>SJYV01013295.1:2582127-2622720 GCA_006410875.1 Neotragus pygmaeus | reverse complement strand
GTCATGGAGTGTGTAATTTTTTTTTTCTAATATTTTTTTCATGTTGATTTTTCAACTGCCCTTTTCAACACTTTTAGCAGAAAAATAAAGTTTAAGGATGTAAGAAAATGTCTATTTACTATTAATGACTAAAAATGCCTATCATAAAATACACATGTCTCTACAGAGCTAGACCAACAAAGAAGGACTGGTCTGAGTAAACAAAATACACTGATATGTATAAAAAAATTACCAGTAATGTTGCTAAGATGTAGACAATAGATGACTTATCTTTTTACCTGTGATACCTTTTACTAAACTTTCCACAAAGACTATGTTTCTTTTGAAAATCGAAATATCAGTAGATTATACAAAGAGTTGACTCATTGGAAAAGACCCTGATGCTGGGAGGGATTGGGGGCAGGAGGAGAAGGGGACGACAGAGGATGAGATGGCTGGATGGCATCACCGACTCGATGGACGTGAGTCTGAGTGGACTCCAGGAGTTGGTGATGGACAGGGAGGCCTGGTGTGCTGCGATTCATGGGGTCGCAAAGAGTCGGACATGCCTGAGCGACTGAACTGAACTGATAGCTAGATAGGTGATAAATGGTTAAGTGGGTTGATGGATGGGTAGAAAGATGAAGTAAGTGAAGCAGGTGGATGGGTTCCACAGATGGACAGATGATACACAGATAAATATTTCGTGCCCTTCCTTCCTCCTGTCCAAATCCCTTTCAAGGGGATGAAATCCACAGCAAAGCCTTTTCGAAAGGAAAGGTAGAAGTCACAAATGCTACAGATCCTCTGCCCTCAGCTCTAGTTTGGTGCTCCAGGGTGAGATGGGAGAGGAGACACTTGGGTCCTCTGTGTCCAGCTCCTGAGTCGTTCACTCCTGTAACAGGGGAGGCTATACGGCCGTGGCTGCATCACATCCTGTCTCAGAGCCCTGAGAACTGCACACATGGGCTCCAGGGGCCGGGTTTCCAGGGAGGTGAGTGAGATTAGGGGCCCAGAAGATTTCCGGTCTTCAGCACCAGGACTCACTGGAATACCTACGGGACTTCTCAGATGTTTATCTTATTCATTTGTTCATCCACTTACTTGTTGAGCAGCTATTATCTGCCCTGCTGGGGAAGAACCACACAAATGGATGACATCACCACCAGCTGTAAGAGCTAGATCCCATCAAGTCCCCGCTGGAGCTCAGAGAGGACAGTGACCTGCCCCTGACCCCCGGCCACCACGAGTGGGAGTGCCTGAGCTGGATTTGGACAGTGGGTCGATGTCATCAGACAGGCCGTGAGAGTGAGGGTCTCCCTCATTGGGGAATAGTGCTGGGAAAAGCACAGAAGCTTGGGGAAAGAAAGCATTTTCAGAGAACAATAGGCTTTTCGGGCCGTGGGTACACTGTGGGGAATAGGCAGGGGGTGGGGTGGACACAGTACCAGGGCCCCCCCTCGGATCCATGAACCTCACGGGGTCCCTGGGGACCCTGTGTGCCGTGGGCGACTCACAGGCCCTGAAGGGTCTTAAGGAAGTGTGACGTGGTAACATTCGTGTTTTAGGAAAACAACCCATAAAACAGTGCACGCGCATCCATTCTCATTGGCCAAAGCCAAAAGTACACTTGTCCCGGGAGGGGCAGGCAGGAGGGCTGGGGACCTGGGAGGGGCGGCTAAAACTCTACAATACTCCTGGCTTCCGGGCATGGTCATTTTACTCACAGCTGAGCAAAAGCGAGAAAGCTCCAGTGTCCTGCCAGTGTCCTGCCCTCCTGAAGCCGGGGGGCACCACCCTCGTCCCACAGTATGGCCCGGAATGAAACACGCCCCTCTGGCCCCGTCCAGGGCCGGACGCTGACACTGACGCACAGATACGGCCAGTGGACGTTGCCGGACAAGCTCTCCTGCCAGGTGATGACGCTGCAGGCGGCCACTGTTGGCTGGCCACGCTGGCGGGCCTGGGCAGCAAGGAATTCGGGTGTCATCTAATGCTAGCCTTGTCATTTCCCCTTTGTGCATCATTTTTCCCCGGGATGTGAGAGGTAAAAACAGGCCAGATGTAAATCTATGGCTGGTGAGTCTCTATAAAAGGCATGAGCCTTCTCGCTGGGAGACTGTCAATACCAGCGAATGCATTTGACAAAGTGCTGAAACCCCAGCCTCCACCAGTCGAGTAGGGTGACCCCAGGGTGCCACCTCCCTCCCTTGGCCTCAGTGTTCCCGACTGTGCAATGGGGTGGAGTGATGACGGGCCCCATCTGGGGCTGGGGATGAGAAACAGACCATAAAACTTGCTGTAAAACTCCCTACATCTATAAAGTGCTATTAAAGTAATGACGAGAGATTACGATCCAATTTGCAGAAAGAACATCTGCCTGATCAGACCCTCCCAAGACCCACTCCTTGGCCCAGAGGCCCTGGAAGAACACAGGGCTTCTATTGACATGAACAAGTTACAACGGCTTTCCCACAGAGAGGAGCCAGATGTAGTGAATGGCCTGGGGACTGAGGAATCATCGCTTTTTTCCGGACACTGTTTGGCTGGGATTTTCATCCTAAACCTTAACAAGATATTACATCCTTTAATTACCTACCCTTGTGTTGCCCTGTTTTCTCTGCAACATTCCAGGGAGCTTTGAGAGCACATGATTCTTGTAAGACCACATCCCTAGATGCATAGGAAAGAGGGCAATCTAAATAGTCTTCAAAAGATGATTTCAAAAAGAAGGGGAAAATGGAGTTTCCCCTTAAGGAAGCCTTAAGGAAGCAAATACTTGGGCCCCACTTTCCATCTTGAGACAGTCTGACAGCCACTGCATTCCACCTTACAAGTGTGAAGTCATCCTTTCTGAGGGGAAAATTGTTTTGCAACTAGGCGGTGCATTTGCCTTTTCTTTCAATATCAAGAAGAATGACACTGTTTCTAAGGTGTAAAATTAGGGTTTATCTCTACCATAATTCATAAAATCAACCAATCAACCACTTCCACAAGATAAGTTTTGTAAAATAAAAAAGATGATGGAGAGAACATTTTGACCAACACCGGAAGGAGAAGTGGCATAATATCTATGCCTTACTTGAAAATTTTTTCCTTCACCAAACTGTATTTCAAATGACAGAATGGTCGTGGTACAAAAATGTTTATTTAAATATTTTAGGCAAACCAATATCTACAACCATTCCAAAGCATATATAGTTCCTACAGAAAATGGAACAGTTTAGCTTAATGTCTGTGATACTGTTTTATAAGATTATTAACACACATTCTGGACTGCACCAATCATATTGTCCATGGTTTATTATTTATTACCAAAAGTCACATACAGTAATAGCATAAAGATTAATCATATCTTATAAGTGATTTTACAAGAGAATTCCTTGGAAGGAAAAAAAAAGGAGTTTCAACAATACAAAATATAAGGTGAAAATAATAGGAGAATATATAAAAACACATATTTCATACAGGCAATAAAATGCTGAAATCATAAGACAATTGTCTTTTTATGTCTGATAGGTATGTTCCTTCAATGGAGACTTGGAGGAAGGATGGAAATGTTTTTGGGATGGGATCAGGGCTCAGAAATATTTTCTGAATCACAGTGCATTTCTATTCTTTGGGAAGTAAGTATAATAAAGGGAAGTTGCTTTGATGTGTTGGCCGAAGATGTTACCTGAAGAACCAGAGGGCTGTTGAGGAGAACAAAATTCCATTTCTGCCATAGGAATCACGCCTGGAATTTTTAAGTCAAGGGATCTTTGAATCAGTAGCCAATTCAGGGGTGGAGAAAGAACAGAAAAGAAGAGAAAAAGGAAAGTCCAGGAAAGGAAGATGGAAACAGAGGAAAGGAAGATCTTTTTGCATCTGCAGAAGGTAGAGCATGGTGAAATTTTGCTTAAGAAATCAGCACATTCAGATTGAAAGAAACTGATGCTACGGTGCTGAAACTCTTTCCAGCTCCCTGCTCTTTGGGTCATTAGGAATGGAAGGCTGACCAGAAGTTGCCAAGGTCAGCAAACGGTATCTGATTCAGGCTGAGCATGAAAGTATGTATGCTGTGTCTCATACAAACTGTAAATATTCAGGCATGTATTTTCTTTTGAAATGTATGAAAGTGAAAAGAAAGTGAAAGTCACTCAGTCGTGTCTGACTCTTTGCGCCCCCATGGCCAGAAACTGGAGTGGGTAGCCTTTCCCTTCTCCAGGGGATCTTCCCAACCCGGGGATCGAACCCAGGTCTCCCACATTGCAGGTTCTTTACCAGCTGTCCAAAAACGCTGGAGTAGGTAGCCTATCCCTTCTCCAGCAGACCTTCCTGACCCAGAAATCAAACCAGGGTCTCCCACATTGCAGGCAGATTTTTGACCAACTGAGCTATCAAAGAACTTATCTTAAAAAAAAAAAAAGGTATGTTTTTTTAAAAAGCAGCTTGAATTCAATTTCGTTGTCAGTGATGCAGTTAACCCGGGCCTTGATTCCCCAAATCACGATGTTTTTTTCTCAAACTCTTAAAGGGTCCTTTTGGGAGACTAGGATCATTCATGTTGGAAGATGGTGACCAAGTGCAGCAGCCTGGCGTCCTTGGGCCTTGGGCAGTGCGCGGAATCCTCACCAGGTTGCACATGAGTGAGTTCACTGAGGCCAGCTTCAGCTTCCTTTGGAGAAAATCCTAAACCGGAAAACCCTGGAGCGGAGGGTACCTAAGATTCGAAGTCTGTCCCTCACTCCGCAGATGGGGGGATGGGCTGGAAGGGGAGGCGAGGGGAGTCAGGTCTCCCCAGCCCCCGGAGACAGAACTGGGATCAGACCGCCAGTCCCCCGAATCTTAGCCCAGGGCTCTCCTCACCTGGAAGGCCAAAGGTCAGGACGGCGGGACCCCTGCGGCTGTGTCGGAAGCGGCAGGGATGCGAATGTTGCTGGGCTTTTCCCGAATTTGTTTCCGGATTGAAGACTGGGAGGAGAGGTCAGTGAAAACTACCGGGAAAGAGCGTCCTCAGCAACGACCGCGCCCGATTCCCGGGGTGGAACCAGTGGAAATTCTTTTGAAGGAATATGCTCAGAAGGCCGGCGCGCGGGGCGGGGCAGGCGCGGGGCAGGGACCCGGGCCCGCAGAGCCGGGCGGCGGGGCAGGCGCGGGGCAGGGACCCGGGCCGCAGAGCCGGTGGTCGCGCGGCTCGTGGAGGTGCGCGCCCAGCCCGGGGCGCTGCGCTCGGCGCCACAAGGGCCGGCGGCGGCGAGGCCGGGCCGGGCGGGCCGCCCGGGCTCTATGACACGCTGTAGNCCGCAGAGCCGGTGGTCGCGCGGCTCGTGGAGGTGCGCGCCCAGCCCGGGGCGCTGCGCTCGGCGCCACAAGGGCCGGCGGCGGCGAGGCCGGGCCGGGCGGGCCGCCCGGGCTCTATGACACGCTGTAGCTGTTGTAGTACGTGGCCGTGGCATCAGCCAGCACGGAAATGAGGCTGGTTTCCGTGGGGCCCGTCGGTGGCACCTGAGAGACCGCGCCCTGCCCGCTGAGGGCCCCGGCGGCAGAGTCTGCGTGGCCAGGAGTGTTCAAGTACTGGTCGAATTCATTGCGATCCATGTCCCCCAGGAGTTCCACCTGGCTCAGCTGGTCCAGGGCGTCGAAGCCGGGGTGCTCGGGAGGCGGGGAGAGCTGGCCCAGGTGGGCGTGCAGGCTGGAGTGGAGAGGCGGGTAGGCGGCCTGGGAGTAGTAGGCCGGAGACGCGGGACAGCCGGGCNGTCGCGGGAGAGCGAGCTGAGCAGGAAGCCCGGGTCCACGCGCTTGCACAGGCGCTTGGCCTGCTTCTTCCTGCGTGGCCGGTACTTGTAGTTGGGGTAGTCCTGCATGTGCTGCAGCCGCAGCCGCTCCGCCTCGTCCACGTAGGGCCTCTTCTGAGACAGCGTCAGCGCCTTCCACGACTTTCCTGCTCACACAAGTCAGACAAGGCCGCGTCAGCCTCTGCGCAGCTCCGCGCGAGCTGCTCGGGCGGGTGCACCTGTCTCGACTGGGGCCTGCTGCCTCGGGTCCCCTGTCCCTCCCCACGACCCCAGTGCCCCCTCTTCACACAAGGCGCCACACACTCCGCACCCCCTTCTCAGCCCACATCCTGCCCGTGCAGTAAGGCCAAACCAACCTCTCCCACTTGCATGCTCCAAGGCACTCATGCAAAAGACACACACACGATAGGCACCTCTCCTATCAAAGCCACCAGACAACAGGAATGTAAAAACAGTGTGAGATTCTCAGTGAAGGGTCCACCTAACCCAGTGTCACCCACAGGACAAAAATATGTAGACTACAACATTGATTCAGTTCTTATCATTTGTGCATCCTAATGAAACCTCTGCCTTCCTAGGTTATCGCTACCCTTCAGGAAGTAACACTATATTATTTATTTGTGGCATACATCTATCACAGGCTTTCTTGTGAGGGTACTCAGGATCAGCCAACAGCTTCACAGATGGAGGTAAAATTACAAGATGTAAATTACAGGATCTCACTTACGGCAACACAGGATTAGCCCTTACATCTGAAAGTCAAACAGAACCTTCATGCCACACACACACACATACACACACACACACAAGCTATGGCTTCTAACTGTCTACTGTGACCATGGGAGAGGGCACCTTACTCACTGACCCTCCATACAGAAGTGAACCCCTTACTTTCCCTGGATCTTTGTTTTCCCTGCAGTAAAAAAATATACTGTGATGCTCTCCAAAACGCACTTCTGAAGAAGCATCCCACACTCATGTCCCACTGGTGCACAAATGCTGCTCTCATGTGTATTTTCCGTTCATCCTTCTCACTTGTGTGTTATTGCGTAATCAGTGTCTCTTTCTTTCATAGAGCACATTGCCCATCCCGCTGCAGGTTTTCTAAAGGTCACTTCTGGACACCTTAGATGGTTACTTCCTAGGGTAGGCTTGCGAACTTAAGTTCCCATATGACTCTACTGTATCCTGAAGTTTGAGACAAAGTAGCCCAGAGGGCAGCCCCCTGCCCCAAATCTTGGAAGGAAAGGGGCTGCATCTCCCACCCAGAGCCCTCAGCACAGGGCCAAGTCCAGAGCGATGTGTGTGGCTGCCCTTCATGGGGGTGCTGGCTGGCCCTGGGTGTCAGGTACACAGAGGGGGCTGGAGGAAGGTGATCATCCAGTACCGTTTGGATGAAAGTATATAATACTATTTCAGTGAAGTTGTCAATTAATACAGTTAGCTCTCACTTGAAAAGACAACTTTAAGTGTCAGGAACTCCAATTTTAGTATATGTGCTGCTGGAGCGAGCACTGTCAGGAACTCCAGATTTGGAGTTGGCCATTAGTTTCCAGCCTGTGGTTAAGGCCCCAAGTTGTGGCAAGAGGCCCAAGACCCAGACACACCCACACCCTGACTGTGGACTGAATATAAAATGTGACTCAAAGTTTCTGAGTGTACCGAGATATTGTAGTATTCATAAAATATAGGTTCATTTTTAAAACCACTAAATGTATAACTGTCTTTACCTGCTTTCTCATTCATAACATACATGAGTGCTACTGTGTGAAGTTTTTAAGAGTCAAAGACTGGGGAGCTAATAGTCAAAAAAGCCTGGGCTCTTGCATTCAGCCCTTTCCCTTTCCTAAGTCAGAAAGGAAAGGGCTGGGCAAGATCACGGGCTTGGGATGGAAACAGATCATCCTGCTGCCCCCTCCGCTTCAGCAGGTGTAGAAAATCCACATTTTTCAAAGCAACACTAGGTCAGTTTCCTTTGCCTAGTGACGGGGGCTGTGTGGTTAAGCAGGAAGGAATCCATATCTTTCCTGCAAATTGCACTGTAAGCTCTAGATGCCTAAGTCCCAACTACCGATAGGAATCAGCTCACAGGAGGCATCTGTCACCCAAGTCCCTTCGCCTGTCCTTCCCCTGGGAGCAGGCAGCCCCAATCCTGCAAGGCTCTCCAAACTGAGTTCTCCCACCTTTGGCTGGACCTGCTCTGTCCTCGCCACAAGAGCTGTGCCTGGGCAACAGGCATAGCACCTGGGTCACACCAAAAAATTACATTTAGGGGCTCACTGAAAAAAAAGTGTTTTCATTGCTTTAGAAATCTCAAGAAAAATATAAACTTTCTCCTTGAAGAAACTGTTTTATTATTGTATATCTTAATATATTTGTCTTTATGCCAACACATTATAAAGTATGATTTTAAGTATTTTTTTATCTGGGACAGGGCTCGCTAAGACACACTGGCCCACTAACTCGTCCTGGGAACAGCTAGCCAGGGGGCTGGGCAGAGGGTGGGAGGCTCTTTGAAACCAGCACTCTATCAGCTGCTCTGAAAGGGCAATCAAACTGCAAGAGGACCCTTTTGCCAGAGGGCCCGTGGCTTTAGACAGCACAAAGAGGGGTGTCCGGCTTCATTCTATCGACTGGGGAAGGAGCCCCAAGCTCCAGCGGAAAAAGGAAAAAGAAAAGGTTCCAAGATGGGCCGGGTGGGGTTGCTGGGGGCAGGGCCAGCCTCGGGTGACCACACGCTGTCCTTTTTTACAGGGCCTGGCGCCTGCTGGGCACACAAAGTGCTTTGAAAGGTTCCCATCCGTCAAAATGGATAAAAACTACCACGAGGGCAAAGAGGTTAGGCGTTGCCTGGGGCTGATATAGTACCCAGCTTCCGACAGTGGAGACGGAAGAAGCCCCCGACCTCCAGAACATCCTTTCTCTATTGGCCTCACTTGTCCCTAGTCCGGCGTCCGGGGCTGGGACCGCAGGCAGCCCCGGGAACTGGCCGGGTTCTCGGACATACCCGCACAGGCCGTCCTAAGCATCCGAATCAAAATTTCTACACTCCTGCGACTGGGAAAGGGGCTCGAATCAAGCCCACTTTGCTGCTGGCGTGATAATTAAGTTGAAGCAGGAATGCCCCACCGCCAGGTCTCTCTTCACGAATATTCGTTAATGAGAGGTACGACCTCCGGGGACGGTGCCCGTGGGGAAGTTCAGCGGATGATGGGTTTTCCTGCTCCCTTACACCCGACCAGTCCGTGCGCGCCAGGCCGCAGCTCAGACCCGCCCGTGCCCCGGGGCCCCTAACTCGGTTCCCGTCCCTTCCAGCGGGCCCCCCCGGCCACCCCGGCGGGCCGCGCCACTTCACTCTGGGCCTGGTCCCCGCGTCCCCGCTGGGAACCCCAGTTCCCGGGCGCACACCCACGCTCGCCCAGATGCCCTGCCTCGCGGGCACGGTGCGCCCCCCGCGCCGGGTCTGGCCCACCCCCGCCCCGCGCGCGTTCGCTACCCCCGTCCGCCGACCTCGGGCCGCGCCCGCGCGCTCACTCACCCAGCATCTTGCTGAGCTCGGCGTTGTGCAGGTCCGGGTTCTGCACCGCCAGACGCTTCCTCTCGTCCTTGGCCCACACCATGAAGGCGTTCATGGGCCGCCGGATACGGCTCTCCGAGCCCTTGTCCCCCGGCGGGCGGGCAGCGGCCGGCGGCGACAGCCCGTCCGACAGCTCGGCTTCCAGGGCAGGGCACTCGAGACCCTCGGGCCACGGGTAGGTTCCGAGCAGCGAGGCCATGGCCGCACGGGGGGCGCCTCGCTCCGCGTCGTCGGGCCGGCGCTGGCCTGGCCCTCGCACCGGTTGCGGCGTCCAACTTGGCCGGCAGCCGCGGCCCGGCCCCTTATTTATCAGCTTCGAGAGGCCGCGTCCTCCAATGACTCTCGACGGCGGCGCGGCCCCTCCCTCCTTCGCGGCGCGGGCACCCCCCTGCGTCCCGGCCGCCGCGTCCCCGCTCCGACCTGCCGGGAGGAGCGGCGGGAGGCGGGCCGCTTCCCCGGCGTGCGCCCGCCCCTGGCCCGCCCCTCCGCCTCCCAGGAGGTTCCCGGGGATCGGAGCCCCGAGGCCGCGAGGCCGCCCCTCGGCCCGCTAGCTCACAGCGCAGGTGCCTCCGGCCGGGAGGAGGGAGCCGCCGAGATCGCGGGGCCGGGTTCCGCCAGCTCCTCCCGTGCGTGGAATCCTACGAAGACTAGAAGCCAAACAGGTTTCGCTGGGAATGGCCGGGCACGAGTGATTCTGGGCCGTGACACCCGGCCTGTGAACTCTCGATAGAACACACTTCGTGCTTTTGTAAATGACCCGGGCGGCGACAGTCTCGCCCCCCGTCCCCAGCCGACCTGGGCAGCCCGTGAGACAGGAGGGGGCTGGATCCCGCCTCGGGTTCTCCGTGGCACCCACCGGAGGGTCCCCTCGACGCCCAGCAGTTCCCCGGCTCTCCAGAGAGCACGCCTGCGGCCTCGGTTCTCTCGTTCACCCTGGCCTCTGCTGTCTCTCTCTTTATACCTTCACTCCCACCCCACCCTGGTCTCTGGCGTCCCAGCCTCCAGCTCCCTCGCCTCCACGCTTTCTCTCGTGGAATTCCCTTTTCCTGTCTTCTCTGTTCCCTGCTGACCATCAGTCCTGCTTCTCAGAGCAGAGTCCTTCTGTCCCTCCACCGCTGCCATCTGACCACCCTAGACTTTGGCACAACCCGGGCTCCCGAGTTCCCCTCCTCCCGATTCCACCCCCCCCCCAGACTAGNCTGTTCCCTGCTGACCATCAGTCCTGCTTCTCAGAGCAGAGTCCTTCTGTCCCTCCACCGCTGCCATCTGACCACCCTAGACTTTGGCACAACCCGGGCTCCCGAGTTCCCCTCCTCCCGATTCCACCCCCCCCCCCAGACTAGACTGGGCCTGCCCTCCAGGGGAAGGCTTGCGGGCTGGAGCTCAGGGCCCTCCGCCGGGCGTGGGAAGCCCTGCTCAGAGGACAGCTGCTCATCCTGCTTTATAGTGTGAATAGCACTGTACTCACTTGAGCACCAGCACACAGTAGGTGGTCAGGAAAGGCCGAAAAAGTGGATGAATAAGTGAGTGAGCAGATATGGCTCAGACACACGCTACTGTATAAAACAGGGAATCACGAGGAATCCTATCCTGGAATCGGATCCACAGTGTATTTACTGAGCAGCCATCCCCCGGGGTTCCGCTGAGGGGACCCTGAAAGCGCTGGCACTGGGAGAGGGGACCATGGGTTTGGGTCTGGAGGCAGGACCTGTCTTCAGTTCTGGGTTACTTAATGCATGACTCACGGCTCTTCTCCCAGTCCAAAATGGGGAGGAGGATGAGACTGGCCTCACACGGCTGTGTGTGAAAGCTGAAACTCCAAACGTACATGACGGTTGATGTTAATATAACTGCTCACATGCCGCCAGTAAAGTCTAAGCCTGGACTTCAGGGTCCCTGCCTGCAGTGACTGAGTTCACAGGCACCTCTGTGGGCAACATACTCTCTGGAAGCGGGGCCAGGGCGAAGACTTGGTAAGTGGAAGGGAAAATGCAGCTTCTCGTTTTCAAGTCCCACTTTCAATCTACAGCGCCCCGGGTTTTACACGCAGAATAGATTGCCTAGTTTTCCTACCTCTTCCAGCCAGGACCTAGAGGCAGCACCCTAGGCTCGAGCTCTGTGCCCGGGATGGAGTGGGCGGAGCTGGCTAGCACTGGGGACCGGGAGGGATGGGGGTGATTTGCATAGTGAATGTGTCCGCGGTCTAGGTGGACTTCCCTATTTGGGGAAGCTTAGGCTGTTTCACTTTTCACTTTGATGCATTGGAGAAGGAAATGGCAACGCACTCCAGTGTTCTTGCCTGGAGAATCCCAGGGACAGAGGAGCCTGGTGGGCTGCCGTTTATGGGGTCGCACAGAGTCGGACACGACTGAAGCGACTTAGCAGCCACCCAGCAGGCCGTTTCCCCTGTTGAACTCCTCTGCCAGAAATCTCAGTTAAAATCCCTATATCGGAATGCTCCGGGAACCTTGGGGGGCTACGGCTGTACCTGGCCAGGGTTGGCCCTAGTTGTGGAGAGAGAGAAGGGATCCCCGCAGGGGTATATGCGCGGCAGGCCAGGACCCCTGGAAGGACTCTGACCTTTCTAACTGCACTGCCTCTCCCGGAGGACGATGGTCCGCGGGATCAGAAGCCTCTAGGGAACAGCGCTCCCTCTCGGCCGCAGGAGTCCCCTTCCCCGCCTGCAGCCTCAGGCGCTCAGTGCGCGGCTCCGGAGCAGAGTGCACGCCGTCAGGCACCAGGTGAGGAGGGTGCTCAGGCGCCGCCAGAAGCCTCTAACGGACCGCTCCCCCTTCCCGGCCGCAGGATTCCCCTTCCCCGCCTGCAGCCTCAGGCGCTCAGTGCGCGGCTCCGGAGCAGAGTGCACGCCGTCAGGCACCAGGTGAGGAGGATGCTCGGGCGCCGGGAAGCGCAGAGCTGTCCAGAAGGATTCCAAAGTCCGACAGCAAGATGGAGAAAACGGCGAGGGCAGAGAGAACAGGTATTGCGGTTGTTGTCTACAGGAATAATTTCTGGCATTTCGTCCGGAGAGACCGCGAGAGCCTGGATTGTGCAGGACCCAAGCGTTAAACGCCGTGTGGCCAGCAGATGCTCCGCCCCGAGCGCGTGAGCTGTGAGCGCGCAGGAACTTGGGCTCTCTCGCTCTCTCCCTTTCTTCATTGATTTGCATCTACTCATTGATTCACCTGGGCAACTTTATGCAAACGCGCCCTGGTGCGGGCTGCGCTCAGGGGTGCTGGGTAGCTGTGACTCCGGCTACCTCTCAGACCTTCGGTACCTGAGCTCCGCATGGAGCTGAAGCGTCCCCAAAGCCCGGGGCTCAGAGGGCTGAGCGAGAGGGGCCAGGACTGGCGTCCTCCGAGGCATCCCCATACCTGTCTGGCCAGCGCTGGGCCCAGGACCTGTCTGGCCAGTTGTTGGCGAGGTGGATTCAGAGCAACTATGCCAAGAAAGACTGAGATGTGTAAGTCTGCGGTGCCGGGTCCTGCAGGTGCTTGGACCCGCCGCGGGATGGGATGGGGGTTCCCGCAGGGGTGGAGAGTGGAGCGGAGGGTTTGCCCTGTGACGATTCAGCGGGGACAGTAGACCTGTGTGCTCACACACTGAGCCTTACTCTTGCCGTGTGTGTTGTGCGAACTCTCCCCGCTCTCTCAAATGACTTTTTTCCTTCTTCCCTGTTCTATTTCCTGTCCACCTTCCCTGCTTCGCTGCTCACCTCCTTCCCTTTCTAGTCTACCCGCTCTCTCCTCTTTCTCCTTTCTTCTGCTTCCCCTCTCTCCTTCCTCCTCTCTCCTCTCTCTCCCATCTCCCCCTCCCTCTCATCTTCCTTTAGGTTTGTAGTTCACTGAACAGCATTTACTGGAACACAGGACTCGAAGTCAGAAACAGTTGCTTCAAGTTACTAGTGGTGTGATCATAGTACATTCACCTGATCTCAGCCTCAGTTTCTTCACCGGTAAAATGGGAATAATACAGGATTCCTGACATGGTGTTTTTGAAAGAACCTCAGGCATCCAGTCCCATCACATCATGGCAGATAGATGGGGAAACAGTGGAAACAGTGGCTGGCTTTGTTTTTCTGGGCTCCAAAGTCACTGCAGATGGTGATTGCAGCCATGAAATTAAAAGATGCTTACTCCTTGGAAGGACAGTTATGACCATCCTAGACAGCATATTAAAAAGCAGAGACATCACTTTGCCAACAAAGGTCCATCTAGTCAAGGCTATGGTTTTCCCAGTGGTCATGTACAGGTGTGAGAGTTGGACTATAAAGAAAGCTGAGCACCAAAGAATTGATGCTTTTGAACTGTGGTGTTGGAGAAGACTCTTGGGAGTCCCTTGGACTGCAGGGAGATCCAACCAATCCATCCTTAAGGAGATCAGTCCTGGGTGTTCATTGGAAGGACTGATGTTGAAGCTGAAACTCCAATACTTTGGCCATCTGATGCAAAGAGCTGAGTCACTGGAAAAGACCCTGATGAGGGTAGGAGGAGAAGGGGACAACAGAGGATGAGATGGTTGGATGGCATCACTGACTCGATGGACATGAGTCTGAGTGAACTCCAGGAGTTGATGATGGACAGGGAGGCCTGGCGTGCTACGGTTCATAGGGTCACAAAGAGTCAGACACGACTGAGGGACTGAACTGAATTGAATGTGCACCTTAAATAACTGTGAAATGTTATACAATAATGAATGGATGGAACGTTAAATATAGATTTAATTGGGTTCAGCCCCCAAAACTTCCCCCTTGAGGAGCTTTCCTGATTCTATTCCCAGCTGAAGAGTTTTGGTGATTCTAGAAGGAAAGAGAAGGGCAGGGGCACACATTCTTGCCTCAAGGCAGCAGCCCTGGCTCCTGACCCTGGACTCTGCTCAGGACCACGTGCTGGTTGGCCACACTCAGCTGGGGCTGCCACGGCTCCCAACCCTACTCTGCGGTTTTGTGCACGTGTCTTACCAGGGCTTTCTGTCCCTCACACCAGGCTGGAGGTCAAAATCATCATCACCAGGATGATCACCTTTGCTCACACTGATTTATCTTTACTCCACTGACAGTCCTTGCAAAGGTCATTCCCAGCTCATCCTTGCCTCCATACAACCCTCTGAATTAGGCAGCCCAGATGGTAGTATTAATTCCCAGATAAGGCAGGTGGCAGAGCAGAGACCCAAACACACATCTCATCCTCAGGTCTCTGCTCCTCAGTTCTGGGGCTCCCCTGTGTCGGCTTCCGACTCAGATCAGAGCCCCACACCAGACAACCGCTTCTCACCAGCACTGATGCTTACTGCCAGTTCTGGTGCTTCTAATCAGAACCTAAGTTCTTCTAACCTCTGCTTGTCTACCCTCTCCAGATGCATCACTCAAGTTCCACTGGACCTTTCCTCCTCCAAAGGACACCTGAAGTTCAAGGTAAGGTGAAAAGCAAATGGGTTAACCCTGTTGGCTACAGGGAAGGTGCATGCTGGAGAGGCGGGAGACCTGGTCCAGGCCTGCTGGCTGCCTTCTCCTTCCTCCTCCCCACCTCCCTGCCCCCAGGCCTGACTTCCCTCTAAGAAACAGAGTTCCTCTCTTTCAGCCAACAATCTCTTCACAGTCAGAAGTTTAGGAGAAATTCATCACGTTCTTGGATTTAGAATAATTTAGGGGGATTAAACCAGACAGCAGAGATGTGTGATGTCCCTGGAGGGTTACCTGAGTGGACACAGGACACCTGGCCAGACTTCCACAGCATCCTAGGTGTGACAGCTGCTCCACAGGGCACTTGCAGGAGGTGGGAATGGGACCTTCAGGTGACACTGCTCCTGAGCAGGGGTAGCAGAGACCCCTGGTAACATCAGAACCCTTGACGTTCGGATTTGAGAGTAGAGAAATCCCAGGGGTAGAGAAATTTGGGATTTCCCGAATCAGACTCTCTCTGGTTACTACAGAATGCGCCTGTGCATGTGTGTGTTTATCTCTGATCAGTCACGTCTCTCAGTGAATGGGGGACAGATCCTGACTTAGAGCCAGAAGTCCAGTCCCGTCTGTGCACATCTGAGCAAGTCTCTCAGCCAGCATACAGGGTGGAAAGCCTCGGAGGCCCAGGGAACCGCTGAGGGGCTGGCCTGTGCTGCGTGCGTACCCAAGACAGCGCCCAGGTAAGCGGTGCTCATCCTGGGATCTGTGTTTGCCCCCTCCCTAGCACTGAGGGCCAGGAGAGTTCCGTGTCAAGAACAGACATTTTCTACGTTAATTTTCTCCTGCTCCACTCTGAACAATGATCAGGTTTTCTTCTGTAAGGCAGAATGCGTGTAGAATGACTGCGCTGAAATGATCTTTATTTTTTTAATGTTTATTTATGTGTGTGTGTGTGTGCTGGTTGCACCGAGTCTACGTTGCAGCAAGCAGGGACCTTTAGTTGCAGCAGGTAAACTCTTAGCTATGGCACGTGGGATCCAGTTCCCTGACCAGGGATCGACTCCAGGCCCCCTGCATTGGGAGTGTGGAGTCTTAGCCCCTGGACCACCAGGGAAGGTCCCTGAAATGATCTTTAATTGGTCAGAAGCTAAACTCTCAGACAAATTTAAATGGAAAACCAGCAAACGGTAAGGAAAACTAACAACTGGTTCGAGCGGGTATGTTTCCATCCCTTCAATCCTATTGTCTTTCCTTTCCAAATATCTCAGAGGAAGAAGAGGAACTGACTAGGGATCGCCTATAATTAATACAGAATGGGGAATGTGTCTCTTCTGAGCCTATGTGTACACATGTCAGGATAATGAGTGACACGGTGAGGCAGGACCGATAGCCATCTCATCACGGGGCACTCTGTCATCAGCCAGCAATGCTGGTGTGAGAAACCAAGGATACTTCTTATTTGTTTGGCTCTAGGTGATTGCTTTCGGAGAAGGAAACGGCACCCCACTCCAGTGCTCTCGCCTGGAAAATCCCATGGGCAGAGGAGCCTGGTGGGCTGCAGTCCACGGGATCGCGAAGAATCGGACACGACTGAGCGACTTCACTTTCACTTTTCACTTTCATGCACTGGAGAAGGAAATGGCAACCCCCTCCAGTGTTCTTGCCTGGAGAATCCCAGAGACGGGGGAGGCTCATGGGCTGCCGTCTATGAGGTCGCACAGAGTCGGACACGACTGAAGCGACTTAGCAGCAGTAACAGCAGGAGGTGATTGCTTTACTGGGTGGGTTTCAAGCTATCATTATTTTATGCTTTGTTTCTTAATCAGATGCTCACTGAGGTTCAGTGTACCCACAGAGAAGCGCACAGACGTGCGTGCTGGTGGAGATTTCCCAGGGACCACACCTGCGTAAGCAGCACTCACATCATGTAACAATGCTGCTTCCACTGCCACTAACTTTGAAACTCCTTTAGGGCAGGGACTGGGTAAAAAAAAAAAATCAGTTACTCCAATTTATCCAAGACAGGAAAAGAGGAAAGAAGAAACAACAAACAAAAAACATATGGGACAAATAGAAAACACAATAAGATGTTAGATTAAAACCCAACCATATCAATGATCACATTAAGCATTTATGACCGAGGTACTCCATTTAAAAGGCAGCAATTGTCAGATTGGATAAAAAGAAGCAAGACTCAACTGCATGGTGACTGTAAAGAAATCCACTGTAAAGAAATCCACAGAGATACAGATGAATTAAAAGTAAAAGAGTGAGAATTCTGGTTTCTAGTTTGCCGTGCGAGGGGCTTAGAAGTTACCAGTCACATTCATGTTGTTCACTCGCTACGGACTGCAGTGTGCCAGGCTTACCTGTCCTTCACTATCTCCTGGAGTTTGCGCAAATTCTTGTCCACTGAGTCAGTAATGCCATCCAACCATCTGATCCTCTGCTGCCCCCTTCTCCTTTTGCCTTCAGTCTTTCCCAGCATCAGGGTCTTTTTCAGTGAGTCAGCTCTCTGTATCAGGTGGTCAAAGTCCTTCCAATGAGTATTCAGGGCTGATTTCCTCTAGGATTGACTGGTTTGATCTCCTTGCAGTCCAAGGGACTCTCAAGAGTCTTCTCCAACACCACAGTTCAAAAGCATCAATTCTATGGCACTCAGCTTTCTTTATGGTCCACGTCTTACATCCGTACATGACTACTGGAAAAACCATAGCTTTGACTAGACAGATCTTTATTGGCAAAGTGACATCACTGCTTTTCAATACACTGTCTAGATTTGTCATAGCTTTGCTTCCAAGGAGCAAACATCTTTTAATTTCATGGCTACATACTGTCTGCAGTGATTTTGGAGCCCAAGAGTAAAATGAGTCACTGTTTCCACTTTTTCCCCTTCTATTTGCCTGAAGTGATGGGACCAGATGCTGTGATCTTAGTTTTTTTAAATATTGAGTTTTAAACAAGCCAAGTCATATTCTAACAATAAGAAAAAAAAAAAGATGACAAACCAAAAATCAACAATCTTTTTAGATCCATCAGAGAATTCGGTCACAGGATGTGAGATAATAGAAAATATATATTGGTCTCTGCCTCTGGTTCCTGGCACAGAGTTCCCAAAGCCCTTGTAAATTCCTAAGTGATAAGAGCACTAGGGGCATCTTTTGTTCTATGGAGGTGACTCTGGGTGGGCATCTGGACAGAGGCTGGTCACCAGAAAGACCAAAGCATAATTAGAAGCTTGGAATTTTCAGCCCCACCCTCCATCCTCCTGAAAAGGGAAAGGGGCTGAAAACAGAGTTGACAAGTAATCATGCCTACATGAAAAAACCTCCCTAAAAATCCTTAAGTACAGTATTCAGAGAGCCTTCAAGATGGTGAACGCAGCCACATCAGGAGGGTGATGTGCCCCCAGCTTCAGGGGACAGAAGTTCCTGTGCTGGGGATCCTCCCAGACCTACGTATCTCTTCATCTGGCTATTCATGTGTATCCTTTATCACATCCTTTAATAAGCTGGTAAGCATAAGGAAGTTTCCCTGCGTTCTTGCAATNGAAATCCACAGAGATACAGATGAATTAAAAGTAAAAGAGTGAGAATTCTGGTTTCTAGTTTGCCGTGCGAGGGGCTTAGAAGTTACCAGTCACATTCATGTTGTTCACTCGCTACGGACTGCAGTGTGCCAGGCTTACCTGTCCTTCACTATCTCCTGGAGTTTGCGCAAATTCTTGTCCACTGAGTCAGTAATGCCATCCAACCATCTGATCCTCTGCTGCCCCCTTCTCCTTTTGCCTTCAGTCTTTCCCAGCATCAGGGTCTTTTTCAGTGAGTCAGCTCTCTGTATCAGGTGGTCAAAGTCCTTCCAATGAGTATTCAGGGCTGATTTCCTCTAGGATTGACTGGTTTGATCTCCTTGCAGTCCAAGGGACTCTCAAGAGTCTTCTCCAACACCACAGTTCAAAAGCATCAATTCTATGGCACTCAGCTTTCTTTATGGTCCACGTCTTACATCCGTACATGACTACTGGAAAAACCATAGCTTTGACTAGACAGATCTTTATTGGCAAAGTGACATCACTGCTTTTCAATACACTGTCTAGATTTGTCATAGCTTTGCTTCCAAGGAGCAAACATCTTTTAATTTCATGGCTACATACTGTCTGCAGTGATTTTGGAGCCCAAGAGTAAAATGAGTCACTGTTTCCACTTTTTCCCCTTCTATTTGCCTGAAGTGATGGGACCAGATGCTGTGATCTTAGTTTTTTTAAATATTGAGTTTTAAACAAGCCAAGTCATATTCTAACAATAAGAAAAAAAAAAAGATGACAAACCAAAAATCAACAATCTTTTTAGATCCATCAGAGAATTCGGTCACAGGATGTGAGATAATAGAAAATATATATTGGTCTCTGCCTCTGGTTCCTGGCACAGAGTTCCCAAAGCCCTTGTAAATTCCTAAGTGATAAGAGCACTAGGGGCATCTTTTGTTCTATGGAGGTGACTCTGGGTGGGCATCTGGACAGAGGCTGGTCACCAGAAAGACCAAAGCATAATTAGAAGCTTGGAATTTTCAGCCCCACCCTCCATCCTCCTGAAAAGGGAAAGGGGCTGAAAACAGAGTTGACAAGTAATCATGCCTACATGAAAAAACCTCCCTAAAAATCCTTAAGTACAGTATTCAGAGAGCCTTCAAGATGGTGAACGCAGCCACATCAGGAGGGTGATGTGCCCCCAGCTTCAGGGGACAGAAGTTCCTGTGCTGGGGATCCTCCCAGACCTACGTATCTCTTCATCTGGCTATTCATGTGTATCCTTTATCACATCCTTTAATAAGCTGGTAAGCATAAGGAAGTTTCCCTGCGTTCTTGCAATTTGATCATACCCGAGGAGGGGGGTATTGGAACCTCTGATCTGTAGCTTGTTGGTCCGAAGCAGGTGATAACCTGGGCTTGCAGCTGGGGTCTGAAGTGGGGCAGGGGACCCCCCGGGGGGGCGGAGGCGCAGTCTTTTAAGACTGAATCCTTAACCTGCGGGGTTTGATGCTATCTCCGGGTAGACAGCGTCAGAAGTGAGTTAAGTTGTAGAACACCCAGGTGGTATTGCAGAAAATTGCTTGGTGAAACACCACACATTTGGTGACCAGAAATGAAGGGTTTTGTGGGAGTTAGTAAAGGAGAGTCAAAGGGAAGAGACATGCAGTAGGGAAGAACGGGTCTGTGTGCGTCCCCCACCCCTCAGCGCCCCCCCATCATCCGGGAGACAAAAACTGAGGTTTTGTCCAAACACAGGACAAATGGACGCTCCTGAGTGTGAGACATATAGATGGACATGGAAGAATGGCAACTTACCAAAGGACAAACCCTGAGGATAAACCTCCTCAGGAAGCAGCACCAGATTCCTTTTTACCCAGTACATCATGTCTGGCTTTCAACAAGAAGTTTACAAATGATACTAAAGGGCAAAACACACAGTTTGAAAAGGAGCACGTATCAGAGTAAATTCAGATATGGCAGGGATGTTGTGATCATCAGACCGGGAATTCTAACTGTGACCAGTAATTCCCTGGTGGGCCAGTAGTTAGGACTCCTGCCTTCCACTGAAAGGGCGTGGGTTCAGTCCCCTGATATGGGAACTAAGGCCCCCAAAGCCTTGCAGTGTGGCCAAAAACCAGAGAAAGATCTCTATGATTAAATGTGCTAAAGGTCTAGTGGAAAAACTACGTAACATGCAAGAACAGATGGGTAATATAAGTAGGGAGATGGGAATTCCAGGAAAGAGTAAAACAGAGATGCTCAAAATCAAAAACACTGTCACAGAAGTGAAGAATGCCTTATGGGTTCACAGACTGCACACAACTGAGCAAAGAGTCAGTGAGCTTGAGGACATGTCAATAAAAAGGCCCCAAACTGGAAAGCAAAGAGAAAAAAGAAACAAAAAGAAACAGTATATTCAAGAACAGTGATTCAACTACAAAAGCTGTGAAGTGTTAGTCACTCAGCCATGTCTGACTCTTTGCAATCCCATGGACTGTAGCCAGCACTAAGCACAAGCTGGAATCAAGATTGCCGGGAGAAATATCAATCACCTCAGATATGCAGATGACACCACCNTTCTTAATCAGTGATCTCCCCATAGCAAAATGCATAGATAATCAACAACCCAGTCTGTCAGCAAACTTGTTGGGGGATTAAATCCTAAAGGAAGGAGCCCATAGCCCTGGAGGAAAACTGAGTGCCTGTTTCTCTGAGTCTTTGAAGGCTCATCTCCGTAGTCCCACTGCTAGAATGTGCTCTGTTGTCATAGCAACCCCATCTCCTGCTTCATACAGGAAAGATTAGCTCTTACTGTGCAGAGGAGAGAATTTAGGGGAAGTCAGACTAATCCCTGGGTGCACTTGGAGAGAAAGGTTGGACCTCGCCTGAGGGATGCTCTCTCTGCCATGATAGAATTGGCCTGCCACAGACACTGGTATTTAAGTTGAAGAGCAGAATTCACAGTAAGTTTCAGCTCCTCCAGAGTAGAATATTGATGAATGAGGTTTGTCTCAGTCTTGTTGAAGACCGTCCCATGCAGCAGTAGAACGCCAGCAGGAGAGTCTGATGAGAATGCCAATGTTTTCCTAGTTTTGGTGGTATTTAAAGGGTTGACCACATCAGGAACTTGAGGAAAAATTTTAGATACTTTTTGAAACATCCATCTGAAATCCTGGGAGCATGTCAAAATTAGATAGGCAAAAATAAATGTATTATATGTTTGGGACACTTTATTTACCCTGGGTTTTTGTACATTTAAATTTAAAATCTCATAGAAAGAGAAACTCATGAAAAAAATCTATGTCGAAGCAGGTGTGTTTCTTTAACTCTCAAAGTGATGAGAATTCATTTTAGGATTGTAAATGTTCTTTTCCTATTGTGCATACATGTTTTTGAATATCTTTTTTAGAAGCGTACAACTGGTAAAGTTCTTTTAAGGTAGTTATAAAATTATAAAGAGGTATTCTTGGGTAAGATTAATTTATTTAGCTCTTCTATCTGAGCTGCTGCTTCAACTTCTCAGCATAAAGCATGGGCAGTGTGTCAATCTTTCAGGATTTTCCACTGCTTGCCTCAAATAAATTTTGTTCTGGGAGGATGTCTATGTGGATTTATTTAGATTTTTCCCCTTGATTTCTATTTGTACATATTTTTGCATATACATTTTTTTGTGCAGTTATTAAAGATTACATATATTTTAGCTAAAGTGCTGGGAAAGCTTGTGGATTTGCAGTGTTTGATTTTGATAGCTATTGTGAAGATGTCTAGTCTTTCAAAAAAATTACTTCAAAGTATACTTTAATCCATGTCCAAAAATTATTTTTTCAAGCATATATAGATTTTACAGGTATTACTAATATATCAACTGTATGACTATCATCAGTATGTATTACCCTGAGAGTATGTGTGTTTGTATTTAAAGTATTCATGGTGAAAATTGTATCATGCTGCATTCATCATGTTTTCAGTTGTTTTGATTGTGACCATACATGTATAATGTATATTTAGAAACTGAGTTTTGCTTTCTATGGACCAAATTTTAGGCTACTAATGTAATAGCAGACTACAACTACCATCACAGTCTATGCTAAATATAGCCACTATCATAAAATACCTAATTGGCATTTGATGTGTGTTGCTTTATCAGAATAAAGGAGATTTGGTTGTTTGAAAAAGCAGAGCAGAGATGAGACATATACTCTTTTCTCTTAAACTTAATACTAGAATAGGAGACATGTCTTAGATTTAAAGGAACAATTATGTTAAATAGGTGACATAAAATTATTCTCTTCATATGTCAGGGAAAACACACAAAGCCATAAGGGTCGTACTTGGCTTAATAGCATTCAACTTGTAACCATGCAGAAGCCTGGTGCTCTTAAGAAAATGGAGACAAAGCAGAAAGTCAGAAGTCCCTTTCAGTAAATGATTGCAAATTATTCTAACAGTCTTTTCTGTGGTTTCAATCACTAGTTGAAGGTAGGACTTACCAAGAGAAAAAGGAGCTCTGCTCTTTCTATGCTTCCCCATCCTTCACCCCCCTCCAGGCAGAAAACAAAATGCAGTAATTTATCCCTCTTCATAGACTTTGGGCAAAAGTGAGGAAATCAATGAATGACCTTATGCTAAGAAGGGAGAAGATTCGGGTCTACTATATGATGTGAAGCTCAAAATGAGCAGAACAAAACTGGGAAAGAAGAAGGATGACTAAGAAAAAAATTGAGTATATAATTGACTAATAATTGAAAGGTCACAAGTCAAGGATTTAGTCCAGTCGCTCCCTTAGCCAAACTTTTTTGAGAGGTATTCTTAACGCATGTAAAGGAAAAAGGAAAAAAAAGTAGCAAAAAATTGTTATATCACTTAGAAGTTTCCATTTCAATTCTCCTTTGGTAGTGTTGGTGTTGGTGGTTATTATCATGATCATTATTTTTAGGAATACAGCCTGATTGAAATGGAGTCAGATGATATAAGTTGTCACATCCCTGAGGCAGGTTTGATTTGGGTGCCTAGTATATCAAGGTCTTGCTTGGAGGGGGAATGAATGGTCACCCTTCAAAGCCTAATTACTCCCTGAAATGCTTTGGTTCAAGAGTTTTGGGAAGAGCAAGTAGCTCCATTCTTGGTTTGAAATGTCATTTGGAGAGTCCAGAAGTCCGTTTGAAGAATAAAACTCTTCAGGACATAAAGGTCTTCTGAAAGCTCTGGGGTTTCTAGGTGATCTGGAGGTGGTCTGAGCTTTTGCATGGGAAACCAGAGGAAACAATCACAGGGAAAAAATCACAGTATAAACTTCTGCTGGAGAACTTAACAGATCCACATTGAAGGCATTAATACATGATTTCCTAGTGGTCAATTACTATGTAAACTGAGAACTTCTAAAACTTCCCAGTATGGTTGATGATTATTATAATAAATATTAAAAATAAAAATCTTCCTCATAATAGGTGATATTGTGACAAGAACCCATTTTGTATTTTCTTTTAAAAATCAAGTTAAGGTTCAGTGTGACTTTTCACATAAGATTTCATTCTATGATCCAGGTTTGGGTAAAAGACCACTCGAGAACTATAATAAAACAATGATCCCCCTTTTTAAAATGTTGGGATTTATGCTGATGTAAAAATCTTCTCTTCATATTCTTCAAGTTTTACTATGTCTCAGGACAAATATATAAGATGCCAAATTTATGTTTTCTTAGTGATGCCTGTAAGCAGATGCGTAGCATGGTGCATAGGGAAGTTGGCTGGAGCAGTTGTTGAAATCAAGTTGTAAAAAGACCAGAACATTAGCCTGGGCTTTGTGCTCTTGATGATACATACTTTTGAAGGCCTTCCTGGTAGCTCAGATAGTAAAGAATCTGCCTTCAGTGCAGGAGATGCAGGTTCCATCGCTAAGGAAGATCCCCTGGAGAAGGAAAAGGAAACCCACTCCAGTATACTTGACTGGAGAATTCCATGGACAGAGGAGCCTCGCAGGGCTACAGTTCATGGGGTTGTGAAAAATCAGGCACAAATGAGTGACTAACACTTAAAACTTTTAAGGGCTGATGAGGCCAATGAGTATCTGTGAACCAGAGTGAAAAACAGAAGCAGTTCTCTGTAAAGATATATCTCACACATCTAGGGTAGGATGAATAGATGGTCTGGGCAATAGTCCAGGGATGTGCATAGAATAGAGAGCCTAGGCTAGCACAGAAGCACGAGAATTAAGAACAGGGAATAGACGAGAAAGAATTATAGACATGTAGCCTATGGAATTTCATGTGTTAATTTATACAACCAAGGTTTATTTGACCTCTGCCAAGTGACAGGCGACAAGACAGATGGCAGGAATTATAGAGCAAAATGCGAAGGTTCAGGCGTGCATCAAAACAGTCTGGTGGGAATGACTGAAAAATAGAAAATCAAAATATCTTGTGGTAAGCGGTGTGATAAAACAAGCGGAGGACAGACTTGCCCCATGACTGGATAGCACTGAGGAACCTTCAAACCCCAAACCCATTGGTGCCATTACTAGATATAGGGAAAGATAATAGGAAGAGGGGTTTATGAGGAGAGTGGTGGTGATAATGAAGGCAGCTATGAGTTTGACTTTGGGTATCTTGTTTGATAGATAAGCCTTAAAAACAATACTACATTTAATTATAGTAGTTGCTTGTAATGGAGTTTCTTTTAGAAGGTCACATTACTACATGAAATTTCATAGCATCTTAGCATTTATTTTACTACTCTCTGTATTTTGTTTTCTCTTTAATAGTTGTATATAGCAATTAGAGTATGTGAGAGCTTGACATGTATTTTCCTTTTGAAGAACAGCTTTTTAGTGTGATCAAAAAGAAGGTTAATTTTGATTACTAGAGTCGGACAATTCTAAAATCTAAATAGGGATAGTTTTTAACTAGGGAACTTTGTACTCTGTTCTTGGCCTTAATATATGATAAGTTCAGTGCAAAGGATAAAAGTACATATTCAGTTGAGTTTTTGAGAAAACCACTTTTGTAGCTTACACAATTAGCTAGGGACAAATATATTTTATATTGTCTTTTTATCCAGGTAACTGGAAGATTTTTCTATTATTATAGTCCTGATATGATAATAATTATAATAATTACAATAACAGCCTCAACAAAGAACATTTTGGGTACTTTAGGTGTATCATTATTGGGGAAATAACAATCCTGCCCCCCAAAAGACCCATCTGCATGCATGCTCTTTGTATCTGACTCTTTGCAACCCTAGGGACTGTAGCCAGCCAGGCTTCTCTGTCTATGGAATTTTTCAGGCAAGAATACTGGAGTGGGTTGCCACTTCCTTCTCCAGTGGATCTTCCCAACCCAAGGATCAAACCTCCATCTCCTTGCATTGGCAGACAGAGTCATTACCACTGAGCCACCTGGGAAGCCCAAAAAGACCCCCCTATACCTACATAAGAGTAAGCGGGAAAACACAATTGGTTATAGACATAACATTTCATGACAGGACGTGAAAGAAACTCCAGAGTCTGGACAGAATTTCACACATATTTATACAGTAAAGTAGAATAAAAAACAATTCCAGATTCCTTATCTCTTTGAGAGACAAATAGATACATCTATCACTACCCCCCTTTTGTCTTTGAAAGAAAGATCTGAACTAATTCTGCAGACATGCATTTACAGTTTGAAGGGTCAGAAGTCTCACTCTTACACTGAAAAAATCAAAAGATTGTTCCTCTTATCACACCTATTTATTTTGATGAAGATGCCCTAAGGAGAGGATGGGGGGAGGCAGTCACATCTCTCCTCAAAGAAAGTATATTCTTTTATCCTGATACCTTTTTGCACACATTATCTCATTTAATTATTAAAATACTGCCAGACACACATAATTACTGTCATGGCCTGGTTTTATGAATGAGGAGAGTTAAACTTAGAGGTCAAGGAATATTTTTATTCTTATTCCATCCAGCCCAGCATTTCTCGCGATGTACTCTGCATACAAGTTAAGTAAGCAAGGTGACAATATACAGCCTTGACGTACTCCTTTTCCTATTTGGAACCAGTCTGTTGTTCCATGTCCAGTTCTAACTGTTGCTTCCTGATCTGCATACAGATTTCTCAAGAGACAGGTCAGGNGTGAACTCCGGGAGATGGTGATGAACAGGGAGACCTGGCGTGCTGCAATTCATGGGGTCGCAAAGAGTCAGACACGACTGAGCAACTGAACTGAACTGAACTGGACTGTAGCCCACAGGCTCCTCTGTCCATGGGGTTTCCCAGGCAAGAATACAATAGTGGGTTGCCATTTCTTTTTTCAAGGGATCTTCCCGACCAAGGCTTCCATGCCCAAATGGACTAAGTTATACTTTGAGCAAAATTAATTCAATTATTCAAAATAAAAATCAAATGTAGTACCCATCACCTTTCCAGGATCAAAAAAAGGGTTGGGCCTGGGGAGACACCATTCCAACAGCTACTTTATGAACGAATGACCTTGGTCAAGGTACTTAGAAACTCTGAGCTTCTTTCTTCATCTTCAAGACGGGGAATGTAATACGGTGGCTCTTACGGTGTTGAGGAGAGCAGAATCGCTGTTCTCAGAGATGGATGTTTGGAAGGGTCCTCTGGTTTGGAAGCCCGAGTACACTTGTTGCCGCTCTGCTGGCACCGGCTCACGCTGTGCGCTCATCTCGGGTTGGCAGCACCTCACCCCATCATGGCAGGATGGTGTAATCCCTCCAGGCTGAATTACAACAACTTGCTCGACTCAGCCCACCAAGGAGACCCAGGGAGGGCAGGATCTGAAGTCTGTCACCTGAGGAATCTGAGTCAATGTGACCACACCCGGCCTGCCTCAGGGCCCAGCCCACAGCTCACCTCCCAGAGGGAGTGCTGAGCCCTCCTGGGACTCTTGTGTCTTCAGGATGATCTGGCCACACCTTCCTCTGCTGCACTCAGAGCTGGTCACCCACGAAGGGGTTCGGGAGCCCTGGTGACAGGGAGCTGCCTCTGTTGCCAGTACTTCCTATTCTGAGGGGCCACCAGTGCCTTCCCATGACTGGGGTCCCCAATTCGTGTGGTGATTTAGTTGCTAAAGTGAAGTGAAAGTGATAAGTCACTCAATCGTATCCGAATCTTTGCGACCCCATGGACTATACAGTCCATGGAATTCTCTAGGACAGGATACTGGCGTGGTAGCCTTTGCCTTTCTCCAGGAGATCTTCCCAACCCAGGGAATGAAATCGGGTCTCTCACATTGCAGGCGGATTTTTTGCCAGCTGAGCCACCAGGGAAGCCTGGTTTAGTTGCTAAGTTGTGTCCAGCTCTTGCGACCCCGTGGACTGTAAGCCGCCAGGCTCCTCTGTCCATGGGATTTCCTGTAAGCAGTTCTTACTCTCATTTCTCCTCTTGGGCTTGGAGGAAGAGAGGAACTGCATTGAGGGTCTTCTCCAGGTGTTTCACTAAGTCCTTTTTTCGTTTAATCCTAAAACCACCACTGGAGGAAGGGAGCCTTGAGAATGGGTCCCTGAGAGGGGCCATTTGAGCTCTCAGTGACAAACTGACAAGGAAGGCGTAGGGGTAAACTGGGGAGAAGTTCGTGACCAAGCCCTCGGGCTGGGTGTGGAGGTCTCAGACATAGGGGTTCTCGTATTGAGAACTGGAAGAACTACTAAGCTGGGGCTGTGGCTACGGCAGTGCAGCCCTGATTAAGCATCTTCATTCTGGGAGACACTTCAGGCCTTCAGAGCGTGGTCCCTGCCGTGGTCTCTGCATTTGCTTCTTCATTTATGGGTCCTCCTGAACCTGCTGTGCGCCGGGCACTGTCCTGGATGCTCCAGGAAAACAAAGATTAACTCTGCCTCCAGAGGCCCTCGACCTGAATGGGGAAAACGACACATCCCAAAGTTGTAACACAGGGCTTCCCAGGTGGCGCTCGTGGGAAGAACCTGCCTGCCAATGCAAGAGACATGGGTGCTATGCCTGGGTGGGGAAGATCCCTTGGAGAAGGAAATGGCAACCCACTCCAGTATTCTTGCCTGGAGAATCCCNCCCAGGTGGCGCTCGTGGGAAGAACCTGCCTGCCAATGCAAGAGACATGGGTGCTATGCCTGGGTGGGGAAGATCCCTTGGAGAAGGAAATGGCAACCCACTCCAGTATTCTTGCCTGGAGAATCCCATGGACAGAGGAGCCCGGCGGGCTACAGTCCATGGGGTCTCATGCAGCCCCTCCCCAGGGAAAGCTGCAAGGATGAGGGAGAAGGGGACTCTTCTGCCAGCCAAGGTGCTGGGCATCGCCCCTGAGTTCTCACACCTTCATTTCCCCCGGATCTGAAGGCTGGACGGAATTGGGATCTGCCATCAGCTGTTTTCCATTTTCTTAACAAATGTTGGTTACTCGGATTTTTGTGCTTGTTTGCTTTAAATCATCTATCTTGCTTTTGACTGTGCTGGGTGTCCGTGGCTCCATGCAGGCTCTCTCGAGATTCCTTGAGCAGGGCTGCGCTCCAGCCGTGATGCCGACTTCTCATGCGGTAGCTTCTCTTGCTGCAGAGGACTGGCTACGGAGCATGGGCTCAGGAGTCGCGGCACACGGGTCTAGTTGCCCTGTGGCATGCGGCTCAAGCAATCTTCCCGAATCAGGGATCAAATCCATGTTCCCTGTGTTAGCAGGGAACAGATTCTTATCCACTGCGCCACCAGGGAAGTCCTGTTAATAGGCTTGTGTTCCATCTGGCTTCAAAGGGTGTCCCGGCTGTTAGGTGAAGTGAGGCTAGCTGAAGGCCACCCCATCTAGTTCTTCCACACCTGGCTCCCTCAGCGCAGGAGGGACAAGGGGAAGGGGAGGCTGAGATAGAAGCTGGGGTCTTTCTCACACTCCACACTTAAACACAAAACACATTTTTAGATCACTTAAACACAAAACACATTTTTAGATTACTCTATATGGAGGAATGTGGCTTCTCAGGTGGCATAGTGGTAAAGAATCCACCTGCCAATGCAGGAAATGCAGGTTCGATCCCTGGGTTGGGAAGATCCCCTGGAGGAGGAAATGGCAACCCACTCTAGTATTCATGCCTGGGCAATCCCACAGACATACGAGCCTGGTGGGCTACAGTCTCTGGGGTCACAAAGAGATACTACTGAGCAAACACACATATGGAGCAATGTGCATATAATTCTGCTTATTTATCATAGAGCTTAAAATGTTGTTAATAAGGGAGATTGTAGGAGAAAGTCACTCTTCAGGTTCAGGTCAAATGAGTCAGCAAAGAATTTCCCAAAGCTCACCACCCAACTTGATAACGCCCGCATGAAAGCGGAGGAAGGTGCAGCACCACCAAGCCTGTGTAAACGCATCCAGGTCTCAGGTATGGCCCACAGAGTGTGTCCCAGGGCCTGGCAGCGCATTCTCAGTGATGCAAGTTGGTACGTCTTGAGGGTGGTGGACCCTGTAGTGAATTTGTTTCTCTGTCCTGAACTGGCCTGGGCTCAGCCTGAGGTTAGGGCTCAGTAGACGTTTTCAGAACTAATAAACGTCTTTCAGCAACCATGTACTTTTCTCTGAGGAAATGCGACATGGGACATACTAACAGAAAATTTAAGATGAAACTGATTACGAAATTCTTCCTTTGGTCAAATAACTCATTGTACTGTAGTTTTCCTTAAAAGTTGCCTACTTATGCAGCGGTAAAGAAGCCCCTTGCAACGTAGGACACGTGGGTTTGATCCCTGGGTCTGGAAGATCTCCTGGAGAAGGAAATGGCAGCCGACTCCAGTATACTGGCCTGGAGAATCCCATGGACAGAGGAGCCCAGCGGGCTGCAGTCCATGAGGTCACAGAGTCGGACACAATTTAGTGATTAGACAGCAACACTTACGCAAAAATTCAGCTCAGGTGGGAGGAAAGCACCCTGCAGCCACTCCTCGCTGACAACCTAGATGTGCCCGTTCCTACCTACCCTTTCCTACGCACCGCCTCTATCTGCATCCCCTGCTCGGACCCCATCACAACTTTGAGCATGACTCTTGAGTGTGTTCAGGATTTCCTAACCGAAGAGCATATTTTCCTCAAGGAGTCTAGTCATCCTCTTTATTAGGACACGATACTAATTTGCTCAGTAATAACTGAGCACTATAAAAGCTGTTATCGGGGCATCCAATCTGACCTGGCCAGCTCCACAAGCCAGCGCAACAGGCTCCAAACTGCAGTGGCTGCAGAAACTCCGAGACAAACTGGGTGACGGCAGGCATTTCTTACTAAGGAATTTCTTACTAGTAATTTCTTTACTAAGCGTCTAAGGAAGGCGCTGCTGGCCGGACCAGAGGCTGCGATTGCTGGGGCAGACAGTGCTGACACGTTTCTCTGATGTTGTTCCTAAAAAAGGCAGGTCCCAGCTTGTCCTGCCAGGGTCAGCCAGCAGGTGAGTAGAGAAGAGATATGCACTGTGGTATGAAACAAATGCTCGTTTTGGTTTCATCTTTCAGTAGCGTTGAGTATTTTCTACAAATTGGAAGGAATTCTATCTTTGTTTCATAGACTGGCAAACGGATCTTAGGAAGCTGAGTTACTCACACAATATCCCACCAACCTCTTGACCACGCTGGAAAAGAAAACCTGTTGAAAATTTCTAACGTGGCATGAACCCAAAAGTATTTTCCACAGTTTGTATAAACAATACTAACTCAAGTTAACTGTAAAACTCTTTGCAGTTTGCCAGCTGCTTTCACATACATTCTCATTTAAAAGTAACTAGGGCATGTGAAGAGCATCAGCCATAGAAAATCTTGCTAAGATCCCACATGTCACATAGCCATGGCCACAAAAATTTAAAAAAAAAAAAAAATTTTTTTTTTTTGCTAGGACAGGTGATGTCACAAGTGTGAGGACTAAATAAAAAATCGTGGGTGTGTGGCCAGGGAAGAGAAGGGATGGGGGCATCACTGGTTTCCTGGGAGCAGCATCAACCTAGTGATAAAAATTGAAAGAGGTCCTTTTATAAAATATAGTTATTTTATAAAAGCAGATAACAATAATAGTTATCTTACTGGGTTGTTTGAAGACTAAATGAGTTGATTTATTTAAAGTGCTTGGAACAAGGCCGGGCACATAAGACCACATGTAGTAATAATTATTTCCTATTACAATTAACAGTAAAGGAAAGAAGGGCATTACTGACAACATTTAAGAACCCCTTAATGGCAGAAAGATTTTCCTGGGCACCTAGGTTCCCCTCTTAAAATTGAAGGATGCCAAAGAAAGCACTGACAGCTACAGTACTAATATATTTTCATCTAGTGAGATAACCTAAGGCAAAAAACAGGGCTCACATATTAACTGTTTTTAAAGTATCATGCCTATGAAATTCAAGTGTCCAGAGAGCATGTACCTCATTGTTCTAAATTCCACCTTAGATCCAGAAAACTAAGTGACCTGAGAAAGAGATACTTCAGAAAAGTGAAAGCTGAGCATTTCTAGAGAAAATCAAAGATTCTGTGTCAAAGCAAATGGTCACGCCGTCTGCTCTTTGCTGCGTGCGTGCCTTTTTCTCAGGCTACCCTCTCAATTATTAAAATCATTTGGTTCTTTCTGTGGCCCATTAAAATAATCATCACAGTCTACAGGTGCTCTCTGTGAGAGTCACACCTAGTCTCGCGATGTCACTGCCTCGGGTTTCCAGCTCCGAGAGCTCCCTGCAGCCCTGCCCTCCTCTGGTCTTCCCACCAGCCGCTGAGCCTCAGATGACTGGTGTGCAGCTCCCTGCTCCCGAAATGCCCATTCACTTCCTCCTCCTGCACAATATTCAGCATATTCTTCTGACTCTTCATTTTTATTGGTAAAGGAAGTTAAAGTAGATAAAAGGTAAAAAAGAGACAAACCCACCCCAGTCTATATACATATAAAGATAATTATCTTCAGGTTTTCTACATAGCCACTCCCTTCTAAAACTCTAGTTTCATAACAAGACAGGACAAGCAGAGATAACTTGGGCATGTGCCTTCTGGGGAGAAAAGTGACTTTAAAATCTTTGGTGCTTTATTATACTGGACCTTGCTTGGAATTCTGAATGCTGAGGGCCACGATAAACTCAGAAGCTAGACTTTATAAGCATTTTCCCTGTGGTATGTGTCTATACTTTTAAGCAGTTAGCATCGTTTGGAGCCTTTGGAGACTAAAATCAAACATACTTCATGCACTTTCTCTGTTTTAAGATTCTCAGGGCCATGCTTCTTCATATATAATGTGTGACCCCAGGGGTTCAAGTCAAGGGCGCGAGCTCATCAGGTGGTGGCTGAGTTTTCATTCCTCTTATCCAGGAGCATATTTACAAATCAGGTGGAAGGCAGCACACTGCCAGCCCGCGTGCCACAGCCCCACGGCTCCAGACAGGTCTGCAGCGTGGGGAGTAGGCATCCAGCAAGGGCTAAGAGGAAAACCGGGAACTGAAAATAAGAGGGGAGCAGGGAAGAGGGAGTGCAAGGGCGAAAGGATGCAGAAGAGAAGAAAGCAGAGGTCAAGAGAACAAAGAGAGCGGAAGAGAGGAAACCACACGCTGGGCCTCAAAACCAGTTGCACTTTTCTTTTTCATTCTGTGTCCCAAAGAGGGTATGACGGTGTCTGCAGTTTTCTGGGGAAACCCACGTGTAGAGAGTTGAACCATCACACAGGCAGACACGCCAGGGTGTGTCGGGGCGGGTATAAACACAGGAGGTGACATCAGTTGGCGTGAGCAAGGCTGAAGGTATCTTTTACACTTTATGTAATATTCATTTATTTTATTAATATTATGGCAGTCTCAATCGTGATGAAATTAACTTCATAAACTTAAGAGTTTCATTCTTTTGTTTTGTTTAGCCTCCTGAGGATCTCCTGATGGTCAGAGGTGAAGAGGCGCCCTCTCTAGGAGATCTGTCCTCAGGGAACCCACTTGGGTACGTGTCTGGCCACCGACTCCTGCTGAGGAGCCGCGATAGGCCTCCTGTGAGAGCTGGGAAGTTAAACTGTGTCCATTGCCACCTCACTGCTTCCAATTTGTGGTCTTGGGGAAGAAGACCTCAAAATACATGGCTGTCACTGGAAGAGAGAGCATTAAAGCAATTTCCCCATCACCACCACACCAGACCAAAACAACTCTCTGATTGGGAATGTAATCATATAAAACCAACTTGGCAAAAATGCGAGGGCTGGCTATAGAACAAAAAGAACTCTCAGAATGCCTTTTAATCCTTTAATTAGACTGAGTCCTTCAGAAGCGAGCAGAGTTCATTGTTACTGAAGGAAACCAAGAGCAAATACAGACTGTGAGAGACACACATGCGTGTGTACATATAACGCTGTGCTCACATGAAGATGAATAAATGTGCCAAAGGACTCAGAGTCCAGGAAGGAATTTATTTGTCTGTGACAGCCATGATTTGGAACACTGAAAAGTTCTGGGAATAGGATCTGGGAAACCGTGGTGTGGGCGAGACGCGGCAGGGGCCAGGCACGTCGGAGGCGGTGCGCACACGGCTCCCTGGGTGAACCCGCCCGACGCCCGGCCAGCGGAGTCTGTCCCAGCAGCGTCCTCACGGCAGGGGAGCTGGGAGGCACTGCGCCAGAGAACTTACTTGGAACCTTTCTTCTTCTTCTTTTTCACTGCTGTTTCATCTAGCGTACTGTTCACTGCTGCCTCAACTTGCTTTGGCCCCTTTTCCTTTCCTTTCCTTCTTTTGGGCTTTGGCGGGGAGTCCTGGCCATCGAGTGGCCCCACGCGACCCTCTCCAGCCTCAGCAGAAACCCCAGGATTCTCGTCCCAGCAAGGGCCCCCCAGCTCACATTCCACTCGGTTTCTCTTCTTCTTGGCCTTAGGTTGGATGTCATTTTCCACGTTTTTATCTTTCGCCTCTTCCTTTCTTTTCTTCCCCCCTTTCCTCTCCACTGGGGTCTCTGAAGCCTCCGGTCCTGCAGCCGTGCCTTGCGTTTTGCTCTTCCGCTCTGCCAGGCGCCTGGCAAAGTACTCATGGATGGTGAAGGCACTGGTGGTTGTGGTGGAGGTGTCACTCTCCTCCACGGCAGACGGGCTGGGGCGGTCCTGGGGTGGGGAAGAGTGAAAAACGGTTATTATCAGCTAATCATGCCTCACCACGTCTAGGAGGCCTCCGCCCGGAGCCCCACGCACTTGTCAGACTGGAGACTCAGCTAGGGGACCAGGTCACCCCTTGTTTCCTCCTCCTTGCTGGGCAGAGCTGAGCTGCACAGCATGGAACAAGGTGGCCAGATGCACCGGCTGGGGGCTCTGCAGGGGGGAGGCCGGACCAGAAGCCGCTCACTTCACGAGGTAGACGGCAAGTCACTTGGAATTCTGGCTGAACAGTTCCTGGGCACAACATGATAAATGGCAACAAAAGTCCCAGAGGCTCAGAAACAAAGACCCTGAAAGCCTGGAGCTTTGTGGTGCCATCAAGACACCTCCTTCGGCTTGCTGTGGATTCACAGGCTTTTGTGCCCAGACCCACAAGCTTAGAAACCGTGTATATGTAAACCTCAGAAGCCATGTGCCAGCCTGGACCTTGGTGTGTCCAGGGCACCTTCTTTTCCCGCTGGCAGCCGCTCGGGGGAAGAGGCGCCAGGGCTGGGAGATGGGAGCCTCTGCCCCCCGCCCCTCGCCTCTGCCATGACCTAGACACTCATGGCTGTGTCCGTCGTGCTTCTAAACGGAGGAATTACTCACTCGTAACCACCGGGATTAACTGCGGTTTACATTTTAATTTTAAATAAATACACTCCCGGTTATAAAGCTTGAGAAGAGGAAAAAAAAAACCCTAACTTAATAGGTTGGGAGAAAAAATGAAATGGCTGGTATCACACCATATAGGTTGTGGCTGGCTGGCAGTAAGGAGGTGAAAAAGTGTGTAAAAAAGGAAGCACCTTCGAGTGGAAGAATATAAGGACTGTGTTTTAAGTAAAGTCAGTGTCTGGAATAATTTTGCCCACAGTCTTTTAAAGTAATCAAGCCATTAAGCAACTAAGCTAAACTTAGGTTTTCATAATTACCTGGGTTCTCCCTTCATATTCACTTATTCACACAGGAAGAGATTGGTTGTCCGACCCTTTACAGACTTGAAAACAGTTTTCTAAACAAATCCATTTCCAGCTGGAGTCCACAAATCATTCTGAACTTGGTGGGCAAGACTCTGCTAATGCAGCTAACTTTATTACAACTAACACATATAACTGAACTATGTATTTTCTTGTTACAGCAGCACTCCAGACCCAGCCCAGTAGCCTCCAGCCTGAAGCTCTGACTCAGTATTTTCAGTGGGCAATGGGGCTCGAATGGCCATTGCCCCAGGTAGCTGTCACCAAGGATACCTTACCAACAACATCAAATGTATCTGATCAACACAAACCCAATTTTCATGTAGTCAGTTTTTTAAACTTCAAAAGGTAAAATGTAGAACACCTTTTACCAAGGTGGAATAAACCAACTGAGCATTGTAAATGTTATCTATCAGTATTCAATTTTGCCTGGAAGCCCATGAAGTAATTTTGAGGAAAATTTAAAAATAGTTGCACAGAAGCCAAAAACAAGGTCACTTTGTCTTTTGGTTCCTCAAATACTGAAAAAGATCTGAAGTTTTGCAGAACAGAATGAAAAATCTTAAGACTCTCTTGATCCCAGCCAATCCCAGTCTCATGGACAAGAAAGGCCATGCCTTCCATGAAGTAAGGGCACACAGCCACACACAGCAAGTCTGTATGAAGGTGGCCTGTTTATAGAAAACAGGGCTCATTTAGCTTCACAGTGTTAAAGGAGTTTATCTTATGTGGGCCAACTCCTCGGGAGCATCTCTGTGTCTTAGGAGCTCAAATTCAAGTCATATCCTATGGCTCCTTACCTTGTTCACCCATTTATTACCTTCTGAATTCCTGCTTTTAACAGTTAAATCACAGGAACTAATTACTGGTATTAATCACACTTTTAGTTACTAGAAAATACAAGATCGTTTTTGAGTCACTTGTTGAATTCAGCGGGCCTTTCTAGTCCCAGAAAATACCTCTGCTCATAATTAACTCCTCTGGTGATAAGGATTTTGATAATCACGGGCCACTGCACACCAAGCTCAGCAGGGCACGGAGACAAGCCAGAGAGCTGCCAGCACCCAAATTCCATTGATCCCAAGGAGAGTACGGGCAAGACAATGACTTTCGGGGAGAGCTGGGGAATGCCACGGGCAGCCCCCCACACTCTGAGTGTATGTGATTTAAAAACCATGGAAACGAAGGAGGGACAGGCTGCAAATCTGAATGCTGTAGGAGCAAAGAAGGCCCTGGTCTCATGTTTTATGCTTTTACAAATCTGACACCCAATTTTACTGCAGTGATTACAATTCTTGTTTCTATAGTCTCAGCCACAAATGTGAAAAATGTACACTTCTTCAAGAAAACTAATACTTTTCACATCTGGTCGCCTCTTCAGAGTAAAAAAGTACTGAGAAACACACTAGATACTTTTTAGTGCTGAAATAGAATCCAGTCGCTTCTTCCCAGGTTTCCACTAAACACATAATGCAACCTCAAAAAGTAAATTCTGTAATACCAAATGTGAGTTACACTACTTCATAAACTTTGAGAATCCCAATTTGCTAGCAGTGTTCTAAAAATGAGTAAAGTAAGTTTACAAATAACTGGTAAACTTCCTGTTCCATACAAAATACTAGCAAGGGGGGTCTGGCTAACTAATGATTTTGCCAAATATTTGACTTAACCTCTGGGATTTAGGAAACCTCTTCTTTCAAAATTCTAATTCCTGCTATTAACTAACGGAAAGCCTTAGACAAATCCCATAACTTCTCTGGGTCTCAGTTACTAAGCAAGTCAAATAAGTAGGTTAGACTCAACTTGAAAGTCTAAGTCGCTGACCTCTGAAGTGACCTTTGGGGCAGCCATTCCTCTGTGACATCGAGAGCAGAGGAGGAGGAGCGGGACAGGAGCAGCAGGCTGCAGGAGGAGCTCGGCTCAGGGGACTAGCACCCCCACCGCCACGCCAAGGTGCAGAGGCGCTAGCAATGCACTCACAAGTCCATGCACAGAAAAAGAGTTTACATAGCCACCTGTATGAAAATATTTTACACCAACCATCTGCCAGAGAGCAGATCTAGCAATACCACTTAGGAGAGCAGAAGGGGCCAAATACTATTGCACTGAGTAATTTGTAAGAATACATTTAAAAGAGTTGACACTATGTATTAGAAGCTAAAATCAATAAAAGCAAGAAACTAGGGTTGACTATTAACTGGAATATGAATCTATTTTAAATTTACTTCCTGGAAATCATGCTAATGTTTCTAAAAAAGGTGGTAAGAAGCTTTTAAAATAACAATCCTATTTTGTACTTAAAGTTTTTTGTCTTTTCTAAAATTTTTATTATTAATTTATGTATTTGGCTGCATCTTGTCTTGGTTGTGGGCTTCCCAGGTGGCGCTAGTGGTAAAGAACCCCCCTGCCAATGTAGGTGGACATAAGAGATGTGGGTTCCATCGCTGGGTCAGGAAGATCCCCTGGAAGAGGGCACGGCAACCCACTCCAGGCTTCTTGCCTGGAGAATCCCGTGGACTGAGGAGCCTGGCAGGCTGTAGTCCATGGGGTCGCTTAGAGTTGGACACTGAAGCAACTTAGCACGCACAGTCTTAATAGAGGCATGCAAAGTGTTAGTTGTAGCACGTGGGATGTAGTTCTCTGACCAGGGATCGAACCTGGCCCCCTGCACTGGGAGTGTGAAATCCCATGGACAGAGGACACTGGTGGGCTACAGTCCGTGGGATCACAAGCAGTCAGACACAACTGAGTGGACTGAGCACACACACACACACCCCGCAGTCACCTCAGGTGCCTGAGAGGTGCCGTCTCCTTTTCTCAGAAGAGGCTGCTCTTGACTTCTGCTGGGGCCTCTCTCTAGAGGCTGGGCAGCTCAGTGAGCCTGCGCTCAAGCTCTCCCAGGTTCCCTGTCCTCCGTGTCACTCAGACATATCTAATCAGAGGGAGTATAGTAAAAGGACCGAATAAAGAGGATTCTCTTTATTATTCTCAGATGACTGTTGTTAGGAACGTTTGAGGCAGGGAAACAGCAGTCTGGATGGAGAATTTAGAGAGATGTTTTTGGCAGATGCACCTTAAACCTAGTGATGAATTCAGGTCAGAAGCGATTTCATGTCGCATCAAGAGGAGGGCAGAGCTGAGGTGAAGGCAGTGCCTGGCTGTAGGCGCACAAAACGCTTTGCCGACAGAGGGGGCAGAGGACGCTGCTGGGGTCATCCACTGTGTTCACCTCAGTGCTCTTCAGACCCCCCATGTGCAGCCGTGGGCGTCACTTCCTTAAAGATCAAGTACAAAAGTGCCTCCCCCCAGAAGCTGGTCCCTTGGGCAACAACCTCTCTTCTTTACTACCTGTGACTAGCAATTAATTACTTTTACCTCCTGGTCTTACACAGTCTGTTTTCTAAGCATCTTCCCATGGAAACTGTAAGTTCCCCGAAGGCAGGAACCACTCCTCTTTCATTTGTAGCACAGCCTCTCAAGAGCAAACACGTGGTGAGGATTCCAGGAAAGCACAACAGACACCAACCCCGGGCAGATCAAGGCTGGGAAGTGCTCCCACCACCCCCACTGCACCAGAAGCTCTGCGTTTGTTGGCTCAGATTCCCCTGCAAGCCAGGCAGGGCTAGTGACTCCAAGGTGCGTGGCACAGTGGGAAGCAAAGAGAGAGCTGGCATTTTGAGGTGGCTGTTCTTACAGGATGAAACCATGTTCCTCTAATCAGACGCCACCTTGCCTCCTGGGGCTCTAGCACAGGTACACCTCAGAGAGCCTTTTTAAAGTGATCAGCCAATTACTCCCTGTGGTCCTGAGCCACGCCCAGCTCTGCCAAATGGTCCATTTGTGTCTCCTCTGGTCTGTTATTCCACTTGTTATCACACCACCTTCCAGAAGACTAGGTATTAATAAATCAGCAAAGCGAGGTGGTGTGTTGTAGTGGAACTGTCACAGGCATGCTGTGTGGTGAGCTGAACACAAGCAATAAAATAACCTGTACGAGTTAACTGTTCTTGTCATCAAAAGAAGAGGCTGGAAAGCAAGAGAGTTCTAGGGTACATCAGAGGCAAAGGCAGGCGACGTTCTGAGAAGACAGTCAGGTCGAGTTCCGCTAGAAGCCCCACCTTGACAGCAGGGTGCTAAGGTGCAGCCTGCAGGTTGTCTTGAGCTGATCACACAACTGGAGAAGCTGCTGACTGCAGGCAGTCATCAAAACGCTTTGTCTCCAAAGGTGAAACTCAGAAGTGATCAGCACGCTGCTTAGGAAGCTCGGATGGTGCAACTCTGGCGACACCTCTTCTCTTGCCTTCTCAGGCATCTTTTTGGTTTCCACATGACTGGAAACAGTGTTTCACTGACAAAGAGCTATTTCTGCACTCACAAGAAGTTTACTCAAGTGTGAAATCTCGCCTGTTTTGTTTTGTTTTTTTCAAGATTATCATTTACTCACATCTGGAGTTAGGTTAAACATACAAAGTCTCAGGAAATAACCAGCCTTGTGCAATCTGCCTGGAAGACATAATCACTTTAAGGTGGGCAAGTATCCTAAGAGTTAAAAACAAATACCAGACTCTACTGACCAGAGGGAAGGTTTGATTTGAAGAGGGGTTAAAAATAAAAAAGCACAACGGGACTAGAATTATGCAGCACCTCTTAACTTTATGTGTGTGTGTGTAACGTGTATCTGCTCATTCATACAGGTTCTAGAAATCCTGGGTCTGTGTAGGGGTTCCAGGAGGGCCCGAGTTCTCTCTCTCTCTCTCTTTTTTTTTTTTTTTGCCACAGCAAGCAACATGCAACACACGGACCTCAGTTCCCCATCCAGAGATCAAACCAGTGCCCCTCGCCCCTACGTTGGAAGTGCAGAGTCTTAAACACCGGAACACCAGGGAAGTCTCCGAGAGGACTCTCTGTTCTTGCCCTCTAGAACAGGGCAAGCAGAGAACCGCCCAAGGGCCAAATCCGACGCTGCAGATCTTTGCACACCTCACAAGCTAAGAACGCTTTTTACATTATAAATAGTTCAAGGGGGAAAAAAATCAAAGGAAGACTATTTCATGACATGTGAAAACTATGCGAATTTCAAACTTAAAGTTTTGAATTTCATTAGAAAAAAAATTGTGGAAATGTGTTTTTTCTCCAGTATATAAGTAAACTAAGTAACTAAGCTAAGTAAATACCTGCTGAATGAATGAATAAACTGGTTGTGAAATATAATCTGCTATTTGGAAATGTTAGATGCATGTGAAGCACACACACACACACACACACACACA
>SJYV01013295.1:2550934-2573158 GCA_006410875.1 Neotragus pygmaeus | reverse complement strand
AAAAAAAAAAAAAAAAAAAAAAAAAACCAGAAACAATATTGTAACAAATTTGATGTAGACTTCAAAAATGGTCTGCGTGAAAAAAAATCTTAAAATTAAGAAAAAATTAAAGAGAGAAGTGAGACAGACACCATGCAAAGGAAAATGAAGAGGTAACTCGCTAAGGCAGCACACAGGGAGAGCAAATTCAAACGACTGCAGAGGTGGGTGAAGAGAGAGGCCGCGCCCCTGAGGGCAGGATTCCCTGTCTGCCCTGCCACGGCGGCATCACTAGTGCCCAGTAAAGAGGCATTTAGTCAAAATCTGCGGAACACATAAATGAGCCAGAACTTTAAGTCCAGTGCTTGCTCACCTGAACAACGGTGTGTGTCCCCTCTTCCTTCCTTGATGGCAGGAGCAGGACTAGAGCTGCATGGGAAGGACTCGGAAGGCGGAGCAGACCAGGCAAGGGCAATGAAAGTGGAGGCAGTGAAGCGGGGACACGAAGATGTGAGAGGGCAGGAGCTGCCCGGGGCTGTAGGGGACCGTCCTTGGTGGGGGCGCGGTGCTCTGCAGCTCGGAGAAGCAGGTGTTTGCACCAGCAACAGAGAGCAGGGCGAGCTGGTGGAGGGTCTGGTACGCTGGTCAAAGGGAGGGAGTCAGTGAGTGAGTGTGTGTGTGTCGGGGGGATGTAGGCAATGACTGAGAAGACACTATGCTACAAGAGAGAGATTTTGAGAGAATAGATGATAACAGGACACTCTGAGAAGAAGAAAAACTGGGGTCAGGGAGAATTTCTCCAGTTCTGAGAGAAATTCATGGGCAATAATGATCAGGACCTCAGTAAACATGGAAAACCAATAAGAATGCAGTAGCTATGTTAAACATGCAAAATCAACAGAGTTGGTGGTGTCTGACAGGATATGAAGGTTAAAGGATATGAAAGTTAAAGAAACAAATCAAATAATATCCTCAAGTTCACGATCCAACTACGCAGGGTAAATAAGATCCACAATGATGAGAAAGATGCTCCGTGCTGTTAGGTTTTCCCCCTATAACCTGGGGTACGTGTTTCATCTACTCATAGTCGTTCTCACCTGGAGTGACCCCGCCGATGCCTCCATCTAAAACTCAGGCCCAGAGAAGTTAAAAGCTTGGCTTGGGGTCACAGGGGTGACCTGAGACTAAAGAGGAGACACTCTTGTCCCTGAGTGCATGACCCTTTCCACTTCAGCACCATGCCTAGCGTCCACGCATCTTTCCCAACAGAGTGATTATAATTCTGAGAAAGGCACGCCTGCAGCAGGCGAGGCCCCTGTCTTCCAGCAGAATGCCGTGCATTCTTTCTGCGGGACAGGAAAACGGAGCCAGGGGCAGACACATGACCCATGACCTCCTACGTGTGCACGGAGAACACACACAGAGGCGGCTGGCCGGCTACAGGAATCAGCCTAAGAGGCTTCCGCGCCGGGCTTACAGCAATAGCAGTGTACTTCTGGACGCGCAGAGTACTTTCTGCAGTCCACTGACACACCGCNTAAGTCTGACACTGTTTCCACTGTTTCCCCATCTATTTCCCATGAAGTGATGGGACTAGATGCCATGATCTTCATTTTCTGAATGTTGAGCTTTAAGCCAACTCTCCTCTTTCACTTTCATCACGAGGCTTTTTAATTCCTCTTCACTTTCTGCCATAAGGGTGGTGTCATCGGCATATCTGAGGTTACTGATATTGTGATGTTCAGTGCAGCTTAATTTTTTAAATCTATGTGCATATATTACTTTGGAACCAAGATTCAAATTCAGACAGTATGGACCCAAATCTGGAGATCTTAACTTTGAAAGAAGGCAGGAAAATTTATAATCCATCATTTATTTTGGAGACAGCTATATGATTTTCTTTCACCTCCTAATAAGCCTAGACAATCAAAGCAATCAGACTAACAGACACGAGTAAGGAGAGAGCATTTATTTTCTCATATCTAAGATCCTATATTTTTCTATCAACAACAACAGAAAATACAGCCTAAACAGCAAGAGCAGCAGAAAAGGAAAAGTTGGAAAAAATTGCAGTCACACAAACTATAGTTAAAAAATGACTAAGTTTCTTTGATATATGAATTTGTTGGAAAACCATTTATCAACAGCCTGTTTCTCTCCAGCAGAGTCCCTCAAGCCGAGAGCCATGTCATTCCCCTTTGACTGATTAATTAGCCAATCAGGGGACATTTTTCATTGTGAGGCATGATGGTTTACTCCAGCTAATGTTTGGTCTCTAATGGCAACATATTAAAGCCAACTCGGCTATTTTAGCCCCGTGGAGTGACCTAAAGGAAAGGATAGAAGATAAATCAAAAGAGCTCCCTTCAGTTTCCCTTCAGTCCTTAACAAAACCCCCAAGGAGCAAACGGCTGGAGGCAAGATCCGCTACCAATAAAGACAAAAAAACAAAGAAAAGAAGGGTGGAGACGCCTTCAAGCCAAGGGGGATCCTTTCCTGCTTCTGAAGAGCAATAATTTATCCCGTTGATTAACAGACCACTGATAAAACAGGCACCGAAACATCAATACCCAGCTCTTCCTGCTTTTATCAAAAGCTGTGCTCCATAGAAAATCTCGCTCTGCAATGCTTTTTCCTCACTTGGAGCGATTTCACCCGCACTCTGAATTAGACGCGGCCAGCAAGGAACCTGATTGAAGGCAGTATTTATACACCTGCAGACAGGCAGCTGCCCACGGGGTGCTACACGTTTTCTAAGCTTCTTACCCTTCTCTGTGCCCTTGCCAGGCAAAGCATGGAGAAGGAGAACTTGGAGCGTCAGAGGAATACAAGCGCCTACAGAGGACGGATGTGAGTATTCACATAGCCAGGGGACAGGAAGCACACCTTAGACACACTCAGCATACACTGCCAAGCACACTCAACAAGACGGTCCAAGCAGCTAGTCGCCCCCAAGCAATTCCACTCTCGCGAACGTAACACTGCCCAGCTTTCTCACTCGCTGGTAAGTGAAGGATTAGTCTCCACCAAGCAATTCCGCTCTCGCGTACGTAACACTGCCCAGGCTTTCTCACTCGCTGGTAAGTGAAGGATTACAAACTGGCAGTCTGCATCCTGTGAGATCACCAGCACCATCATCATGGTTCTCATTTTGTAAATCTTGCACACTCTCAGACCAGGCTGTGAGTTGCCCTGCTTCCCGGTCGTCTTAAAGTCAGACTGCTAACACATTTCCAGTCACAGGCCTGGACCCACTGGCACTTGGGTTTGAGGCCTGGGAAGAGCTGCTACTCATGGTCCATATTCTTTTTTGTGCATTGTCTATTCAGAGACTTCTGCCCTTTGGGCCCAGGTATGGGCCCATCAGTTTTCTCTGTAGCTGCTTCTAACTTCTCCAGTAGGAGTGTTAATGATGCCCTAGTCTGTGTTGTTCCTCCAAGGATTAAAGTATCCTTGATCAACAGCTGAATTCAATTCAACAAAAACTTTGTTGAGAACCTACTCCATGGCGGGCTTGGTTCTAGATGGTATGGAGTACAAAACTCCTGCCCTCATGGAGGTCCCAGCCTACTAAGGAAAGACAGACGGTACAAGCGAGATACTCAGTACTTCAGATGGTGATAACTGCTATGGAGAAAAAAAAAGCAAAGGAGAGGGGACGAGAGTATCACGGATTTTTGTTGTTATTGTTTGTATTTTCTGCTATAAATTAGGGTGTCAAGGAAGGCCAGCCGAGGTGACATTTGCACAAAAATGTGAGCTGGGGACAAGCCCTCCATGCAGAGGAGCCACCGAGTGCTGGAAGTCAAGGCGGGAGCCCTCCTGAAGTACTGGAGGGACTGGAGGCTGGAGCGACAAGGGCAGAGCCGCGGGGAGAGCCAGCGAGGAAGGCAGGGGCCGCGAGCGAGCGTGAGAGCCGGGAGGTGCGGTCGCGCGGGACTTCCGGCCCCTCTGAGGACAGCCTGCTATTTCACCTCAACATTATTTCATTTCTTATTCAAACACATCAAACAATTCAGACTCATCTCCTGGAAAAAGGACCTAAGTAGATAAAGTCAAAATTGCCCACCTACCCGAAGATAAGGAAGAGCAATCGGAGTAACGGTCTCTCCTTTGTAGTCTAGGAAAATGTAAACTTTCACGTCAAGTACCATTTCAAATGTGAGTGTTTCGTGTTCGCTTCCCTCCAGCATCAGAGAACTTGAGACCCGGAACGCTCACAGGTACACAGTTTGCGCTCACCTATTCGAGCCTCCCTCCAGGAAGCTAGGCAGGCGGTGCCTCCGCACGGCTGGCCCGCTCTGCCAGCCCAGGCCATTTCCTCTCTCTGAGGGGGAATCTTTCTATGAATTTCACCCACCAGTTCTAGTCTGTCCTCTGAAGTCTAACAAACCAATCCGTTCCTTTCCTAGAAGACCCCTGAAACCATTCACACGTTCACAGTCAGGGTCTCTCTAGTCCAGGCAGAATTTCCTAACTGCTTATCTGCTAAGTCCTGTGCAAAACTTGCTTTCCAGATCACTTCGGCCCAACTGCCATGCTCTGAACACATTCTTATAAAATACAGCACCCAGTTCAAATACAGTCACCAGTGCAGAAAGTACCCCCAACATCTGTTGCTTCCAGCTGCTCTTAAAGCACCCCAAGCCTGAACTCAGGACAGAGACCATACTGCATTTTTTATTTTGATTCAGGTCAAACTTGTGGTCAGTTTACATGTTCCCAGCCTCTAAGTTAATTCTCATTCAGATGAGTTCTTTTCAAAGATTCAGTGAGATTTTACACATCTTCACAAAATTTGATCTATCTGGCTTTCGTCAAATGTCCCAGCTCAGAGATTATTGTGAATCTTGATTCAAAATCAATGGTCAACACGCTGATAAAAATTACTGAAGTCATCACTGCTGGCAAAAAAATACAGACCTAAAATGTGTTAATGAGCTTGTTTGTGGGCTTAGTTTAATTTTACTGCTAACAAAAAGGTGCTTCCTTGTAAAACAACCTTAGCAAACTCTAGGCTGGGAAAGCAGCTCACCTCATGAATGGTGATGCCAGGTCCAGGTGAGGAGGGGGAGGCAGAGTGACAGAGACTTGTAGGAGGAAGGGAAATTCAAATTCGAGAGTCCACATCTAGCAAACCACTTACAAAACTCAACCCAATTCACAAAAAAACTCAGAACTAATGAGAAACAACCAGCCAACCAGGGACTTCCGTGGTTGACCAGTGGCTAAGACTGCGGGCTTCCGATGCAGGGGCCCGGGTTTCCACCCCTGGTCAGGGAACTAGATCCCACATGCTGCAACTGAAGATCTCATGTGAAATCAGTCAATAATTCTTTTTTTTTTTTTTAATTTAACCAACCAAAAATGAAAAGTCTGCTTGGAAGTTAGTTTTCAGATTTGACAATCAGCAAGAAATGGGAGACACTAAAAAACTATTTCCATTAGTTCCTATCTGGTTGAACTTCCTGATACTCCTTTTTTTCCCCTTCTCTCCGTTTTTCCCTCCCCCACGTTCCCAGTTTCCTTCCGCTATCCAGCTTGTTTCCTGTTTCAGCCTTATCGCTAGAGAAAATACTCCTAAACCACACAGGGGATCGAGAGTGTGCCCCCGGCATCCGAGCTCCGTTCCTCTAAACAGCACGCCTCTGGCTCAGGCTTCTGGCAAAAGGTGTTCTTCCCTGAGGTTAGTCTGGTCCACACATCAGGAGGAAAAACCACCCGGATAACACACATTCTTTTTAAGGCTCCTTGTCCTCTATCAACTGTTATTATCATCTATCAATTATTATTAAGAGGATCACATTTAGCCTTTGTATGAAGCCTCTAAAAGTTTTTTTTTGGTAACTTTGTCTGGAAAGTACTATTAGTAATAAACATAGATAGCTCTATACACAGTTGAAAATCAGTGTTGAGACACAATGTATCAATCGTAGGTGGTTTAATACCTCCGGGGTTCTCTTCTGTCTTTTTCCAAAAATGCAGTCAAGATCTGTTTGGCTCCGAGATGAGAGATCCTTCCCTAGAAATACATTGATGCCTTCAGTAATACATTCTAGAATAAGGAGCACAAATATAAACTATGAAACTGGGTTTTGGAAATAAATAAACAATTTTGTAAACGACCAACTTTCTCTTTCCCTTTTACAGACTTTTGTTGTTGTTCAGCTGCTAAGTCTTGTCTGACTCCTTGCAACTCCATGGACTGCAGCAGGCCGGGCTTCCCTGTCCCTCACTATCTCCCAGAGTTTGCTCAGATTCATGTCCATTGAGTCAGTGATGCCATCCAACCATCTAATCCTCTGCTGCCCCCTTCTCCTTTTGCCTTCAATCTTTTCCAGCATCAGAGTCACACTGTTTAATCACTCAATACAATAAATTAAACTTAAAAATCAAACAAGTGAACCAGAACCCCTGACTTCCTCTTAATAGTACAAACAAACCTGAGCATGCAGGTGGAGAGGAAAACTAAATTCTCAAGCTAGCTCTACTACTGGTACACTTTCAAGGTATAATTTCTGGGCCTCTGGGTTCCCTTAGTAAACAGTAAAATTCCATTACTTCAAGGAGACAGGAGTTATACCCAATGAAGGTTACAAAACGCAGAATAAAAATATGCTGCTAAAATACATAGCTCCAAAATCCCACCTGTGCATAGGAATGAGAACATCCTGTATTGACACATACAAGCCCAATAATTAATTGAATGTATGAACTTTTTTTATAAATGCAAATAAAAATTGCTGCATTAGGGTGAAAAGATTTCATACTTTTTCTGTTTGTTTTTTTCACTGTAATAGTGCATCATTTTAAATAAAAGGATAAGTAATGAGTAGGAAATTAAATGGCTTCTGGCAAAAACAGTATCCAAAGGATCCTTGATTTTTATTAAAAACACTAAATTTATTTAACTTAATTTCAAACCCACAGACCAACTAATTTAAAATTCACTTCTATGGAATTTCCACTTCTACCGACAATACTGTGTGAGCAGCCAACCAAATCTATTCCCATTTGTCAACTTCATGGTAGATGTATATATAAACTCTGGAAGCTCTGGGGGAGTGAGGCTCTGGGTCAGACACAGGAATCTGTGTTTTGAGTTGGAAGCCTGGGTTCCACTGTCACGGACTCAGTTATCTTCTTGGCTTCCTGCAGCAACCTGACTTGGCACAGCACTGTCGTGACCCAGAAGGGTTCCAGTTCACCGGCTACCACTGGGGCATTCAAATATGATATTGCTCAGTGACTCCACGAAATTTAAAAAAAAAAAAACCACCACCCTGCAATGTAATGCAAAACCAGGTGCCAAAACCACTCTCTGAGGCTGCTGGACCAGACTCATAAGTCCGGTCGGCACGACCTGTTCCCATCTGGAGGGCAGGCTCTGCACCGCTCTCACCTCTGCCTGAGCTGGAAATAAAGGAAGCTTCCTGGTTCTAGCTGTTTAGTCCATAGAGCCCAGACAGATGATCCCAGAGGAAGCCCACTCATAAGCAAAAGGAAGCCTCCCAGACGGGAATGCAGACAACGAACAGGAACAGTGGAGGATAAAGCTGGCCACTGAGGGGAGACACGGGCAGCCCTCAGGAGGCCTGAGGTCTGTTCTGAGCTTAGTCCTCAGTGGAACCCACTCCACACTGCAGAGAACACTCAGGGCGGCAGCTTCTATTTCAGAAACAGGAGTTGTACTGGGATCAGAACACGCAGTGGCCACCCACCCCTCAGCTAGCTTCTGAAACGGAACAGAAACCCTTGAGGAAAGGCAAATGACAACCACTGTCACAACAACCCAGCTAAAAAGAATGCCGGAGGATTAGAAAGGCGGGGGACGAACATGCAAGATCACAGTTCCAAAACAGGATATCAAAACATGAACACGCAGAGATGAAAAATGAAGCTAGAAATCAAAGGGAAAGCTGTCAAGCTAATGAGAGAATGTACCAATGAAAGTGCAAGTGTTTCTAAAGTTTTGGTGACGGGTTCTTGTATCAGAAATGCTTATCCTTTAGCAAAGTTCACTTAAGCAAATGTGGAAACCAGGACTGTTACAGGCCTTGCTCTGGATTTGATCTGGAAAACAAAACACAGAGAAGAATTAAGAGTCAGAGACCAAAGGAAAGGAACTTAAAGGTAGATGAAAAAGTGAAGATGGAAGTGATATTGAAATAGTTATTGGTTAATGGTCCTGGTTGAATAGTTTATAAATGTTATAAAATTATGGCCAGTTTTGGATACAATATGTATATTAAAAATGAGTTTGAAAGTTACTGGTCTCCATTCTCAGTCATGGTCAAATCACAGCAAATACTGTTGACCAACTTCTCTCTTAGAGAAAAGGACATCAAAAAATTGAACAGAATAGGAAATATATGACATCTGCCTGGATTTGGTTTCTGTTCCCACTAGTTTTCAACTGGCCACAATACTCCAAGAACCAAGGATAAGAGAGATTCCAGTAGCCAAGCTGATGTAACAAAGTCATGAAAGGATGATCTGATTCTTTCAGAGAACAGCACTTTACTTATGATCATTTTAGCTGTTTTTCAATAATGAGGACTTTCAGGTGTTCCCGTCTGTCAATGTAGCAATTTGGAGAGAAGAACATGACTGCTACAGCCAGACTCACTTATAACACCAAGAAGTCCACATGGGAAGCAAGTAAAACTGTGAAAAACCAACACAAGAACTGAAGAATCATGGAGATGTAGGGCCTCTCTTAGTTTAAGGGCAAAAGTCATACAGAACCCAACAAGTGAGCACTGTGTTACAACCAGAGCTCAAAAAGCTGAGCTTTTCAACTCATAGGAAAGGCAAGGGAAGGGAAACGCAGGTTGAAAAACACACTGGTTAAATAAAAAACACTGAAGTGTTACATAGGTAGCTAGCTTCACTTGCTTCAAAAATTTATTTGCATTCCCCAATCAAGAAGGATAAAACAGATATTATATTTTGACTTTGTTTTTTAATGAAAACATATAGAACTGATAATAAGCTGAGGAATGGAAGATTAGGACACTTCTCCGAAAGGGTAATAATGTGAGAAAATCAGGAACCCTGAAAGAATCGAAACAGGGGGTGAAATGAGATCCTCACACCTGATAATAAGACAGTTGGAATATTTTTTTAAAGCCTGCAATGGTGCTCCTTTACACTTAAATGTCAAAAGAGCCAGAAGCAGCAGAACACCCACCTCTAGCAGAGTCTGGCTGCAGGGAGCCAGCCTCGTCAGGACACTAAAGCCAGCGTCAGACGAGCAGCTGACCATCGGGACATGCGAGAGGAGCGCGAGTACTTTCCTTATTTAAGGAGTGAAGTATCACAGATTGTTACAGGAAAAAGAAGTCTAAATGCAACGAAGCTGCACAAGTACTGTCTACACAACCTTCCACCCACTCAGCCACCGCATGACTGGGAGTAGAAAGCCAGGCTCTCTGGACAACCTCTCCCTGTTAAATATTAAAAACATCAAAAGCGGCTTTGGAGAAATTGCCATCTTCCCTAATTTTCTTTTCTCTGCAGATACAGCCTCACCAAACGTTGTATAGATTAAAAGAAACTACCACTGAGTTTAGGCCCTTAAAAGAAATATGGATGAAATTAACATCTTGAAATTATGTAATAAATTATGTTGAATTTAAATTATAAACTTAAGATGAGAAAAAGGAATAATTATGTACGACATAATGCCACAGCCACTATTTAAGCAGTAACAAATTTTACAATACTGCTTGCTGCTGTAATCTCTCTGCAGTGAAATTTTTATCTTCATTCTTCACACCAAGCTAAATAAAATGCTACCTTCTCGTGTTTGGGGTTTCTGGACCACCGATGGAGCTACAATATGAACCCTCCTCATCCAATGAGTGAGTTACTGTAACTAAGAGCAGATCCCTGAGCTAAAATCCTTATCATCTATTATGCTGAACACCCATGATTTCCATATAATGGCATCATTTCTGATAAATTCTAAAAAAGAACCTATTTTAGAACTCAACAATGACTTAAAAAGATCTTTCATTTCACAAAAAAGGAAACTGAGGCTGACAGAAGGCAAGAGGTTAAGTGATTTGTCTGAGAGTCACAGCCAGAACCCAGGTTCCTGTGACCTGAGACAGTCTGCCGTGGAGGGAACACAGTTTATCATTCGCATTCAGTGACAACAGTTGCTCTACAAGGGAGACTTCTTTCAGTAAATTAAAGAACTTTAAAATAAATTTACACTGTGGACTGTTAAAACAGATGGCAACTGATTATTTCCTCACTCCCTGGATTTCTGCCTCCTTCTGTGTTTTCTACTGATTTCCACTCTTTGCCCACTCAGTCTTCTCTGCTACCTTTAAAATATATCTTGAATTAATCTTCCCTGCTTACCAATGCCTCCCTTCTCCCCAAACAAAGGTAATATATAAGCAAACCTCATATTATTTTATTTTTAAGGGTTTTTTTTTTTAAGTCTTCAATTGAATCCGTTACAATACTCTTCTATTTTATGTTTTTTGGTCCTGGGGCATGTGGGATCCTAACTCCCTGACCAGGGAATGAACCTGCACTCCCTGCATTGGAAAGGGAAGTCTTCCCCGGACCACCAGGGAAGCCTCACAAACTCCATTTCAAAAGAGAGAAAAAGAAGGAAGAACACACCCAGCAGGCTGACAAGGCGAACTGGCAAGGGGATGGCTTAGCTAGAACCAGAAAGAAGATGCTCCCGGCACCCACAGATTAAAGTAGATCGAAGAGGTTTACTCCGGCTTCAGCAAATGCTTCAGGTGAAATCACGCATGCAGGCTGCCATAAGAAGATTCTGTTTGCAAAAGTGAAAGCTTAAAAGGCGGCCATGCTATCCAAAAGCCACAGGGCACTTTTAATTTCATTAGTTTGCTCAGCACCCTTCTGCTGTATCTAGTTTTTTTTTCCTATAGGGCCTAATGAAAAGGAAGAATATTTCAGGGATGGGGATGAAGTGAGCACTTAGCCCCTCCTGAAAAGGACTGAGGGGCCACCAAGGACTGTTTTCTGTCCTGCAGCAGGTCAGGAGTGGAGAGAACCCTTGCTCAGAAGCCATACAGGAGAATGACAAAGAAGGTTCTATCCTGGGAGAAAGAGGAGGGGCTAACGTGATGAGCCAGATGACCATGCCTGTGGGGAGATGGAAGGGGGAAGCCCCAGTTTCTCTCTGCACACGTCTCCAAAACTAATCAGCTCTGCCATGAGCCCTCCCTCACACCGAGCTCAGTCTGCCTCGTGGGGTCCTGCTCCAAATGAGAACCACCATGAACAGTTTAGAGCCGTGGGAAGTCCAGCTCCTCCTGCCGCTCAGGGGGTTCTAGGAGTCAGGGAACTCCCAGTCATGTCAACAAGACTAAAGCAAAAAGATGTGCTTCTCCTGCCATATAGAGGCAGAAATATACATGCAGTCTTCCATAGATGGACCGTCACAAGGTGACTAGATAACAATTATCATCATACTTATACTTTAAGTGTATTAATATAATAAACAGGGGTTTGTACCTGAGAAGTATGCTTAATACGTAACAATGGGAAAATATCTGCGGAGTTGATGTTGCTAAGTTGCTTCAGATNCCGTCACAAGGTGACTAGATAACAATTATCATCATACTTATACTTTAAGTGTATTAATATAATAAACAGGGGTTTGTACCTGAGAAGTATGCTTAATACGTAACAATGGGAAAATATCTGCGGAGTTGATGCTGCTAAGTTGCTTCAGATGTGTCCGACTCTGTGCGACCCCATAGACGGCAGCCCACCAGGCTCCCTGGGATTCTCCAGGCAAGAACACTGGAGTGGGCTGCCATTTCCTTCTCCAATGCATGAAAGTGAAAAGTGAAAGTGAAGTCACTCAGTCGTGCCCAACTCTTAGCAACCCCATGGACTGCAGCCCACCAGGCTCCTCCGTCCATGGGATTTTCCAGGCAAGAGTACTGGAGTTGGGTGCCATTGCCTTCTCCGATGAAGCCAAGTTAAATGGTTTCTTTCCAATACAAGACTGCCACCTCCTGGTTAAAGAGGACAGCTGCACCCACTACTGACCATGTACAGCCCTGGAACCGGAGTAGGGAGGTGGTGATGGAGGATGACAAGTTTTCTAACATTAACTTTGCAATGATCATGGAACAGTTAAGTTTGCACCACATGAAACAGAGGAACAGTGTGGAACAATAGAAGAGTCAACTCGGGAGTGAGATCTTTCATACTGGAGAACTCAATATAGAGACCACTTCATGAATGTTTATGAATCTCATATAGATTCTCTATGATTCTCTAAATGGGTCCATTTTAAAGGCTGTTCAACACCAAAATTAAATTCTAAAAAAAGCTTAATGCAACTAAGAGAAATGTAACTAAAAGTACTGAGCGATAAATTTAGCCACATAGAAGCCTGTCTTCTCCTCTAAATATTAATGGCAAGCTAACTTCTGCGCTCAGCGTTTCCAGAGGGCTGGCATGCAGCCTAAGGGCAAAGCTGGGGCCCGCCTCGGCATGAGCGAGGCTGCTTCTGCACTCTACAAGACCCCCGGTGGCTCACAAGCGTGGACACCTCAGCACTGCTGTGGATCAAGCCGGTCAGCGAGTCCCTCCTTTTCCATTTTGTACATGAGACGAGTGATGCTGGTGAAGAGCTAGAAATGCTCTAAGAAACCCAGATGTGAACACAGAGATTTAAAACAAAGAAACACGGAATTTTACCTTTTGTGAATTTCATATAGTGGACACGGTTTTTGGAGATTTTGGACTTCTCTTCAAGACTGAAAGACTTCTTTTCCTTATTGTCTTGGGAGTCTTTAAAAAAAAAAAAGGATGAAAAGCATTTCATTAAACTCTCCGCATTCCATTCTCAATCCCCTATGGTGACACGGTCTTGTCAAAATAAAATCCTTAGGAGCTTTATCATTTATTACTGAACTGTAACCAAAGATTACAAATATTCTTAAACTGTGTACTACCCATCAGGCAAGGCTATTCTCCAGAAATTTATAACATCCTGGAGGAAGAGAAATGAAAATGTGTGTTCACACAAACCCCTGGATGAATGTTCATGACAGTCTTATTTGTGATAACAAGATATTGGAAATAAACCAAAATTCCTTCAATGGGTGAATGGCTAAGCAAATTCTGGTACTCCCTTACATGGGAACAGTACTCCACGATAAAGAGGAAGGAGGTACTGATACTGTGTGGCAACCTGGATGGACTTCACTGGCGGGCGACTGGCGGGCATTATGCTTAAGTGAAAAAAGTCAATCGACATACTAAATGATCCACTCGGACATTCTGGAAAGGAAAAACTACAGAGATGGAGAACAGTGAAAGGTTTAAAGGGGACAAAGATGAAAGTGGAGTTTGGAAGCTGGAGGGGTAAGGTGGGTACAAACACAGAAAGGCACCATGAGGCAGCTCTTTTGTGGTGACAAAGCAATTCCGTATCTTGAATGTGGTGGTAGCTACATGAATCTATACATGTGCTAAAACTGCATTGGAACTACACACACAATTAAACGAAGGCTAAAAAAAGCCCCCAGAACTGGTGGAAACTGAATAAGAACTGTGGTCTAGTTAACAGTCAACACCAGCGTCAGTTTCCTAGTTTTGATATCATGCTATGGCTCTGTTAGATCTCATCACTGGAGAAACTGGATGAAAGGTATTCAGGACTCTTTCTACAACTATTTCTGCAATTTCCTGTAAGCCTAAAATTGTTTCAAAATAAAAAGTTCTTTAGAAAGTGAGTAAAGGTAAGACAGACTAAAGATAATCCGAAACAGGTCAGAGAAGAGATGAGAAGCAGAGCTGGCACTCCGCTGAGTCTGAGCCACCACCTCAAACTCCAGATCTAGCTGGAGGCCCACCTTTCAGGGTAAAATCAACAATAAAAACAACTCACCGAGGAATGAAGCCATGTGGTTATATTCGTTTGACGAAAGAGGAAAATGTGGGGGAGAATGCAGTCCCTCACCTGAACTATCAAAGCAAGTAGATCTGGGGTAAGAGTCAGTGACAGGATTCTAACAAGCTGCCTATATGCCCTCATCTTTATCTATTTGTCAAATTCAAGTAGCAGAAAGAGAACGTCATAAGTAGAAAAGACACTGAATTTTCCTATACTTATGTCATAAGGAAATATATAAACATGAGATTAGAGAAAGGAGAAAAAAAGAAAGTTTCACCTTAATACTGAAGCAAAACAAGCGCATGCTTGTTTAACATGATTAAACATGTTAACTAACTGTAATTCTTCCCAGGAAATTACACAGTAAGTCTCCAGACAACATAAAGGTAGATGCTTCAAACTTTAGATTAAGCACGGCTTAATCAAAAGGTAGATGCTTCAACCTTTAGATTAAGCATGGCTTAATCAGATCAACAGCCTGAAACATTCTCCATGATCACTTCCCAAGAATAACTTGCACCTTCTTTCAAAGACATCCTACCTGTAAATTTCTCCTGCTCTTTTTGCAGGCAAAAAACTTCATATAGCACATTACATTCTCAATTTTGATGTTCCAAACACAAATCACCAAGCAGCGTACCAGGCTGAAGTAGTTTTTACCAATGAAGGCTTATTAAGTACTAGGTGCTGGGCTGAGCTTTCTATGCATTCCTGCATTTCATCTCACAACCACCCTAGAAGATAGCTGCTATGATTATTAAACCAACCTCACAGGACACTGAAGCATGGAGGGTAGAGTAAGATCCACTGAGGAGGTGGATACGAGGGGACTGGAAGCCAGGCAGATACGTGTGAGTGCACATCCTTAACCTGTGCACTGTGACCCCGCAGAGTTGTGCTCACACTCAGGGGGAGGTGAGAACTTCCTGGGAGCCTCACCACCTCCCCAGAGTAAACCTGAGCCCTGACGCGTCCTAGGGCACCAGTTTCTACCTGCCTGTCCACACGCACGCTTCCCTAAAGCTGCTCTGTCCTGTGCAGATACATCACTCTGGTCCTCCTCCCACTTGACACCAGAGGAGCACAGGTCTCCTTGCACCAGGATCAGGGAGGAACAGGCTGCAGTGCTGGTGTCAGGGAGGGGTCCTTTCATCATCAAGAGAGGCAGTTCCAAAAAGGTTTTACCATTCTATCAACTATTTATCAAAACTTGCCTTTCCTGGTTTTGTTAACTGTTGTTTAGTTATCCAGTTGTGTCCAACTCTTTGCGATCCCATGGACGATAGCACGCCGGGCCTCTCTCTCCCTCACCTCTCCCGGAGTTTACCCAAGTTCAAATTCATTGCATCGGTGATACTGTCCAGCTGTCTCATCCTCTGATGCCTTCTTTTCCTTCTGCCCTCAATCTTTCCTAGTATCAGGGTCTTTTCCAATGAGGTGTCTGCATCAGATGACAAAAATACTAGTTTGCTAGTTATAACCTACTAATTAGTAATGACAACTGAATCCAAAGGAAAAATATTTACATGTAGGCCTTGAGGTTACTAGAAATAAACCAAAAATTTACATGTATTTGTTTTGTAGCAGAAAAACATGACAAGGTGATGAGTTTTTAAAAATTCAAGCAAAGAATATATTAATACAAAATATCACGGGGTATATGCAATGGAATTATTTCAGAGGAAAAGAAACTAGAAAATATAGTATTGCTGAGTATTAAAGGACTTGCTTTTCTATTTATAAACAGAAGACCATGGATATCAAATTGCTCTAGTATTAAATACCTACTGAACACATTTGGGACTAATGAAAAGCTCTTATTTTCAAAAGTCGATATTTCCCAAATAGGCCAGATACACATTCTTTGCAACTATTTAAAACTATGATTAAAAACATTATAGACGTCAATCTAAAAACATGAGACAGCATCAGTTGAGTCGCTCAGTCGTGTCTGACTTGGCGACCCCATGGACTGTAGCACACCAGGCCTCCCTGTCCATCACCAGCTCCCAGAGTTCACTCAAACTCACATCCATTGAGTGAGTGGTGCCATCCAACCATCTCATCCTCTGTCATCCCCTTCTCCTCCTGCCCTCAATCTTTCCCAACATCAGGGTCTTTTCAAATGAGTCATTTCTTTGCATCAGGTGGCCAATGTATTGGAGTTTCAGCTTCAACATCAGTTCTTCCAATGAACACTCAGGACTGATCTCATTTAGGATGGACTGGTTTTATCTCCTTGCAGTCCAAGGGACTCTCAAGAGTCTTCTCCAACACCACAGTTCAAAAGGATAAATACTTCGGTGCTCAGCCTTCTTCACAGTCCAACTCTCACATCCATACATGACCACAGGAAAAACCATAGCCTTGACTAGACGGACCTTTGTTGGCAAAGTAATGTCTCTGCTTTTTAATATGCTGTCTAGGTTGGCCATAACTTTCCTCCCAAGGAGTAAGTGTCTTTTACTGTTTTTCAAATTGCCTCCGAGGCTGTGGGAGCAAAAAATTTGAAGATCCTTGTTCTAAATGACACCTTTGTGGATGACAGGCTATCGGCATCCCAATTTATTTCCAAAAATATTTAAAATCACAAGGAACAAAATATCCATNGTGTCTTTTACTGTTTTTCAAATTGCCTCCGAGGCTGTGGGAGCAAAAAATTTGAAGATCCTTGTTCTAAATGACACCTTTGTGGATGACAGGCTATCGGCATCCCAATTTATTTCCAAAAATATTTAAAATCACAAGGAACAAAATATCCATTAGAAGTAAAAAGCATTTCTCAAAACCATGAGGTAAGTCCACCAAAAAGCCAAGCTGAGTCATACGTTAACTACTTGAGATAGGATAATTTAAAAAAATAAAAATTTAAAGACTATGGAGTTTTCTTGTGTCCCACTAAGAAATAAGGGTTATTTTAAAATTTTTGCAAGATTCTATGAAGAAAATAGTTTGGAATCTGTTTAGTTGAAAGGCAAACTGTGTAATTAGGTAAGCAATCTTAAAGAACTAAAAATATTATAGCAGAAAAATAGGTTACTAGGTTATCCTATCAGCTTTAATTCAAGTAATATGACCAGAAATTCATCTGGATGAAGATATTGTATTTACCAAAGATGATTTGGCAGAAAAATGATCTCAGCTTTCCAGATCCCTGGCCAGGTTTTCCCTTAAAGGAACATTCTAAAGGCTTTTCAGTACTGGAACTGGCAGTTAGCAAGGCCTGGTTTGAATTGTTCCGAAGTGAAGTGAAGTCTCTCAGTCGTGTCTGACTCTTTGAGACCCCATGGACAGTAGCCATGGAATTTTCCAGGCAAGAGTACTGGAGTAGTTTGCCATTTCCTTCTCCAGGGGATCTTCCTGACCCAGGGATCGAATCCGGGTCTCCTGCATTGCAGGCAGACGCTTTACCATCTGAGCCACCAGGGAAGCCTGAATTGTACTGAGCTAAGGCTAAATGGCAACCCACTCCAGTGTTCTTGCTGGAGAATCCCAGGGAAGGGGGAGCCTGGTGGGCTGCTGTCTCTGAGGTCACACAGAGTTGGACACGCCTGAAGCGACTTAGCAGCAGCAGCAGCAGCAAGGCTAATAGCACCGCACCTATCACAGGGAGGCAGCACCCTCTAGTGGTCTTGAGGTAAGTCCACGGGTGGACAGAGTTTAGAGTTGGGGCTTTGTGCCCGGGGACATTCGGCGATATCAGGAGATATTTTTGTCACAGCTAGGGAGAGGGTGCAAATGGTGTCCAGTGGATAGCGGTCAAGGATGCTCCTAATCATCCTAAATGCAGAGGACGTGCCTCACAGCAAAGAATGATCTGGCCCAAAACATCAGCAGTGCCATAGCTGAGAAAGGCTTTACAGGCTCTTGCGATAATCCACAGGAAATACCAGCTGCTCAGACCACACTGGTTACAGTGTAGGTGACAAGAGGAAGTCAGGGTCATCATATACTTTAGAGGCAGAACCGACAACGGTTCTTTCGCTGGAACAACTAGAAGGATGAAGCTGACATCAACTGAAACGGGGAAGATGGTGGATAAAACAGGTTGTGGGGTATGCAGGTCCAACAGTTTACAGAGTGGGAGTTGGGGAGATGCAGAATTGAAGTTTGGACATGTTGAGTTCCAGAAGTGAAGGGAGCCCTGATGAAGAGCAGGGAGCTCAATACCAGTCTGGGGTTCAGGAGAGAGGGTGAAGCAGTAGAGAGAAGTGTGGCAATGGTCACCACATTCCCCTGGAGACCGGATGGCATAATAAGAGAGTGCAGATGAAAGATGAAAAAGGCCTGAACTGCAGGACCCCGGACATTGGAAGGCCGGGATAAGGGAACTGCAGCAGAGAAATGGAAACTAAGTAAACTGATCTTGTCATTCTCAAACTCTTAATGGGGAGAAAACGCCTCTGCTTACGACTAATGTTAATTCAATGCGAGTACCCGGAAATGTAAACAGAAATGACTGTTTGTGATAGCTACAATCAGTTAACTTTCAGATATGATACTAACAGTAAAAAAAAAAAAAGTTGATAAAAAATATTTTATATTGAGATTCAGTTCAGTTCAGTCACTCAGTTGCATCTAATGGATAAAAAGCAAAGGTTTCCCTACCTGCTGTTTCCTGCCCATGGCAAGTGTTCAGCTGGGCCAGAAGCTGGTTAAAATCATCTTGATGAGCAATCCAGTTGTCCTGAAAAATACCAAAAAATCAATTAGAGGCAAACTTGTTATCTACCTATGCTGAGATAAGATATATATTGGAATCAAGGAAATCTGTGAATTTTTAAATGTTTCACTGAAATATTACTTTATAAATTTGANATCAATTAGAGGCAAACTTGTTATCTACCTATGCTGAGATAAGATATATATTGGAATCAAGGAAATCTGTGAATTTTTAAATGTTTCACTGAAATATTACTTTATAAATTTGAATGAAGAAGAAATAGTATAAATTTGAACTGTAATTTATCTATTTGTTGCTGTGTCCGACTCTTTTGCAACCCCATGGACTGCAGACCACCAGGCTCCTCTGTCCATGAGGTTTCCCAGGCTAGCGTACTGGAGTGGGTTGCCATCTCCTTCTCCAGGTGATCTTCTCGACCCAGGGATCAAATCTCAGTCTCCTGCCCTTGCAGGCAAATTCTTTACTACTAAGCCACTGAGCATCTTGGAAGCTTAAGCCCTGATTTCAAATGTGGGTAACTTATCAAGTGAACTTATAGTCAAATAAACAGCAGGCAACCTTTGTGTTAAATATTAAAATTAAGCAAAACAAAAAAAATTTTTTTTCACACTAAGGGAAAATTATGTAGGTTAAAGGAAAAAAAAACAGGGATAGATTTGAGGGCTCTTTGCTTTGCTTTTTTGAGCCTATATGCCAATTCTATTTGCTTACATCCATCTCAATTTGAGATGGGGAAGGGTGAGGGATGGGCTCCAAGTCCCCCAAATCAATCAGCACCCACTGATAAGGTGCTCAGTTAGTAACTTCACAATAAAGAGAATCTGACTTTAAAACAGAATGAGCATCTCCAGAATAATATCAACTTGTAGGGACCAGGGTTTCCCTTTAGCAATTTGCCTCACAGGTACTTTTCAAAGACTGCTTAAATATGTTACCTTTGAAAATGTTCAAGCCTATTGAACAGGCAATGCTTCTCCTAAAAAATTAAGTATATCTATATAGCCACCTCTATAAAGCTACCTGCAAAAATCAACCTTATGTAAACTCTTTTTAAAAAACTGTTCACGGTGTGTTTATTAATTGATGAAAATACAGAAGATATTGCTACGCACTCCTTCTACTCAGTGTGTGCACTGTGAANGAGCAACCTCACTTTACTTTCCACTTTCATGCACTGGAGAAGGAAATGGCAACCCACTCCAGTGTTCTTGCCTGGAGAATCCCAGGGAAGGGGGAGCCTGGTGGGCTGCCGTCTATGGGGTCACACAGAGTCGGACACGACTGAAGTGACTTAGCAGCAGCAGCAAGAATCCAAATTAAATAAGGACTGAGAAGTGCGACTGATAAATGAAGTTTTTCTCTTATGTTTTGGTAGGCTAGATTTCTTACCTTAAACAGGGGGAAATCAATAAAATATATTCGACAATTAGAGAAATGCAGGATAAAGGATGTTTTTGAGAAACATAAAGAAAACCACTAGATTTTTAAAACAGGAATAGATGCCTGGGAAAATAAAAGAGAACACAATCTAGTGCATATGGCAAGGGAAAACAAAGGAACTGAAGTGAAAATATTAACTTAATCAGCGGAAAAAAGTAGGTCATAAAACTGTATCTAAAGAATTATTACAATTGTATAAACTATTAGAGAAAATAATTGCTGGGTAGTGAAATGGCGGGCTGAGATTTCTCTAAGCTTCTGTTTTCTCACTTCTAAAACAAGAACACCAGCCCTAAGTGTCTAATCACAGGGGATGACACTAATTTAGTATATCATACTAAAAGGCAACACAATATATTGGGTTGGCCAAAGTACAGGGTATGNAATGGCGGGCTGAGATTTCTCTAAGCTTCTGTTTTCTCACTTCTAAAACAAGAACACCAGCCCTAAGTGTCTAATCACAGGGGATGACACTAATTTAGTATATCATACTAAAAGGCAACACAATATATTGGGTTGGCCAAAGTACAGGGTATGGAAAAAACTTGAGTGAACTTTTTGGCCAACCCAATGCTATCTATTATTATGCCAAAGATATGAAAATCTGGAGACATGGGGTTGGGGGGAGAACTGAAAATACTCTCTTGAAATCCTGCAGTCTGAATTACTGATGTCCACAGATGGCACCGCGCATCCGTATTTTGAACTATTTTCACATTCACCATCTCACTGACTTTTTAAAGACAACCTAGTGATGACCATAATCAAAGATGTTTTTAATAGCTCCAGAGAAACTGATCCTGGAAAGAGACATAAATGAATAGCAGAACTAGAGCTAATGTTTCCACGTACATGCTGAACTAAGTGTACATCAGAGAATATTAAAACCAGAAGAGATTTAGCCATGCTGGTTACACAGATGAAGAAACAGAGCCACAGGGTCACACAAACACATACATACTCCGTTCTGTTAAGTTCTTATTTAAAAAACAATAGTAGTCTGCTGACCCTAGTGACAAGAATGTAAAGAAACAGCGACAACTAGACCAATTTTGTCACTTTCTACTTCAGTGACTTGGGGTGAATTATTTTCCTCTGAATCTCAACTTCTGCCCCTGTAAAATCTGAATGGTGTCTTACCCACTTAGTTTTGTCCTCCCATTCCCCCACCTCTTTAGATGAGAGGATGCCGACAGCATTTATTTCATGGAGTCCCTGTGTAGTTGCTGGTGGTCTGTTAAATACACCGTTTCTGGTTCTTGTTCACTAAACAATTTCAAAGGGACCGGCCGGCTTTCCAGGACCAAAGCACGACTGCTCTCTGGTGGCCGGGAGCCTTAACTACAGGTGCCATTCAAAAGTTTAAAAGCCGCTCCAAAGGAAGGAAATTGACGAACCTCACAAAATAATAATGTCAAAGGCAAACCCAAGCACCGCGGGCGTTGCGGCCAACACACCTCTCAAAGAAGACTGTTACTAATTCCAACTACCAAAGTCACAACCACCACGATTTTATTTAGAATCACTCATTAGCCCTGCCGCTGCTGCTGCTGCCTCCCCTAAAAAACACTAACTTCCAGTGTTTACTGCTTCTAAGGCTCTTGGCTTTTCTTTTTCTTGATTCAATATACAATACATCTTCAAGGACGGGCTTTCACTGCTGGCCCAACAACTTCTTTTTAGCCAGAGGACGCTGAGGCCTGGGGAAGTAAGAGTTCAGGTCCCCAAAACCAGAGTCCTGACCCCCCCCCCCCACTGGAACCCACCGCCCACGTGTCCAGGTTTGAGAGCGAGGAGAAGCGTCCCAAGTGGACACTCGGTCTCATCAGCAGACCTGCAGCTAACTTTCGAGAAAGGCTGAGCTGGGAAATCTCCGCGGCAGCCAGAGAGAGCCGAGATGGGCTTCCAGGACGCCGGCCCCCGGCCCCCTCCGGCCCACTGAGCGCCGCCGGCCAACGTGTCACCCGGAACCGTCACCCTCGGGCCCGATCAAACCTCCGCGCCCAACACTCACGCTCAGCCAGCATCGACATGTCGCCGAGCCTGTGACGCTGCGGATCTCGGGACCTGAACGACCGCAATTATCGCAGGGCAGATAAGAGGAGAAGCTGAAACTACCGGACTCGCACGCCGGGCAAGCGGCAGCGGCGGCGGCGGGAGGCGCACTCTGATGACGTCACGAGGCGCGAGTCGCACCTGAAGCGCGCAG
>SJYV01013295.1:2502844-2550731 GCA_006410875.1 Neotragus pygmaeus | reverse complement strand
GTCCCATCACTTCATGGGAAATAAATGAGGAAACAGTGTCAGACTTTATTTTGGGGGGCTTCAAAATCACTGCAGATGGTGACTGCAGCCGTGAAATTAAAAGACGCTTACTCCTTGGAAGGAAAGTTATGACTAAACTAGATAGTATATTCAAAAGCAGAGATTACTTTGCCGACTAAGGTCCGTCTAGTCAAGGCTATGATTTTTCCTGTGGTCATGTATGGATGTGAGAGTTGGACTGTGAAGAAGGCTGAGTGCCGAAGAATTGATGCTTTTGAACTGTGGTGTTGGAGAAGACTCCTGAGAGCCCCTTGGACTGCAAAGAGATCCAACCAGTCCATTCTGAAGGAGATCAACCCTGGAATTTCTTTGGAAGGAATGATGCTAAAGCTGAAACTCCAATACTTTGGCCAATTCATGCGAAGAGGTGACTCATTGGCAAAGACTCTGATGCTGGGAGGGATTGGGGGCAGGATTAGAAGGGGATGACAGAGGATGAGATGCCTGGATGATGTCACTGACTCGAAGGATGTGAGTCTGAGATAACTCCGGGAGTTGGTGATGGACAGGGAGGCCTGGTGTGCTGCGATTCATGGGGTCGCAAAGAGTCTGACATGACTGAGCGACTGAACCTGAACTGAACTGAACGATAACCCTGTATGCGAGACAGCAAAAGAGACACAGATGTATAGAACCATGTTTTGGACTCTGTGGGAGAGGGCGAGGGTGGATGGGAGAATGACATTGAAACATGTATATTATCATATGTGAAACAAATCACCAGTCCAGGTTTGATGCATAATACAGGATGCTCAGGGCTGGTGCACTGGGATGACCCAGAGGGATGGGATGGGGAGGGAGGTGGGAGGGGGGTTCAAGATGGGGAATGCATGTACACCCATGGCTGATTCGTGTCAATGTATGGCAAAACCAATACAATATTGTAAAGTAATTAACCTCCAATTAAAATAAATTTATACTAAAAATAAATAAATAAAAAGTAGGTGACAGTGTGAGACATTCCATTCTATTCTTTAGTCTTATGGCAGACCCACATAGAGCAGGGCTTCCCAAACTTTAAATTGCGAGTAAATCAACTGGGAATCTTGTTGAAATGCAGTTTCTGGCTCAGCAGGTCTGGAATAGTGCCAGAGATTCTGTATTTCTAACAAGCTTCCAAGGATGTGGCTGATGATGGCCTTACTTTGTATAGCAGGCCATCGAACAACCAAAGGCAGGAACGAACTCAGGGTTAAGATAAATTCTTTTCTTTTTTTCCTGTTCAAGAAATATTTTATGAAGAACACTTGAGATTATGGTAATAAACACTTTCAAAACACTTCAAAGAACTGGACCCAGATGATTTAGGTCAGGCAAGTAAAGACCAGTATCAGGGACTGAAGGTCACAGCTTCTTTTCCACACCACTGGTAAGTCTCATATCCATGCTCCCCATTACACACTTCAGTTCAGTTCAGTCACTCAGTCATGTCCGACTCTGCGACCCCATGAACTGCAGCACGCCAGGCCTCCCTGTCCATCACCAATTCCCAGAGTTCACTCAAACTCATGTCCATCGAGTCGGTGATGCCATCCAGCCATCTCATCCTCTGTCGTCCCCTTTTCCTCCTGCCCCCAATCCCTCCCAGCATCAGAGTCTTTTCCAATGAATCAACTCTTCACATGAGGTGGCCAAAGTATTGGAGTTTCAGCTTTAGCATCATTCCTTCCAATGAACACCCAGGACTGATCTCCTTTAGAATGAACTGGGTGGATCTCCTTGCAGTCCAAGAGACTCTCAAGAATCTTCTCCAACACCACAGNCTCTTCACATGAGGTGGCCAAAGTATTGGAGTTTCAGCTTTAGCATCATTCCTTCCAATGAACACCCAGGACTGATCTCCTTTAGAATGAACTGGGTGGATCTCCTTGCAGTCCAAGAGACTCTCAAGAATCTTCTCCAACACCACAGTACAAAAGCATCAATTCTTCAGCACTCAGCTTTCTTCACAGTCCACCTCTCACATCTATACATTACCACTGGAAACACCAAAGCCTTGAATAGACGGACCTTTGTTGGCAAAGTAATGTCTCTGCTTTTGAATATGCTATCTAGGTTGGTTATAACTTTTCTTCCAAGGAGTAAGCATCTTTTAATTTCATCTGCAGTGATTTTGGAGCCCCCCAAAATAAAGTCTGACACTGTTTCCATTGTTTCTCCATCTATTTTCCATGAAATGATGAGACCAGATGCCATGATCTTAGTTGCAAAAACTAGCTACACATTTCTGTAGAATCACAAAAAAGAACTCTTATGTGTTGCTTAACATCTTTATTTTCTATCCCAGATATATCACTAACATTGTATCTATAAAGGAAATAAAGCTGAATCTTGCCAGTTTAATTTAGCTCATTTCTAAGCAGCACTAGAGGGATACAAGGCAGGGCTGGGGAATGCAGAGCAGTCAGAGAACACAGACAAAGCCTAAGTCCTGCTGCCAGCTTGGGATGAGCCCTTGGGCAAGTCATTTCACCTCTTTTGATATCTCCTTCCAATCTATGAATAAAGGATGATCTCTGGGATCATTTCCAAAATCTGAAAGATTTTCAAAAAATTGCTTTAATCAGATCTAGTTGCTGTTACCCAAAGAAGGAAAGGCTCATTGCTCCCGGAGGATTTTTCCTGCAATTCTGGCCATGTCTTCCTCAGTCCCCACGAGAAACACAAGTTGAGAAGCATCTACCCACCCTGAGATCCAATACACTGGAAATAGTTGCTTGATGAGATTTATTTACCCATTGTGGGAGATGGGGAGTATCCAGTTTTTCTGGGTTCTTACCCCCTCAGTCTGCTTTAAATTCCATCCCATTTCAGTTGCTTATAGTGCCTCTGAGTAGGAGAATGTGTCAGTCATACTGGGTTTTTGTTTTTTTTTTTAATTTTCTTTGTTTTTGTTGTGGACAATTTTTAAGCCTTTGGTGAATTTGTTACAATATTGCTTCTTCTTCTTTTTTTCAACCTTTCAGTTTAGTTTTGTTTTTTGACCTGGAGGCATGTGGGATCTCAGCTCCCCAACCACAGATTGAACCTAGTTCTCACCACTGGATGCCAGGGAAGTCCCTGATAGTGTTTTTGTTTTTGTTTTCAAGTCAACAAGCCCAGTAAAGACCAACTCGCAGCCCTCATGTTCCAGGCCACCTGAGTAGTTTATCTTGTCCTCTCTTGCAGTCTTTATCTGTTGTGGAAGCTCAAATAGGAGGACAGTTCAGTTCAGTTCAGTTCAGTTGCTCAGTCATGTCCGACTCTGTGACCCCATGAACTGCAGCACACCAGGCCTCCCTGTACATCACCAAGTCCCAGAGTTCACTCAAACTCATGTCCATCGAGTCGGTGATGCCACCTAGCCATCTCATCCTCCGTTGTCCCCTTCTCCTCCTGCCCCCAATCCCTCCCAGCATCAGAGTCTTTGCCAATGAGTCAACTCTTCGCATGAGGTGGCCAAAGTACTGGAGTTTCAGCTTTAAGATCATTTCTTCCAAAGAACACCCAGGACTGATCTCCTTTAGAATGAACTGTTGGATCTCCCTGCAGTCCAAGGGACTTCTCCAACACCACAGTTCAAAAGCATCAATTCTTCAGCACTCAGCTTTCTTCACAGTCCGATTCTCACATCCATACATTACCACTGGAAAAATCATAGCCTTGACTAGACTGACCTTTGTTGGCAAAGTAATGTCTCGGCTTTTTAATATGCTATCTAGGTTGGTCATAACTTTCCTTCCAAGCCCTAGCCAACTGCTGTGGGCAGAGTACCCTCTTTCTTGATCCCAGTCCAGAAATGACTTCCGGCTCCTCAGCAGCAGTTCTGGCCTGCCATCCCTCCTCTGTTAATCCTGCCTATCAAAATGTTGTGACTTCAAGCTTTAGCGTCCAATAAATCTGTGAACCTCAACAATGGAAAATTGTGTCCAGAGATCAAATCTGATTTTTTTGACTGCCTTATGATCATTTTCTTTACTGTCTTAGGTGAGCCTTCTCTGGCCTCTGAGAAAAGCGGTAACACTTTAGTTTCCTCATCTTGAGATAGTTTTAGCACTATAGGTGGTGGGGAGGAAAGGTGTAGGAGTGGAGTCAGGGAGATGCCTGCAAAGGGAACCAGGAGACACAGAGTGGGAGCTGGATGACGAAGGAGGAAGGGCTGACTTAGTTACCAAGGGCTGACATAGTCTGGAGGCTATGCTAGTCCCCTGGGACCAGAGCTGAAATAGCTCAGGTCACTTGTAGAACGTGGTGAGGAGTCCAGAGTGTGGGAGCCTGGCTGTTTGCACAGGTATTCGTTGCCCTTTCACTCTTACGTGATATTTAGAAAGGGGATTTGGAAAGCTCCAGCAATGAAGGGAGTTGGGGTTGGTGCAGGCACAGAGGTACCCCACCCATGGAGAGTCACTTTCTAGGGCTAAACGTAGCAGAGCCTGAAGTTGTTTTATTTATTTTTTCCAAACTTATTTATTTTTAATTGAAAGAAAATTGCCTCAGAATATTGTGTTGGCCCCTGCCATACGTCAGTGTGAGTCAGCCGTAGGTATTCATGTGTCCCCTCCCTCTTGAACCTCCCTCTCTCCTCCCACCCCTTCCCACTCCTTTGGGTTGTTACAGAGCCCTGGTTTGCATTCCCTGAGTCATACGGCAAATTCCCATTGGTTGTCTATTTCACACATTGTAGGTAGTGTACATGCTTCCATGTTTCTCTCTCCATTCATTCTATTTGTTTGTATGTTTTACTTTATCTTTTTTGGAAATCATAATTGGACCACAAACACTTACCAGCAAACCTGGGAAACCTCCCTCCCAAGGAGAAGCAGCAGGTGGAAAAACAAAACAAAACCAATTCTAGGAGTCTAGGCTCTAGGCCGAGCTTATTTTCTGGAGGCGTATTGATGTTTTCTTGAAGTCATTTGACATCATTTTATGATTCTAGGCTCTTGATTCAAGGTCTATAAGGGATCAGCTGCTCCCAGAAAACAAACAGCAAATGAAAAAATTTCCAAGTGTTTTCTTTCCTTCTCTTTGCTCATGTTTATGTGGCATTTCCAGATACAGGGCCAGACACAGCAGTTTCTATCTTCCTGGTACAGCTTCTAAAATTCCACCCCAAATGCCTAAGGTTCTTCCTCTTCAGCAGACAGATGAGGAGAGCTTGCATAACAAGATGAGAGTACCATCCAAATAAAGTTGGGGGTGGGGTGGAGAGGGGGGCTCAATGTCTGCTTGAAAATTCTTCACTATTCCTTTGTGTTTTGTCATAATCTGTGCGTGAGTTGGAAAAGAATTTCCAGATATGAGGCAAAATGAGAAGAGAATGAAGTTTATTCGAGTGGGAGACACTGTTAGAACAGTAAGCTGGCTCAAGGGAGAGCTGACCCCTTTCGTGGGCTGGTAGCCAATTTTTATGACCTCAAGACAGAGAAGATTCCTACTGGAACACCTAGGTAGCATTAGGTGATTGGTTAGGATGTTATACGGTGGGTATTTCATCTAATATGAGGTCAGGAAACTGGCCGATTTAGATCCAGAGGCTCATGGCAACAGTTACAAAGTTGTTCGGTCACTAAGTTGTGTCTGATTCATTGTGACCCCATGGACTGCCGAACGCTATGCTTCCCTGTCCTCTCGGAATTTGCTCAGACTCGTGTCCATTGGGTCAGTGATGCCATCCAACCATCTCGTCCTCTGTTACTGTGGGACTTGGTTAATTCTGGAGATTTTCATCCTGTGACCTTGGTATAGGGCTGCTCAGTACCTTAGCTGATACACTGCCTCATTTCCACATTCTTCAGGAGTTGCCTTCAGAATGAGGCATCGCCTTTATTTGACTTTGTCTTAAGTATGTCTTTTTATTCTGATGCTTTAACAACTGGGGCCTTGCTGACCCAGTTCATGGATGGAGTAAACTGGTAACACAAGATCATGTGCCTGATGCACAGTGAGGCCAAACAGACCGAAATGTTGGGGTTTGGTGTAGAGGAAGGTTTATTGCAGGGCCATGCAAGGTGGCCCTAAAAGAGCCCCAAGTTCCCTGAAGTTTTGGCAAAGCACTTTTAAAGCCAGGTGTGGGGGTCAGGGGGTGGCATTGCAGGGTCTGTGATCAGCTTATGCACATTTCTCTGATTGGCTGATGGTGAGGTCAGTGTCCTAGGGGTGAACAGTATCAGTCCTTAGGCTCCAGAAAGCCTGGGGCTGTGTCCTGGTTGCCAGGTAGTTAATATCCTCTTTTTGTTGGATAGGGAGAGGTTTGTTTGTTTGTTTGTGTTTTTTTTTTTNTACTATCTAACCATCTTATCCTCTGCTGCCCCCTCCTTTTGCCTTCAATCTTTCCCAGGATCAGGGTCTTTTCCAATGAGTTGGCTCTTCACATCAGGTGGCCAAAGTATTGCAGCTTCAGCTTCAGCATCAGTCTTTCCAATGAATATACAAGGTTGATTTCTTTTAAGATTGACTGATTTGACCAACCTGCAATATCAACTCTAGACATTAATGCTTGAGTGAGTTCCCTGATAGGCAAAGCACTGTGTATCTGTCCTGTCATTGCTGGGAGAATTAAGCCCTTTCCACTGGGAAAGGACAACTAGAAATTGATTCTGGTCTCTCCTCTCCAATTCGTGACCCTTCTGCCTTTGCTGATTTTAATCTGTATCCTTTGGCTGCAATAAACAATTACTATGAATATAACAGTTGGCTTAGAGGTTAAAGCATCTGCCTCCAATGCGGGAGACCTGGGTTTGATCCCTGGGTCTGATCCCCGGGTCGGGAAGATCCCCTGGAGAAGGAAATGGCAACCCACTCCAGTATTCTTCCCTGGAGAATCCCATGAACTGAGGAGCCTGGTGGGTTGCAGTCCATGGGGTCACAAAGAGTCAGATACGACTGAGTGACTTTAGTTACTTAACATTTTTTCCAAGTTCTGTGAGCCCTTTTAGCAACTCACTGAAACTGAGTGATCTTGAGGACCCCTAAACATGGAACTATCTGTGCTAATAGACGTGAATGGAAAATGCAAGTGTGATATAACTTCTGTATTGAGTATACATGTGATAATTGTATAGTGCTCTGCTATACATTATATTCAATTAGGTTTTATATATGTGGAAGTTTCCTAAACCTATGTGTAAGTAGTCAAGTCATTGAAACCAGTGGGATCCTGAGTCAGGACCTGTCCACTCATTTTGTTAAAAGGGTATCAGCATTACCATTGACTAATCCAGTCTTTACAGGGAATGGATTTGACCTTAACCAGTCCCTCAGAAAACTTGCCCTCCAGGCTCTTACAAGACCAAGATTCACAATGTCAGCTGAAACCGTTTCTAGTTATGAGACTCTGAGCAAATTCTATAAACTCTTGGAAACTTTGTTTCTTGCATGTAAACAGAAAAACAATACATGTCACACTGCTGCTGCTGCTGCTAAGTTGCTTCAGTCGTGTCCGACTCTGTGCGACCCCAGAGATGGCAGCCCACCAGGCTCTGCCATCCCTGGGATTCTCCAGGCAAGAACACTCGAGTGGGTACATGTCACACTTCATCATTATAAAGTTTAACAAAGATAATGTATGTGTGACTGAATAAAAATTAATAACAAAGGCTTGCTCTTAACCACTAACCTTGGTAAGGATCCTGTCTATCTACTCCCCCTTCCCTGCCTTCCAAGGAGGATTCTGCCTTTGCCAGGTTCATTATTTTATTATTCAGTGGTGCAAAATTAGAAAAGAGGTACAGAGGGTAAGACTGGAAAACAAGATTTTCGGAAAGAACTCAGAGAAATAGGTCTGACAGCTCTGCAGTAAGTGAGAAAGTATATGGGCGATAAATAGTGGAATTTGAACAAGGGTGGAATCTGAACAAGCGTGGAATCCTCTTCATAATATATAGGGATCACAGGTACATACCTGAGTAACCTCAAACAGTTTGCTGCCCAACTTACACCAAAACCCTAGCTGAGAGAGCAAAAATGGGATAATGTTTAAAGAATAGTCCATTTTTCTGTCAATTAGGCCAGATCAGATCACACAAAACTTCATATGCTTGTATTGTCTTAGTCCCCAGAAATTCTTTCACTAAGTTCCACTTGAGCTCTCTGTCCTTAACTTATATTGAGGGGACTGTAGACTCAAAAATGTACTGTACTGGGGGACATTTTTCAGTGTGATCTCACACTCCAGAAATGTCACTTAGAACCTAATGCCACACAAAGTTGTTTCCCTAAAGATCTAATACATTTCTCTCTATATATACTGATAAACACATATGTTTGGCTATAAGTAAGATCAGTAGAAAGCTGAGCACCAAAGAATTGATGCTTTTAAACTGTGGTGTTGGAGAAGACTCTTGAGAATCCCTTGGACTGCAAGGAAATCCAACCAGTCCATCCTAAAGGAGATCAGTCCTGGGTGTTTATTAGAAGGACTGATGCTGAGGCTGAAACTCTCAATACTTTGGCCACCTCATGCAGAGTTGACTCATTGGAAAAGACCCTGATGCTGGGAGGGATTGGGGGCAGGAGGAGAAGGGGATGACAGAGGATGAGATGGCTGGATGGCATCATTGACTTGATGGGCATGAGTCTGAGTGAACTCCAGGAGTTGGTGATGGACAGGGAGGCCTGGCGTACTGCGATTCATGGGGTCGCAAAGAGTCAGACACGACTGAGCGACTGAACTGACTGACTGACTGAAGATCAGTCAAATTTCTAGTCCAATGTCTCTAATGATCTAAACCCTGACTTTTATCTGTTTGCATTTGAACTGCCTTCATCCTTTCATGACGACCAGATGAGGCCACTGGGAGTGGAGGAAGATAATACCAAAAGAGCAGGGATTTTTGAGGTTGTTGGAAAGGACAAGGAGTTTAACAGGCTTCCTTCATGTGTGTGTGTGGAAGAGAATATCAGTGGGAATAACATTAAAACAAGCAAGCATTAAACCAACACAAATTTAGGAGCTCTGGGAAGCCAACAAGAATAGGGCATTTTGATTGAGCTTTAAGAGTCAAGGCTAAATGAAAAAAAGCTTCTTATAAAACTTGACCCAGCTTTAAAGATCTGAGTGATAAAAACAAGTATGGTGTTTTGGTTTTAGGATCTATGCAAAGAATTCAATTCATGATCACTGGCTGCCAAGTGTTCAGTTTTGATTTTTAAATACCAGAAGACTGAACCTTGGAGCCCCACCAGAAAGGATTGAGAGAGGTTTAACCAGTTGAGGGTGAAAGAGTTTGCAACGGAACAATCTAAATGGTTAAGTACTGTGTCATGCAGAGAACCCATAATTTACTTCTATGATTATTTGAAAAGAAGAATATTCTTGAACCATTACTGACTCTAGAAGGCAATATGAAGAGCCTTCTTTTTGAGGATCTTTTTATTCGTCTCATGAAGAAAATCCAGCCTGTCCACATCAGTTTTTCTTAACATAGTCATTATTCAAGTTTAGTCAAATGAACTAAAGATAAGACACTCAGAACTGCATCCAAGAAGAATCTGAGAAATCATCTAGCCCTGCTGCTGCTGCTAAGTCACTTCAGTCGTGTCCGACTCTGTGTGACCTCATAGACAGCAGCCCATGAGGCTCCCCCGTTCCTGGGATTCTCCAGGCAAGAACACTGGAGTGGGTTGCCATTTCCTTCTCCAATGCATGAAAGTGAAAAGTGAAAGTGAAGTCGATCCGTCGTGTCCAACCCTCAGCGACCCCATGGACTGCAGCCTTCCAGGCTCCTCTGCCCATGGGATTTTCCAGGCAAGAGTACTGGAGTGGGGTGCCATTGCCTTCTCCGCATCTAGCATTACTCCTTCATTTTATAAGTTTAAGATGAAAATTCTCAAAGATCAGAATCAAATGGCTCAGCTAACAGCAAAGAGCTGAGGTCTTTGGATTTCAGGACAAGCTCCCTGTTCTGTGAGAAAAGCATCAATCTTGTTCAGTTGCTAAGTCGTGTCCAACTTTCCAACCCCATAGACTGCAGAAGGCCAGGCTTCCCTGTTCTTCACTACCTCCCAGAGTCTGCTCAAATTCATGTCTACTGAGTTGGTGATGCCATCCAAGGATTCTCTGTCATCTCCTTCTCCTCTAGCCCTCAATCCTTCCCAGCATCAGGGTCTTTTCTAATGAGTTGGCTCTTAGCATCAGGTGACCAAAGTATTGCATCAGTTCTTCAGCGCTGAGCATCAGTCTACTCTACCCTAAATGCAATGGATGCAAGCCATACAATGTGTTTGAAGCTGTTTCTGGTGCAAGAACAAAGAAACCCATCTCTACTATTCCTCGTGTATCAAACAGCAGTTCACATTTGACTTTTTTCTTATAATTATTTCAACTTTTTTAGCTTTTAAATTCCACCATAATTTGCATTTTCTATAAAATTCCCAGGCGACTTTATTGAGCATATGTGTTGATGGTACAGACAAATTTCATCTTATGACTTGTTACTAACATGTCTTTCTTTATGAATCTCCTCAATGTTCTTTTATGACTCAAGATTTCCTTTTAAATCTCTTTGGACCAATATTTCTACATTTCGCTAAGGTTTGCGTAGCACTTTCAAACTCAAACACATAATCTATAACCATGAACTTTTCCTCGGCAGGATAAGCATGCTTTTGTAGTTCTTGGAAACTAAGTTTTTCCCTTCAACTCCTTTCATTCCAGGATATCTGCAGAAAGTTTCATTTGTCCGAATTTTCAGTCCATAAGTATCTCTTCTACCCACAGAGCATTCTCATTCCAAGTTGAAGGACAGATACAAAACAGAATCAAAGTTGTATTAAAATATAGCAGATGCCCTTTTAAGACCATTATAGATTCTTGTTTTATTCAGAAATTTTGTGCACTATTTACTTTTTCAATAACACAATATCTATATCATTTTAAGAACATACTATGTTTCCTATTTATTTCCAATTATTTCTTCTTATTTAAGACAATGGTACTCTTGCTGTATCCTGTGTAATTGACAGAAGTAAACTCACAAGGAATGAAAAATTATTTTGGCAATGAAGAGTTAGTTAAAACAGGTAGCTATTTCCTCAAACTTTAAAACTATGGGAGTTTCTGTAAGAATTAAATTCACAGTCTTCAGTTCAGCTCAGTTCAATTCAGTCGCTCAGTTTGTGCCCCCATGAATTGCAGCACATCAGGCCTCCATGTCCATCACCAACTCCCGGAGTTCACTCAAACTCATGTCCATTGAATTGGTGATGCCATCCAGCCATCTCATCCTCTGTCGTCCCCTTTTCCTCCTGCCACCAAACCCTCCCAGCATCAGAGTCTTTTCCAATGAGTCAACTCTTCGCATGAGGTGGCCAAAGTACTGGAGTTTAGCTTTAGCATCATTCCTTCCAAAGAACACCCAGGACTGATCTCCTTTAGAATGGACTCGTTGGATTAGATGAGCTCAAATCTGGAAACAGCACATATAGTCAATATATCTGAAAATAGCAGATAAAGTAATTCCTCAGAATGGCTCTATCTTTTTCCATTTTTTATGTCCCCTTCTTGAAATTTATTATCATAAATTATTAGATTCTATTTGGTTTTTTTCAATTCCCCTCTCTCCAAATTTGTCACCATTTAGAATTCACCTCAAGCTAATATTTGAATTATTGCTTTATCACTAAAAACTTTCTAAGTCTGATGAAAAAGTGAAAGTAAAGTTGCTCAGTCGGGTCCAACTCTTTGAGACCCTATGGACTGTAGTCTGATAAGCTCCTTCATCCATAGAATTTTCCAGACAAGAGTACTGGTGTGGGTTGCCATTTCCTTCCCCAGGGGATCTTTCCCAGCCCAGGGATCGAACCTGGGTCTCCTGCATTGCAGGCAGACACTTTACCACCTGATCCACCTGGAAGCCCTCTAAGTCTGCTACTGCCTGTAAAATTCCTTCAGGAGCATGTTTTCTTTGAAAAGATCAAATTTGTAATTAGGATGAATTTCAAGGCTATGATTTTAAACCATCTCCAGTTTTTCCCAGAGCATTTCAGGGACACTTGCCTCAAGGAAACGTGTTCTGGAGTCAAGCCAGCATGGCCTGAGCCCAACAGTAGTGGAGTTATTTTAGTGCCCTGATATTTTCATCTCGATTCTTTGTCCTCCTTTTCTGTAGTATCACTTTCAGGATTATACCTCATACATAAAGAAAGGAATAGAAAAGTGCCAAGGAAAAATAAATATTAGTAGAGTAGAATTTAAAATGTGGCTAAAGGATTATTTACTTATTTTTCTAATCAGAAAATATCTTTCTCTATGTGTATATATCAGTTCAGTTCAGTCACTCAGTCGTGTCCCATGAATCCCAGTCTTTGCGATCCCATGAATCGCAGCATGCCAAGCCTCTCTGTCCATCACCAAGTACAGGAATTTACTCAAACTCATGTCCACCGAGTCAGTGATGCCAACCAGCCATCTCATCCTCTGTCATCCCCTTCTCCTCCTGCCCCCAATCCCTCCNGGCTCCATGAACTGCAGCACGCCAGGCCTCCCTGTCCATCACCAACTCCTGGAGTTTACCTACACTCATGCCCATTGAGTCAGTGATGCCATCCAACTATCTCATCCTCTGTCGTCCCCTTCTCCTCCTGCCCTCAATCTTTCCCAGCATCAGGGTCTTTTCAAATGAGTCAGCTCTTCACATCAGGTGGCCAAAGTATTGGAGTTTCAGCTTCAACATCAGTCCTTCCAATGAACACCCAGGACTGATCTCCTTTAGGATGGGCTGGTTGGATCTCCTTGCAGTCCAAGGGACTCTCAAGAGTCTTCTCCAACACCACAGTTCAAAAACATCAATTCTTTGGCACTCAGCTTTCTTTATAGTCCAACTCTCACATCCATACATGACCACTGGAAAAACCATAGCCTGGACTAGATGGACCTTTGTTGGCAGAGTAATGCCTCTCCTTTTTAATATGCTGTCTAGGTTGGTCAGAGAGGAGCTGAAGCAGAGGATGTGGGGGAAGTTCCCACACACCCGCAATCTCCCAAGGCCCGTGGGGAGATGCTCCAGCTGGGTCACAAAACCACTTGGCTAGGCGCTCTCCTTTCCTATGCAAACTAACCCATCCAGCCCACTTCCCAGACCACCTCCTTTATTGGGCTCTGACACTCTGGGCCACTGTCTCCTTGTCCTAATCACCCCAGACCCAGGTACCAGACAACGAGGGACAGCCCCATGCCCCCCAAATTATTCAGACTAGCCCACCCCAGCCTGCTTCTCCTCGTGTAAACCACAGCTCCCTTTGCTCTCGCTGCATCCTGACCAACCCTGGTGCTTCCCCACGCAGCTCCCCTTAGCTTCATGCGCTCCCTCCTCTTGAGAACTGTGAGTCGTAAACTATTATTTCAGTGTGAGTCTTCTTTTAACCTCTTAGCCTTACCCTACCTGAATCATAATAAAAGCCCACATTTTAAAAACAGACATATTGTGAAGTTGCAGGATGTCAGACCCGTGAATGTTCAAGTGTAGGTTCCAGGGCAGTTTCCACTATTTAGGAGAATCTGGCATATTGAGCACAGCACTTTAACAGCGTCGACTTTTAGGAGTTGAAATAGCTCAGTTGGAATCCCATCACCTCCACTATCTTTGTGTGTACTAATGCTTCCTGAGATCCACTAGACTTCACATTCAAGGATGTCTGGCTCTAGGTGAGTGACCACACCATCTTGGTTATCTGGGTCATTAAGATCTTTTTTTGTACAATTCTTCTGTGTATTCTTGCCTCCTCTTCTTAATCTCTTTTGCTTCTGTTAGGTCCTTACCATTGTTGTCCTTTATTGTGCCCATTTTTGCATGAAATATTCCCTTGGTATATCTAACATTCTGGAAGAGATTGTTTTCCTCTATTTCTCTGCATTGTTCACATAAGAAAGAGTATCTACTATGGTTCAGAAATAGTGCTGCTAATGGAAGCTGTGTAGGTGTCAGGCCCAGGCAGGGCTGGATCAGCACGGCAGAGCCACTAGAGTCTATATGACATGGTGTCCTACCAGGGTGCTGGTATAACAAACTGCCTGCAGAGATAGGGGTGTGGTCCTTTGCAGCCAAGGCCAGGTGTTTGCTATCTAATGTGAGAGAGATGACGCTTCCCCATGGAGCAAAATTCAGACCAGCCTCCAGCCCACTGGAAACATCTGGGTTCACAAAGCTTCTTCCCTGTGAAACCAGCTGTGCCTGTGCAGACAGCTGGTTCCTATCACATCACCTGCTGGGAACTGGGGTGGGGGGACAGGCTGGTACCCTGGTACCGCTGTTGGTCTAAGTAATAGCATCCTTTGTCTCTGACCCAGAAGTCTCGTGTCTTCTGCCAGCAAGCAGGAAACTGACAAGCTAACTCCCCAGCTCGTTAGTAGGGTTGATCTTAGCTCCCCTCCCCCCATTGTTGGCCCTCTCTACCCAATACCAGTCTGCTGGGGTGAGGTTGGGGTGGGTCTTGTTCTTCCCTCTATCACTATCAGTGAGGATGGTCTCCTTGAGGAATGGCTCTGTGTCCACCTCTGGAGGGACAGGCGTCAGGAGGTAGAGCCAGGCTGGCTATGCTTACCCAAATGAGGGGTCACTGACCACTGGGTCACAGAAGCCCCACCAACCACCAAGCCAAGCAACAGAAGGAACTCCCTTTGGGAAAGCCCCTCTATTAATCTACTCAACTTTCCATCACAAAATGTCACAGGCTGTGGGATTTAAACTGCAGAGATATATTTTCTCAGTTCTGGAGCCTAGAAGCCCCCGGTCAAGGTGTTGGCCACTTCAGGTCTGCATAAGAACACTCTTCCTGGCTTGCAGATGGCCATCTTCCTAATTCATCCTCATATGGGGCTGCTTCAAACAGAGTAGGGATGTGCGCCTGTCCTTTTTCTTCCTTTTCTCCTGGAGGGAGAGGTAGCATTCACTTGTCAAAGGGAAGGGGGATCGGGTGGTATAGTCAGCTTGAGAAAGAATGTAAGAGTCCCATCACTTCCCTGCTGGCTCAGTGGTAAAGAATCTGTCTGCCAGTGCAGGAGATGCAGGAGATACAGGTTCGATCCCTGGCTTGGGGAGATCCCCTCAAGGAGGAAATGGCAGCCCACTCCATTATTCTTGCCTGGGGAATTCCATGGACAAAGGAACCTAGCAGGCTACAGTCCATGGGGCCACAAAAACTGGACACAACTTAGCAACCACACTATCACCATCATCATGGGGGAAGGAGCTTGATAGACAAGGAGAGGTGACAGGTAGCTGCCACAAAAGAGGGGGAGTCTAGGGGTACAGGCATCCAGGATATAGGACTAATACCAGGAAAGCCCACGAGACTTGTTGAGGGCTCCAGAAGCTGCACAGGGATCTTTTGTTAGCTGGCTTCAGTCTTGCTCAAAGGTGACCAAATAGGTGGAGTTAGCTAAGACCCTCCCAAGTGCCAGTGAACAGCCACTCATCTAGGCTCATATTCTGCAGAAGAGGAGTCAGGGAGGAGAGGCATAGAACCCCCTTGCTGAATGTCTAGAATCTTTCCTCCAGGACAACAGCATTGAGCTGGCACAAGTGTGCTTCCCAATGTACATATCTGACTTTGGGTGCTTCAGGAAGACATCTGCTCAACCATCTCAAGCACCTGCCAGCCATGGAGATTCAGAGACATTTACTTCAATAAGCAGAGGGATTTTTTTTTTTTTTTCTTGTTACAAATCCCTGAGTGACCAAAGCACAGATTCTTGCTGGGACTGCATAAAGCTGGCAGTGTTAGCCCGAGGCTGCTATCTAAGGAAAACATTCTGCTGAGGCCTTGTGGACAACATGGTCTCATGTGCTCATTTATTTCACACCCGTGTTTTAAAATAATTCCTTTCAGCTGAAAATGTATTTTCACGTAACATAATAGAAGGAAGTTGTGAGCTGGTTCCATTTCCCCAGTGACATTAGCATATGGGCTACCTTTCCTTCCAGAATCCCACCCCCTCTTTCTCTTTTTGCTTTTCTGTCTTTTTCTGGCACTGAGAAAGAAAATTTGAAAAGAGAATATTACTTGTATAACATAGCTCTTACTCATCTTTCTTTCCCCAGCTATACAGAGGGGAATCTTCTGCTCTGGTCCTTACCCATTCCTGCCTCTCCATCCCCATGGTCTTCGTCTTAGTCAAGCCCTTGCCTTCTCCTGCCTGGATCATTACAGTACCCCCACCCTCTCCTAGGCTTCCCTGGTGGCTCAGACGGTAAAGAGAATCTGCCTGCAGTTCCGGAGACCTGGGTTTGACCCCTGAGTTGGTGAGAACCCCTCGAGAAAGGAATGGCTACCCCCTCCAGGATTCTTGCCTGGAGAATTCCAAGATGGGCTAGAGTCCATGGGGTTGCAAAAAGTTGAACATGACTGAGCGACTAAGACTTTCGCTTTTCACTTTCCCCCTCTGCTGGTGGCCTGTGAGCCTCCATTTCGCGTGCTACTGCATTGTCCCCATTGCACAGCGGGTAATCTCTCTGAAGCTGCACCTGGGTCCTGCGGACCTCCTGTTTCACCCTTTACTGCCTTCCCATGGGTTGCAGGATGCACCCTGCCTCCATACCAAGCCGTTCACCTCTCAGTCTCCACCCTCCTCCATCACTCCACGTGGTGTCAAGCTCTTCTACTCAGGTTCGTGGCTTTTCTATCTTCCCGAAATGCCTTTGCTCTCCTCGCACACCTGGCAAACTCCTAGTCGCTCACGCATCGCTCACTCTTGGAAATGTCTCAGGTCCATTCAAGTTGAGCTGATCACTGCTTCTGAGGCTCTTCCATCAAGCCTGGCAAATGGTCCCGGGGATTTTTTCCTGCCTGACTGAGTCCCTACCTATGAGGACTGATCTTCCTCTTCTTTGCAACTTCAACACTAGTCCAATGTTTGACTTAAAGTAGACTCTTTAAAAATGTGTGTAGACTTGAAAAGCTATATTGAAGAAGTTTGACTGGCTGGTGGCAATGGTAAATTCTACCCTTTGTGATTACTAGAAGGGTCACTCCAGTTCGACAAATATATGCATGGACTCTTTCAGTCTGTGCTGGGTGTTCTTCTGGGCAATGAAGACACTCAGATAAACAGAACATCCTTTCTTCAATTAATGACCCCATAGTTGATGAAAGGCTTCCCTGGTGGCTCAGACGGTCAAGAATCTGCCTGCCAGGCACTAGACCTGGGTTCAGTCTCTGGGTTGGCGTCCCCTGGAGGAGAGTATGGCAACCCACGCCAGTATTTTGGACAGAGGGGCATGGTGGGCTACAGTCCACGGGGTCACAAAGAGTTGGACATGACCAAGTGACTAAGCACGGCACACACTAGTTGAGGAAAGACTAGCAGGGAATACTCCTGATGCTAAACGATTGTTACTCTGCTGTGGGTAGGAGCAAAGAACTGTGCCAGATGTCCTCCACATGACGGTACAGCCAGCTCTAGGGAGTCTAAAAAATGCACAGAATTCCGCTTACATTAAGTTTCTGAGATAGTCAAACTGGGGAATTCCCTGGTGGTCCACTGGTTGGAGCTCTGAGCTCTCACTGCTGAGGGCCTGGGTTCGATCCCTGGTCAGGGAACTAAGATCCCATAAGCCAAGCAGTGTGGCCAAATAAATAAATACAAATAAAACAGTCAACCACATAGAAGCAGAAAATATAAATGTAGGTGCCTGGGGGAAGAGGAAGTAAGTTGTTAATTAAAATGTATAAAATTTCAATTATGCAAAACAAGTTAGCTCTAGAGATCTGATATACATTGTTCCTATAATTGAAATCACACAATAAGTACTCATTTATGTGTGGCTTCTTTTTACTCAGACTTCCTGGTGGCTCAGAGGTTAAAGCGTCTGCCTGCAATGTGGGAGACCTAGGTTCAATCCCTGGGTTGGGAAGATCCCCTGGAGAAGGAAATAGCAACCCACTCCAGTATTCTTGCCTGGAGAATCCCGTAGACAGAGGAGCCTGGTGGGCTACAGTCCTCAGGGTCACAAAGAGTCGGACACGAATGTGTGACTTCACTTTCACTTTCTTTTTACTCAACTGTAGGCTCTAGAGGGAGAGCTCCCAGTGTTATGCGGTTGTATTTGTTCATTCTCATCATCATAAAGTAGTCCTTAGAGTAAAATACCCATCCTACTGTGTTCCAGTGTTTGGCTACTACGGCTGGTGCTGTTGTGAACATTCTTGTGTCTTTTGGTAAATATATGTACATTTTTATGTGGAGCTTACACCTAGGAGTAGAAATGCTGGACTATAGATTATATACACATTCAGCTTTATAGATACTGTGAAGCAGTTTTGAAAGTGGTTGTACAAATGTATATTCCTGTCGACAGTCTGAGCGTTTCAGTTCTACATCTCCTTAATATGTTCTGTCTTTTTCATTTTAGCCATTCTGGTTGGGATGGGATGGCATCTCATTTTGGTTTTAGTTTGTATTTCCCTGATGACGAATGAAGTGTAGCCCCTTCTCATGGGCTTATAGGTCATTTAGATGTCCTTTTGAAGTGACTGTTCACGTCTTTTGTCCATTTTTCTATTGAGTGGTATTCCTTTTTCTTCTAAGTTTGTAGGATTTTTTTTCTATATATTCTAGATAAGAATTTTTGTTTGGCATATATTACAAATGTCTTCCCTCATTCTGTGGGTCACATTTGACTCTCAATGGTGATGTTTGATGAACAGTTCTTAATTTTAATATAGTCTAACTCATCTACTTTTCTTCCTTCATGGCTATTGTTTTTTGCATCTTGTTTTTAAAATCTTTATCTCCTTCAAAGTCACAAAAATGTTCTGCCTCCTTAAAATCTGTGTTGTGGGTATGCGATCCATTGGAGATGGTTGTTTTGTTTGGTATAAAAGTCATGATTAATTTTCTCCCATGTGAATATCGAGTTGATCCAGCATGATCTATTGAAGAGCTTCCCAGTGGTAAAGAACTTGCCTGCCAGGGCAGGAGATGTAAGAGACATAGGTTCCATCCCTGGGTCAGGAAGATCTTGCCTGGATCTAGTATTCTTGCCTGGAGAATTCCATGGACAGAGGAGCCTGGTCAGATACAATCCATAGGGTCGGAAAGAGTTGGACATGACTGAAGCGGCATGTACACTTGCTTTCAGTTATATGAGCTATATATAACTGGATCACTGTGTTGTATACCTTAAACTAATGCAACTTTGTAACTATACCAGTCAATCAATCAAAATAAAATTTTAAAAAGGAAAAAGATCATTTTTCTCCAGTCCGCTTCAATATCCACTAAAATGCCTTTATTGTAGTCCAGGTAACCATACATATATGAGATTATCTCTGGACATTCTAATCTCTTCCAGTGGTCTTCTTGTCTGTGCTTGAATGAATATCATATTTGTCTTAACTATTACATGTTTCAATAGGTCTTAATACTGACAGTGTAAGTCCCCCAGTTTTTTGGAAACTATCCCCTACAAATGAGGAACCAGGTGAGATTATCCACTATCATCACTTCCACTCAACATTGTCCTAGCAGCTGTAGGCCATGCAATAAGGCAAGGGGGAAATAGGCATAGGGACTGGAAAGGAAGAAAGACAACTGGTATTATCTTCAGATAACATGATAGGTAAATTTATTTTATATTCCTGTGGTTAAGACTTTACCTTCTAATACTCAGGGTACAGGTTCTATCCCTGGTTGGGGAGAAGATTCACATGCCTTGTGGCCAAAAAACCAAAATATAAGACAGAAGCAATACTATAACAAACTCAACAAAGACTTTAAAAATGTCCCACATTTTAAAAAATCTTTAAAAATGCCTATCAACTAGATACAGGTTTCTACGTTAAAAACTATATAATAATATAGGTACTCACTGTCCCATTCTTTGCGACCTTATGCACTACAGGCAGCCAGTGTTCTCTGTTCATGGAATTCTCCAGGCAAGAATACTGGAGTGGGTAGCCATTCTCTTTTTCAGGGCATCTTCCCCACCCAGGGATTGAACCTGAGTCTCCTGCATGGCAGGCAGATTCTTTACCGTCTGAGCCACTAGGAATATTCCTTTGACAAGATTTGGCAGTTCATTTGAGTCGAGAGACAGGCGAGAGGAGGAGGGAAAAAGGACAACCAATGACCATGGCAACCCACTCCAGTATTCTTGCCTGGAAAATTCCATGGACAGATGAGCCTGGGAGGCTATAGTCCATGGGGTCACAAAGAGTCAGACGTGACTGACTCTCACACACACGCACAATGACCAAACCCTGCGTAAAAGTTGTACTATTTTTCTGACACAGTACTTTGCTGGGGAAAGGACACAGATGTACCTGCACTTTAGCTTTTTAGGTGTGGGAGCCCTTGCCATGCATTTGGGAAGGCAGAAGTCTTAAGTTAAAACAATGTAAACAGTTTGAAATTCAAGTTTACATAGCCCAGTTCTTCTGAGTTGTTTCTCAACCATGGCTTAGCCTCCGTCCTCGTTTCTCTGCAGCCCTGCCTTCCATTCCTTCTTGCTGTCTGTCTCCCTGATCTGTTTTAAATGCAGAACAGTTTTAGCGATTGCTTTTCTGTTTTGTTTTCTGGGTTTTGTTTATGTTTTTGATGCCCCCTAGGTATGTGTCCAGGGCCAACAGGCTTGTCAAAGACAGTTTCATCTCTGAGAGGACATCTGGTGCCAGGTGTTAGGAGCCCGTGATTATTACTCCATTACAGAACTTCCGGTCTTTCATTATATATAAATTCGACTCTAGAGAGGTCCACCCTGTGGCCTGATGTTCTCAGCTATGAATGGTTATATTCATGTGTTGACGCTGTATTTTAATTTATAAAGGGAAACCTAAATACAGAGCTCTTAAAACATTCGCGTGAGTTGACTGACAATCACTTGGAGAGCTCGTGGAAATACAGGGTTTAAGGCTTCACTTTTAAAGAGTCCTTTAGTAGGTTTGGAATAAAGCCAAAAAATCTCCCTTTCTGCCATCTACACTTAGCTCTTCTCCCAGATGGTTTTGAAAAAGGTGGTTACAATACCATGCTGAGAAGCAATGCCGTGGTGGCTGTGGAAACGCTCCCCCTCATGCAACCAGCCTGTTTCTACTGCCCAAGAGCAACTGGTCTTATACATAGTGGTTCACTATCCCAGCAACCCTATGTAATAGGTAGTGTTATTATCCCCATTTCACAGGTGGGAAAACTGAGGCTCAGAATCATTCACTTGCTCCAGATGTCACAGCTAGTACTCAGCCATTCACTGACTCATTCATTTTTGCACCACCACATGATCGGCACTGTTCCAGGGGCCAGCAGGTGGCAGAGCAAGCATATGAGCGCAACTCTAAACCCATGTTCTTCACCAGTATGACATTATTCTTCCTAAATACTGCCTCAGACAGCTTACAGACCATGGAGGCTGTGTATTGGGTTGGGCAAAAAGTTCGTTCCAGTTTTTCCATTCCGTCTTATGGAAAACCCAAATGAACTTTTTGACCAACCCACTACAATGATAGGCCAGAGGGTGCAGGTGGGAAGGGGGCTTCATTGTGCAGCGCTGGTGCTGGCATCCCAGAGGATGCAGACAGGGCCTTGTGGGCCTGCATGGGGCATCCTGTGGGTGTTCAGGTGTGACCAGGGGCCCCTCTGCCCCAGGATGGCAAGACCAGGAGCAGCAGGAACAACTCCCTGCGGAGCTGGAAGTCCTGGGACTCAGGAGAGAATGGAGTTCGTTTTCAAATCCATCCACCCTCCCTAAACTCCTCTTTTTCTTCCTTGCTCTCTTCTCCCCTCCTGGCTCGTCCCTGACTCCCTCCGTTTCCTCTCTCTTCTTCCTTCTTCAGCCCCTGGCTTCCCCTTTCCCACTTCCCTTTGATCTCCTCTCCTCTGACTCTTTGGCTGGGTGTCCTCGGAGGTCTGAGTTCCTGGGATCATGCCTCCCTAGCTCCCTCCCCTGGGGGGACTCCTCACAGTTTCAGCCCCACCCTGGGCCCCAGGACTGGTTTTGAGGGAGACAGTGTGAAATTACTCAGCCGTCCCTCACCTGAGCTCCACCTGGATTCAGGGACCGTGCAAGAGCCTGAGGCATAATGAGATCTCTGCCCCCAAGACATCAGGGACACAACTCGGGAAGGAGATGAGACATTTGCAAAAGTGGGAAAATGTTACAGAAGAGGTACAGAGCGATTTCACCCAGATCCTTTCTCCTCTACATTCTTACACCACTGCCTCGGTCTCTTGTTCACCTGGATCCTGTTTACCTGGTTTCCTGCAAGGGGCCTCCTGCACCACAACGGCATTACCTGGTGCATTCTAAGTTGTGTTCAACTCTTTGCCACCCCCTGGACTGTAGCCCACCAGGCTCCTCTGTCTGTGGGATTTTTCCAGGCGAGAATACTAGAGCGGGTTGCCGTTTCCTTCTCTAGAGGATCTTCCCTACTTAGGGATCGAACCTGTGTCTTTTTTGTGCTGCACTGGTGTCTTGTGCTTGCCTTTCTGTCTGCCTCTCCCACTTGATGCTCCAAGGACAGGGACGAGCCCTAGAGTCTTCTTCTTGCAGTGGGCACTTCATACACGTGCCCAGATTAGTCCTTTCCTGTCCCGTCTTTCTCTCCAGGCTCCCACGGTGCAGTTACTCCAGGGCATCAGGTATCGGTAACCTACACAGGTGTGCTCCAGTCTTCTTCTAAGTATAAGCCTCGAGACACTTTTGGTCTAGTCTCATCAAGACATGGGACTTCCCAGGTGGCACTAATGGTACAGAACCCGCCTGCCAATGCAGGAGACATAAGAAGCGGGTTCAATCCCTGGGTCAGTAAGATCCCCTGGAGGAGGACATGGCAACCCTCTCCAGTATTCTCACCTGGAGAATCGCATGGACGGCGGAGCCTGGTGGGCTACAGTCCATACGGTTGCAGAGTCGGACACAAACAAACCAACTCAGCATGCACGCACACCAAGACACGGGCCAGATCTGAGCCTCTGCCTTGGTGTGAATCCCCCTCCATCCTCCTGTTAGTCCCCCTGCCTGGCACTGCAGGTGACTTCCAGAAGGGGCCGCAGCATATATCTTAGAATGTGCCCCTTTTCTTCTGATGTGGCAGCATTTCCACGGGCAAAGCATTTCAGCTTAGCGAGCCCTCTGCCTCAGGCCTGCTAAACTCAGCCCCATAGCCCTAATGAGAATGAGAATTTCAAAGAAGAGGGAGGGGAGGTGAGCTGCATATTTTTTTCTTAAGGCAGAGATCTTTTCTTTAACATTTTCAGCAGCACAATAGCAGCAGGCACTATTTTAAAGCCTTGGATAATTCAATCTTAATTATATGGTATGTAGAGGCAGTAATAAGTTTACAAATCTGCCAGCAACACTAAACACATATGTCTTAGAAAATGCTACCCTCTTCCTCGCTTATTATAAGACTAGGAACTTGAGTAATTGTGAGCAATTAAGAGGGAGTGACCAAATGGTGACTCACAGGAATCCTCCAGAGACAAGGACGCCCATGGAAGCAGCAAGTCTGGCCGGGTGGGAGAGGGGAACCTGGGGGCTGGAGAGGCAGCCTGGGGCTCAAAACTGTGGACTGATCCATCACAGCTGAATAATTCGGAAAAGCATGTCAGGAGACCCGAGGGGTGTTACGTGGATGCCAAGAGGCCTGGGGCAGCTTTGAGGAGAAAAACTTTGTGGAAGAAACACAAGTGCCTCCCAGTGCCTCAAGTCTTGGTGGGTAAAGCTGGTGTGGACCTTGGTCTCCCAACCTGGATCTTCACTCATCAGCTGGATGTCACTGGGGAAGTTACTGTGGGTGTCTCTTAGTGTCTTCATTGCAGAACAGGGAAAATACCTCCCTCAGGGGAATCACGTTAGGAGTAACTGACAGCACGTGTGCAACCTCAAGCAGATGTAGCTATGCAGTTAATACCTATTCCATTCCCTCCTGCCTCCTTTCTTCAGAAAAAGACAGAACGCTCTTACTAAGGCCACCTATACATGTCTTGGCCTGTGGAAGGTACTTCATCCATATTGGTTCTAGGAAGCAACAAATAATTGTTTCTTCTGTGTGTGTGTTAGTCATTCAGTCGTGTGCAACCCTTTGCCACCCCTTGGACTCTAGACCACCATGTCTCTGTCCATGGGATTATCCAGTCAAGAATACTGGAGCGGGTTCCCAGTTCCTTCCCCAGGGGATCTTCCCGACCCAGGCATTGAACTCAGGTCTTCCACATTGCAGGCAGATTATTTATCATCTGAACCATCAGGGAAGCCCCAATTATTTCCTACCTCGTCAAAAAAAACCAAAAGCCCAGAGAGGCTAAGTAACCTGGCAAAAGCACACAGCAAATAGATGGTGAGCTGAACTTTAGGTCTAACGGGGGTCCAAACTCAGCACAGCTGAATTCAACAGAGAGAACCAGACTACAGTGTGAGGCTCAATCCTTTAATCTTTATTCTGAGGTTGCACCATTTTTTTTTTTTTAATTTTGGCTGCACTCCACAGCATATGGGACAGTAATTTCTGGACCAGGGATGGAATCCACGCCCCCTGCATTAGAAGGCGAAATCTTAGCCACTGGACCTCCAGGAAAATCCCTGAGGTTGCACTAGTTAGCAAGAGTGTTTATTTCAAAGAGGATAAAAAGAATCACCCGAAGAGCTGAAGGAGTGTGAATGCCTGGTTACAGGCTTCTTTGAATAAAATGGAAACTTTGCCTCTGTGGTATGTGTGTTTAGGCAGATTCCATTCACGTTTGATTATAAACCCCAGAGTAGAAGGAAAATATGTTCATGAAGACCAGGAGGTCCCAAAGGGAGGAAGAGGAAAAAAATCATTAGTTTATACCCTGGTGGCTGCTGTCTCTAGGAGCATCTCGATGAATCTCACCTTGACACCCCCGCGCTCAGAGACCCTCTGTGGATGGTTCCCTCCTCTCCCCAAAATGCCTATGCTCCCAAGCATGGCTCTCACAGCCCTCTTGTCTGAATCCAAAATATTTTCTGGCCCCAGCTCTTCCGCCTTCTCCTCTGGTGTGTGTGCTAAGTCTCTTCAGTCATGCCCAACTCTTTGCGACCCCATGGATTGTAACCCACCAGGCTCCTCAGTCCGGGGGATTCTCCAGGCAAGAATACTGGGGTGGGTTGCCATGCCCTCCTCCAGGGGATCTTCCCAACCCAGGGCTCAAATGCACGTCTCCTACATCTCCTGCATTGGCAGGCAGGTTCTTTATCACTACTGCACCAGAGAACCCTCTCCTAAGTCACACGGCAGAGGACTGGTTATGCTTTTATCACCTCTGAGCTTTGCCGCCAGAAGGCCTTGGCCCCTCCTCTTCCTTACCTGTTGGAAAATGCTAATCAGTCTTTACAAAATTCCGTAAATATGGCTAAATCCCCTCTAAGTCCTTTCCTAGCACCTTGGCAGAAAGTGATTGCTTCCTCTGCAGCCCCAAAGCACTTGGTAGCTTTCTTGTTCCATTCATCAAAATCTGCCTTATATTAAAAGGACATTTATTTGTGAACACGTCTGTCTTTCCCTCTGAATCTGTAAACATCCTCTTGGTCCCCCAACTACAAGGCCCTGCATGCAAGAAGTGTTCAAAGAATGTTAATTGATGGAAAACAGTTTCAGTAGAGGCCCAGATGAATCGGGTATGGAACAGCCTTGCAGTGGGATCATGCATTTAAAAGATACAGAAGTATAGCTTTTGGCATTTGTGTTTGTGCTACCCTGGCCTGACCACAGCTACTCACAGAACATTCCATCTGCTTTCGCGCATCTCCCTGCCTCGTTGCCTGAGTCAGGTGGGGCCATGGGAGTATTTAACCAATGGAATAGAACCACAAGTGATTCTACCAAAGCAATGAAAAGCCCACGTGACCCTCCCAGGCTTTCCTATGCTGCCGTGGTGACTGACATGGCCAAAGGGTCCAGACAATCAGTGCAGCTACCAAATGTCAGTGCCTCCGTTACCTGGATACCTGAGGGACCGTGTGCTGCAGAGGTTTGATGGTCAGGTTTCAGAAATGAGAACTCAATCTTTGTTGTGTCAAGCCACTGGGATTTTGAGCGAAATACAAAACAAAGATGTCAGGACCTCCTGTTGAGGCTACCGCAACCACGCAGTGTGAGTACAGAAGCTAGCCCGGTGCTTGGCGCGCATCACTAGTGAATACGTGGCCAGTGCTAGCTCTGTCTCCACGCCTGCTCTCCCGTGTGGTGACCTTTAAACCTTCCATTGGTAGGTCCAGTTATGTAGCAGAGTGGAAGCTGTAGTGGAGCCTAGAGCGAATGGTGTAGCGCCTGCTCCAGATGGGTGTCTTGGGAGCAGCGATCCCCAACCTTTTTGGTGCCAGGTACTGTTTTTGTGGATGACAGTTTTTCCACGGACGGAAGTGGGGGATAGTTTAAGGATAATTCATGTGCATTACACTTATTGTGCAGTTTATTTCTACTATTATTACATCAGCTCCACCTCAGATCATCAGGCATTAGATCCTGGAAGTGGGGGACCCCTGACTCTGAGGAAACTCTGAGAGGGCCAGTGTGATGGCTCTGAGCCTCCAGCATGCATTCAGAACTGAGGAGCCCAGGGATGCCCAGAGTTTGGTAGTTTTGACTTCTGGCTTATTTGCCCTCTCTTATATCATGGAAGAAATTAATCCTTGCCTGAGTAGGGCAAGAGGGTGAGGCACACAGAGACATTTCTGGGTGTCTGGTATGATGGACAGAGCAGAGAGCTATGGGGCTGTGTCAGGGGATAAGAGGTTGTGAAAAGGGGTGAGACTTAGGAGGCTGCCTGAGAAAGAAAAGTGTCATGTTTAATCCTATTTATCCTGTGGGAGCTTTCCAAAGCCAGACAAAGGACGTGGTGTCTAATGCCCAGTCACACACAGACACCCAGCACAGGCTTCATGTTCTTTTTATACTCTGCCACACACTTGGCTGCACAGATTTGAAGACGGACAAAGGTTGTTTTAATAGCGTTAATGGGGGGTGATGGGCGGATCACAATCTTATAACCAAAATGGTTCACTCATTCGTGTCAGCTATTGAAAGCAAAGACTCTTTGGTAGGCAAAGAAGAAAAGGATTTGAAATTGCTTGCCACCCACCTCCTCCACAGGAGAGCTGTGAGCATTAATGAGGGAACGTCTTAGCGCTGTGATCGCCCTGGAAAGCAGTTGCCTTGCCAATTTCAGATATTACTGTGACTCACTTAGGCAGAGCTGAGGGAATGGTGGAGGTGGGAGGCTGGCTACTCCACGTGGTGTTTTTCTCTGGGGGCTCCCGAGCTGTTTCAGAAGCAGAACGACCGCCGAGAAAGAGCCGAGGAGAGCAGAGTACCTATTCTGGGTTCTTTGTCCCTCAGTGCACTTGTCTTCCTGGGGGACCCTGGTCTCCATATGTGCCTTGCTGTGGTTTCACGTGGCTTCAGCAGCTAGCTTTTAAACTTGGTTTTGAAGGGGCACATTCAGAACCTGCGAGAGCTTGTTGGAAACATGGAACTAAACAAATACCAGAAGCATAATAATGCCATGAAGATAAACCTTAGAAATGTTCTGTGATCTTCTTTGCCAAACAACTTAAAATGCTTCCAAGGGAGTATGTCACTGGTGGAGGGCGGCATGCTTAACTACTAGCATGAAGTTGGGTCGCAGAAAATCATCACAGTAATAATACTATCATGTATTTGTAAAGCAGTTTAGAGCTCATAAAGCACTTTTGATGCATCTATCTTCTGTGATCCTACAAAACTGAATTCAGGTAAGCAGATAAACCTAATCACAATTGCCTCTCTGTCATAGGGAAGAGCAACGNCATCACAGTAATAATACTATCATGTATTTGTAAAGCAGTTTAGAGCTCATAAAGCACTTTTGATGCATCTATCTTCTGTGATCCTACAAAACTGAATTCAGGTAAGCAGATAAACCTAATCACAATTGCCTCTCTGTCATAGGTAAGAGCAACGAGGCTGTCTGAGCTGAAAAGTCTGAGCAAAACAGCTAGTGCAGTCTTCTGGTTTCAAGTCCCTTTTTTTGTTGTTCTACCAAGCAAACAAAAAAGGAAATATACCAAAATAAAAAGCAAAGCACACCAAGAAAAATGACTAAGACACATACCCAATGATTTTTTTTGAAGTAATAGAACTGATGAGGAGAGACTTTATAGACGTTTAAGTAGTGATTTTCAAACAAATTTTGTTTTGTTTTGTTTTTTGCATAAGGAAACTGTGGTATATATGTTGCTGGAAGGGAGCAGAACCTTTTTGTCTTGTGGAAGAAGGGAATATGGCAGCTTCCAGAGGCACGTGGGAAGACAGTACTTTGCTAATGGGCTTCCCTGGTGGTCCCACTGGTAAAGAATCTGCCTACAATGCAGGAAACCCAGGTTTGATCGCTGGGTTGGGAAGATCCTATGGAAAAGGAAATGGCAACCCACTCCAGTATTCTTTCCTGGGAAATCCCATAGACAGAGGGGGCTTGCGGGCTATAGTCCATGGGGTCACAAAGAGGTTGACACGACTGACTGAGTGACTAACATTTTCACTACTTTCCATTCTGAAGATACGATGAAATTCAGGGTGGTGCAAAGAGAGGGCACTTGGATAAATCAGTGGAAAAACCTCAAAGTCCATGATTAGTTTAGATTTGACTCAAGGAATCATTAGAAACCTGAGTCGGTTTCTAAGAAAGGATGTGGCAGAAGCAAAATGCTTGAGGGAGATGATTCTGAAGACAAATGAAGCCATACAAAAGGGGGAAATAGGTGTGTCACTGGGCGATGTCCAGGAGGGAGAGGTGTAAGTCTTTGTGACAGAATGCAGGAGTCACACTGGCCCTTAGAGCAGTACCCGGAGTGGAGGAAACCATGTGGGAGGCCGACAATCAGTCACCTAAATAGTCACTGAAATGACAGAACCCTCGCGCTCCACACCCACCCTGCTCTCGCATGTATCTCTCAAGATGACCAACAGACTTTCCGGGAGTTGGGTGTGTATCAGGAAAGGCTCTCCAGGTGGGACACAAAAGGGATGAGAATGAGACCCCAGTCTCAGGAGAACTGAGGTCTAACAATTGAGTGCCCAGGTGGTGAACCAGGACTGCACTGTGCTGTGTGATATGATGGAGGTGTATAGAGAAAGCTCTAGAAATGTGAGTGAAGGGATGATTCATCCCACACAGAGAAGAGGAGGGTCACACAAAGTGAAGGATGAGTCATTTTCACCCCTGACTGCACGTTTAAAAAAAAACAGTAAATTCAGACTCTGCAGGGTGGGACATGGGCATTGGGTGTTCAGTTGCCTCTGACTCTTTGCGACCCTGTGGACCATAGCCCATCAGGGTCCTCTGTCCATGGGATTCTCCAGGCAAGAATACTGGGGTGGGTTGCCCTGCCCTCTTCCAGGGGATGTTCCTGACCCAGGAATCCTTCACCACTAGCACCATCTGAGAAGCCTAGTAGGATTTCTTAAAAGCTCCTCAGGTGATTCTAGTGCATCTGGGGCTAAGAATGGCTAGTGGAGCTGAAGGTTACCTCAGCCCTTGAGGAAGGAGTAAATGTTTTCTAGCAAGATCATCCTGAAAGTACTAAGAGACAATATTTTTTAGAACAATGATAACAGAGACCTGTTTTGTAACAATTACAGAGGGTGAGAACCAAAGGATTTCTAACTTTGTCTTAATTTCTTTAGACTATGACATCCATTTTTGTCTATCAGTTCAGTTCAGTTGCCCAGTCATGTCCAGCTCTTGGCAACCCCATGGACTATAGCATGTCAGGCTTCCCTGTCCAACACCAACTCCTGAAGCTTACACAAACTCATATCCTTTGAGTCGGTGATGCCATCTAACCATCTCATCCACTATCATCCCCTTCTCCTTCTGCCTTAACTCTTTCCCAGCATCAGGGTCTTTTCAATGAGTCAGTTCTTCACATCAGGTGGCCAAAGTACTGAAGTTTCAGCTTCAGCATCAGTCCTTCCAATGAATATTCAGGACTGGTTTCCTTCAGGATTGACTGGATTAATCTCCTTGCAGTTCAAGGGACTCTCAAGAGTCTTCTCCNTTTTTTTCACATGTAAACATGTTCACAGAGACTTCTAAGACCACGTTACTTTTGGCTGCACCTTTCCCACCTGCCTCTAGCTATCTTTGCCTCACACTTTGAGGATAGATTCTCCTGCTATCTTCTAAATAAAATAGAGCTGTAACACTGATCTGCCTAAGAGCTATAACACAGTTTGTCCAAGACCCGAGAGCTGTGACGCGCTGAGGGCTTTAATGTCCGTCGCTCCAAATCTTTGTTGTGACGAGACAAAGAACTGAGGAACATACACTCGTGTGACAGCGATCAGCTCTCTTTATGGTCCAACTCTCACATCCATACATGACTACTGGGAAAGCCATAGCTTTGACTAGGTGGACCTTTGTTGGCAAAGTAATGTCTCTGCTTTTTGATATGCTGTCTAGATTGGTCACAGCTTTTCTTCTAAGGAACAAGCGTCTTTTGATTTCATGGCTGCAGTCACCATCTGCAGTGATTTTGGAGCCCCCCACCTCAAATAAAGTCTGTCATGGTTTCCATTGTTTCCCTATCTGTTTCCCATGAAGTGATAGGACCAGATGCCATGATCTCAGTTTTTTGAATGCTGAGTTTTAAGTCAGCTTTTTCACTCTCCTCTTTCACTTTCATCAAGAGACTCTTTAGTTCCTCTTCACTTTGTGCCATAAGGGTGGTTTTATCTGCTTAACTGAGGTTATTGATATTTCTCCCAGCAATCTTGCTTCCAGCATGTGCTTCATCCAATTGGCATTTCACTTGATGTATTCTGCATAGAAGTTAAATATGCAGGATGACAATATACAGCTTTGATATATTCCTTTCCTGATTTGGAACCAGTCTGTTGTTCCATGTCCAGTTCTAACTGTTGCTTCTTGACCTGCATACAGATTTCTCAGGAGGCAAGTCAGGTGGTCATGTATTCCCATCTTTTTCAGAGTTTTCCACAGTTTGCTGTGTTCCACACAAGCAAAGGCTTTGGTGTAGTCAATAAAGCAGAAATAGATGTTTTTCTGGAATTCTCTTGCTTTTTTGATGATCAGGTGGATGTTGGCAAGTTGATCCCTGTTTCCTCTGCCTTTTCTAAATCCAGCTTGAACATCTGGAAGTTCTTGGTTCACGTACTGTTGAAGCCTGGCTTGGAGAATTTTGAGTATTACTTCGCTAGTGTGTGAGATGAGTGGAATTGTACAGTACTTTGAACAATTTTTGGCATTGCTTTTCTTTGGCATTGGAATGAAAACTGACCTTTTCCAGTCCTGTGGCCACTGCTGAGTTTTCCAAATTTGCTGGCATCTTGAGTGCAGCACTTTCACAGCATCATCTTTAGGATTTGAAATAGCTCAACTGAAATTCCGTAACCTCCACTAGCTTTGTTCGTAGTGATGCTTTCTAAGGCCCACTTGACTTCACATTCCAGGATGTCTGGCTCTAGGTGAGTGATCACACCACTGTGATTATTTGGATCATGAAGATCTTTTCTGTATAATTTTTCTGTGTATTCTTGCCATCTCTTCTTAATATCTTCTGCTTCTGTTAGGTCCATACTGTTTCTGTCCATTATTGTGCCCATCTTTGCATGAAATATTCCCTTGGTATCTCTAATTTTCTTGAAGAGATCTCTAGTCTTTCCCATTCTATTGCTGTCCTCTATTTCTTTGGATTGATTGCTGAGGAAGGCTTTCTTATCTCTCCTTGCTATTCTTCGGAACTCTGCATTCAGATGGGTATATCTTTCCTTTTCTCCTTTGCCTTTAGCTTCTCTTTTCTCAGCCACTTGTAAGGCCTCCTCAGACAACCATTCTGCCTTTTTGCATTTCTTTTTCTTGGTAATGGTCTTAATCACTGCCTCTTGTACAGTGTCATGAACCTCTGTCCATAGTTCTTCAGGCACTCTGTCTGTCAGATCTAATCCCTTGAACCTATTTGTCACTTCCACTGTATAATCATAAGGGATTTGATTCAGGTTATACCTGAATAACTAGTGGTTTTCCCTACTTTCTTCAATTTAAGTCTGAATTTAGCAATGAGGAGTTCATGATCTAAGCCACAGTCAGCTCCCATTCTTGTTTTTGCTGACTGTATAGAGCTTCTCCATCTTCGGCTGCAAAGAATATAATCAATTTGATTTTGGTATTGGCCATTGGTGATGTCCATGCATAGAGTCATCTCTTGTGTTGGAAGAGGTGTTTGTTATGATGAATGCGTTCTCTTGGCAAAATTCTGTTAGCCTTTGCCCTGCTTCATTTTGTACTCCAAGGCCAAACTTGCCTGTTACTCCAGGTATCTCTTGACTTCCTACTTTTGCATTCCAGTCCCCTATGATGAAAAGGATATCTTTTTTTGGGTGTTTGTTCTAGAAGGTCTTGTAGGTCTTCATAGAACCATACAACTTCAGCTTCTTTGGCATTAGTGATTGAGGCATAGACTTGGGTTTCTGTGATATTGAGCGGTGTGCCTTGGAAACAGAGATCATTCTGTTGTTTTTGACACTGCACCCAAGGACTGTCTTGTGGACTCTTTTGTTGACTATGAGGGCTACTTCATTTCTTCTAAGGGATTCTTGCCCACAGTAATAGATATAGTGGTCATCTGAATTAAATTCACCCATTCCGGTCCATTTTAGTTCACTGATTTCAGAGATGTCAATGTTCACTCTTGCCATCTCCTCATCATCCCCTTCCAATTTACCTTGATTCATGGACCTAAGATCCCAGGTTCCTATGCAATATTGTTCTTTACAGCATCAGATTTCATTTCCGTCTCCAGTCACATCCACAACTGGGTGCTGTTTTCGCTTTGGCCCCATCTCCTCATTCTTTTTGGAGTTATTTCTCCACTCTTCTCCAGTAGCATATTGGGCACCTACCAGCCTGGGGAGTTCATCTTTCTGTTTCATATCTTTTTGCCTTTTCATACTGCTCATGGGATTCTCGTTTTTGCCTATAGTTGTGATAAAGCAATGGTCATCGAGTCTTGGAAAGTAATATGCTTGATAACCACAAAGATGAATGTCGTTATTCTCCATGAAATTGTTCTTTGTTAGTAGAATGAAAAGTGTCAGGGCCCACTTCTCTTTCAAAGTACCAAAGTGTGAGATTTTTCTCCCTTCCCTGTCCTCTGAAGATTAGGAGAAGTGATTTCAAGATTGCCAGTCCTTTCAAATGAGGAATTTAACCCCTTTGCCCCAACTTTTGATAACAATTTCATGCAACACATTTGTATCTGGAGACACATACAGGCAGGCATTCCAAAGTCAGTCTTAGACAATGAGGCTGATCTTTGTCCCAGGGTGAGGGGAGGGCTATGTGCATATTAAGTCTTCCCTTCTCTATGTCTTTCCCTGTCTTCCTTATTGTTTTTTAGTCACTCAGTCATGTCAGACTCTTTACAACCCACCAGGCTTCTCTGTCCCTGGGATTTCCCAGGCAAGAATACCAAGTGACCTTAATATTACACTGAAGTTTTATTTTAATTCTTCATTGCTTTTACAGAATAATTCTATTTCTGTTTTGAAATTTAAAAGTTGATGAATGAAAGTTCGTATTTAACCCTTTTCAAAACCTTTCAACTAAGTTGACTTTTATACCTTTGTTCTTGGATTGTGGGCTTTTTTTTCTTTCTTCCCCTTCTGTGAATCCTATTTGTTAATACAAAGTACACAAACAGTTTCCAGATGGTAGTAAAAGTTTAATGGTGGGTGGGAACGCTGAGGACCTGAGGTTTACAGATGCTTAATTTTAGTTTTAGACTCAGATGGATTCCCTCCTTCAGTGCACCCCTCAAGTATTCATTGAACACCCACTGAATATCCGTCATGGATCAAGCCCCCTTGGTGGGAGTGGGGGACAGAGATGAATAAGGCAGTCAGTCCTTGGTCCCATCTCATCTTCCCAGTAACTTTAAGGCATAAGGAGGTAACAAGTTTATTTTTACATAGTGAACCTGGGACCCAGAAGGGTAGAAGGCACAGCTGGAGGCTGAATAAAACCGGATCCCAGATGGCTCTATCCTTAGAGTGATGCTCAAAGCAAAGCCTCGCATCGTGTGATGCGTTTCAGTAGCACCTGACTTACTGCAGAGGCGGTGGTGACTGGTAATTTACCTTACCATGATGGAGAAAGTGATATTTCTATTACATGTTATTGTTTTGAGATTTTAAAGCATGAACGGAAAAAATTGATAGAGCCTGCTGAAGCAATTATTTAACATGAGGGATTAACTACGTCATTCCTGTCTCCTGTTGGAAAAGAAGATACTTGTTTTTGGCTTGTTTTAAATTTTATTATTGGGGTATAATTGCTTTACAACGTGTTGTTAGTTTCTGCTGTACAACAGCGTGAATTAACCCTGTGTATGCACATATCCCTTCCCTCTTGAGCCTCGCAGCGCCGCCCCTCCCTGCCTCGGATCATCGCGAAGCACCCTGCTGAGCTGCCTGCGCTGTGCAGCAGCTTCCCGCTGGCTGTCTAACACGTGGTGCTGCGTGTACGCCAGTGCTGCTCTGCCAGTCCGCGCGATCTTCCCGCTCCCCTTCTGCCTCCGCAAGTCATTCTCTACAACTGCGTCTCAGTTCCTGCATCCCAAATGGGTTCATCTGTACTATTTTTCTAGATTCCATATATATGGGTTAATATACAACATTCGTTTTCCTCTTTCTGACTTATTCACTCTGAATGACAGACTCTAGGAAGAACAAAGTGCTTTAATAAGATGTTTTAATAAATATTTTTATTTAATATTTTAATAGCACATTGTCCTCAAAAACCCTTTCAGAATTACAGACGCTTAACAAGTATTAGGAGAAGGCAATGGCAACCCACTCCAGTACTCTTGTCTGGAAAATCCCATGGATGGAGGAGCCTGGAAGGCTGCAGTCCATGGGATCGCTAAGAGTCGGGCACGACTGAGCGACTTCACTTTCACTTTTCACTTTCATGCATTGGAGAAGGAAATGGCAACCCACTCCAGTGTTCTTGCCTGGAAAATCCCAGGGACGGGGGAGCCTGGTNATATGCAGAGTACATCATGAGAAATGCTGGACTGGAAGAAACACAAGCTGGAATCAAATAGCAATAACTTCTGCAAGATCACACTACCCTTATGGCAGAAAGTGAAGACGAACTAAAAAGCCTCCTGATGAAAGTTAAAGAGGAGAGGGAAAAAGTTGGCTTAAAGCTCAACATTCAGAAAACGGAGATCATGGCATCTGGTCCCATCACTTCATCGGAAATAGATGGGGAAACAGTGGAAACAGTGGCAGACTATTTTTGGGGGCTCCAAAATCACTGCAGATGGTGATTGTAGTCATGAAATTAAAAGACTCTTACTCCTTGGAAGGAAAGTTATGACCAAACTAGATAGCATGTTCAAAAGCATAGACATTACTTTTCCTGTGGTCATGTATGGATGTGAGAGTTGGACTGTGAAGAAGGCTGAGCGCCAAAGAATTGATGTTTTTGAACTGTGGTGATGGAGAAGACTCTTGAGAGTCCCTTGGACTGCAAGGAGATTCAACTAGTCCATTTGAAGGAGATCAGCCATGGGTGTTCATTGGAAGGACTGATGTTGAAGCTGAAACTCCAGTACTTTGACCACCTGATGCGAAGAGCTGACTCACTGGAAAAGACCCTGATGCTGGGAGGGATTGGGGGCAGGAGGAGAAGGGGACGACAGAAGATGAGGTGGTTGGATGGCATCACTGACTCAATGGACATGTGTTTGGGTGAACTCCGGGAGTTGGTGATGGACAGGGAGGCCTAGGGTGCTGAGGTTCATGGGGTTGCAAAGAGTCAGACACGACTGAGCGACTGAACTGAACTGAAAGGGATCCTGTAATTCTTTATATCGTAACCTACTCCTCAACTTCATTTTAAAAATAAGCAACAACAAACTTTCTGAGCAATTGAATAGACACACAAATAGTTACATGTTCCCTTTTCACTCACGGCTATGTTCTGTTCCTTTTCCATGCAATGTCTTCCTTTTTGCATTGGATAATACAGGTGATTCTGATAATTTTCTTAAATAAATTGAAGTAACTAAGGTGTAATTCATTAACTTCATAGTTTGTGTTTTCAATGTTGAAAGTTCACTCATGTGGTACTAAGGATTCTGGGCTTCCCAGGTGGCTGAGGAGTAAAGAATGCTCCTGCCAATGCAGGAGACACAAGAGAGGCGAGTTCCATCCCTGGGTTGGGATGGTCCCCTGGAGGAGGAAATGTCAACCCACTTCAGTATTCTTGCTGGGAAAATTCCATGGACAGAGGAGCCCATCGGGCTACAGTCCATGGGGTCACTAAGAGTCAGACACGACTGAGCACACAGTAAGGACTCCACCCCATTTCTTACCCCACCTCAGATCAATTCTCTTTTCATGCCACTTTGCTGAGTATAAGGCAAAGAGCAAGAACTCCTGCAATCAGTGTACAGAGGAACTCGAATTAAAATCCCAGCTTCACTACTTACTGGCTGTTAACTTGGGGAAACCACTCTCAACTTCTCTTCAGCTAAGTTTCCTCCTGGGCAAAATGGGGATAATTTCTTGTCTTCAGGAGCATGGTAAAAATTAAATAATAATGCATGTTAAACCCCTGGGCCAAAGCCTGGTATAGAGCAAGTTCTTAATTGAGGTGAGTTTTCCTGTCTCTGGTGAACAAATAAATGAAAACATAAACAAAACCCTTCTTATTCTGGATACTTCCCTTCCTAGCTCTTTATGTTTTAGGCCACAAAATCACACTCACAGACTTTTTATCCTGAATCTGACATTTTCAAATGCACATACCATGAAAGCTGAGTTCTTATTTCTATTCCTCTAGAGAAAGAGCAGCTGTATTAACTCTGATTTCTTTGGGAAATGCTAACTTTCACTGCAGAAATCACAATCTTAGGAGGTTGGATTAAACATTTGAAAAGTCAGTTAGGCTGCAATTGCAAGCACATTTAAGTAAGTTAAAGGTATGTTTTATTATTTCTTTCTATAATAGGGCATACCAAAGATGGATGCTCTTATCAGTTGGGCAACCAGCCGCAAGTATAAATGATAAATCTGTTTGTTCTGGACTTTTATGGGATTTTCCCTTCTCTTGGGAACCTAACCTTTCTGTGGTTTACCCTGTAAGTTCTTCCCTGACTCATCCTGCCTTCTGCCCCAACCGTGATTGATTGACCCAGGAGAGGGCACCCAGAAGCAGAGCCAAAGAGTCCTTTCTCTAGGATTTTTGGCCTCAGAACAAAAGAGGCCAATTAGCATTTCTCTGGCGGCCCAAACTGGAAGATGTGAAATGTGAGAACCACAGTGGACGTATTTCCTACCACTTGAATAAATCTGGTGAAACAAGTAGGAATGAAAGATGGAGAGTGAATCTTGGGTGTCTTGGGAGGCAATGAGTTGTAAAACCCATTCCCAAGTGAATTTATAATCCTCCAGTTAGCTCTCCCTGAGGCTCTGCATTTCTTGATTCCCAAGATAAAGGGAGAGAAAGGGAAACTAAGTCCTCTGTCCTTTGGGAAAAGCTTCTCTGGAGGTAGTTGCGTTTAAACCAGTCAGTCTAAATGGCAACCCACTCCGGTGTTCTTGCCCGGGAAATCCCATGGACAGAGGAGCATGGCAGGCTACAGTCCGTGGGGTCACAAAGAGTTGGACACGAGTGAGTGACTAAACAACAACAAATTCATAACTATGCAGTAGTCACGTGAATTATTATTTTAAAGTTTGTAGTCTGGGTTGTCCACCTCCTCTATCATCAACAAATTGACCCATACCTTTGATAGTAACATGATTTTTGGTGAGGATTAGAAGACAAAGTGTGTTTATGTGTATGTCTGGAGCATGACACTTCACAATTAAAATGAAGTGATAGTGAGTATTTATCGTGTGGTACTGCATGTTGTTCTAAGAGTTTACATGTAGTAACTGATTTAATTCCTACAATATCCTACGTCAAGGTAGTTGTCATCCCCATTGTATAGTTGAAGATACTGTGGCTCAGAGAGGCTAAGTAACTTGTCCAAGGTCACACAGGTAAAATGTGGGTGTTGAGTCAGGATTCAAACCCAGGCAGCCTTGCTTCAGAGTCCTTGCTCTGAATCCTTGCTCTTATTGCCCATTGTTTTAGTCACTAAGTCATGTCCGATTCCTTTGAGACGCTGTGGACTATAGCCCACCAGGCTCCTCTGTCTGTGGGATTTCTCAGGCAAGAATACTGGAGTTGATTGCCATTTCCTTCTCCAGGTGATCTTTTCTCCTCAAGAACTAAACCTCAACTCCTGCTTCTCCTGCATTGCAGGCAGATTCTTTACCCAATGGGCCATTGGGAAAGCCCTTCCTTACTCATAGTAAACAGCTAACACAAAATTGATGGATAAACAAATGACCAACAACTAGTTGTAAAGACTGTCTAAAGGTATAAGAGGGATCTTAAACTTGATGGGCCAATCTGAGTGGTTGGATTACAGATGATTTTCACTCTGTGTTTTCCACTTTTTTAACCAAGAGCATGTATCCCATTTTTTCAATTAAAAAAAAAAAGTATGTTTCACAAGAGGAACATTCAGATACATTGATGATTATGTGTTGGATTTTGATTCATCTTTGAGTTTTATACCCCTGGGTTCAGAAATATTTCATGTGAGCCCAGTGTAAAGTTTAACATAGGTCCTCAATAAATACTTGTTATGATATTTACTTATAATATATTCCCTTTGTATAAGACCCTGTCATTCTTGATTGAAAAAATATCATACAATTACAAAACACTAAATGAAACTCATAGAACACTGGAATTAGAAAAAGTACAAAAACCCATGGACACGTGTATTAGTTATATGCAACTAAATAGTAATTGAAAATCCTAATTTTTTCTACATTTTTTGTATCTTTTGATTCCAGCAGATCCTTCATCACCTTAGGGAAAGGCAGAAGCAGGCAGGAAGTAGAAAGTGTCTATCAGATCTCCAGGCTTNTGTTGGTATTTTGATCTCTGGTTCCTCTGCCTTTTCTAAAACCAGCTTGAACAAGTGGAAGTTAAGAGTCCTAAATGCAGTGGTTCCTTACCAGATACTAAATTTGCTGGCCCCTTGATCTTGGACTTCACAGCATCCAGAACTGTGAAAACATGAGTTTCAAAAAGCCTAATTTAAAAACACACACACACACACACACACACACACACACAGCCTAATTCATTAAGGATGACAGTCTGAGAGAGAGAGGGTTCCAAAATCAAAAAGGAAAAGTTCCTATTTGGACTACAGAAGCGAAACTGCAGTGCTGGAATAGCAGAGTTCCCTCTGTCATTAACTGGGGGTGATGGGGAGGGGTGCAAGATGTGTCTGGGATGTGGGACCATGTACCCGAAGGAATCTAGGCTTGTGGACCCATCGTGATGCCCCAACACTGCTTGAAAGCAGTTGGACTGAGTGTACACAGCCTTTCTTGACCAGAGATAAGGAAAAGTAATTCTATGAATACAGAATCTTCATAATTTCACCCATTAAAATGTTTAACCTTCTTTAGAAAGGGAGCTGTATGTAGAATGAGATCACATGCTGCAAGATAGCAAATATCCCTTTTATATTTGAAATGTTTGTTTTAGCAACTAATCAGTTCAGTTCCGTCACTCAGTCATGTCCGACTCTTTGCGATCCCATGGACTGCAGTATGCCAGGCCTCCCTGTCCATCACCAACTCCCAGACTTTACTTAAACTCATGTCCATTGAGTCAGTGACGCCATCTAACAATCTCATACTCCATCGTCTGTTTCTCCTCCAGCCTTCAATCTTTCCCAGCATCAGGGTTTTTTCAAATGAGTCAGTTCTTCACATCAAGTGGCCAAAGTACTGGAGTTTCAGCTTCAGCATGAGTCCTTCCAATGAATATTCAGGACTGATCTCCTTTAGGATGAACTAGTTGGACTCCTTGTTGTCGAAGGGACTCCCAAGAGTCTTCTCCATTACCACAGTTCAAAAGCATCAATTCTTCAGTGCTCAGCTTCCTTTATAGTCCAATTCTCACATCTATACATGATTACTGGAAAAAAACATAACTTTGACTAGACGGCCCTTTGTTGGCAAAGTAATATCTCTGCTTTTTAATAAGCTGTCTAGGTTGGCCATAACTTTTCTTTCAAGGAGCAAGCATCTTTTGATTTCATGGCTGCAATCACCATCTGCAGTGATTTTGGAGCCCCCCAAAATAAAGTCTGCTACTGTTTCCACTGTTTCCCCATCTATTTGCCATGGGAAATATGGGAAATGATATAGGACCAGAAGTGGTCCCATCACATGGGAAGTGATGGGGCCAGATGACATGATCTTGTTTTCTGAATGTTGAGTTTTAAGTCAGCTTTTTCATTTCGCTTTCATCAATAGGCTCTTTATCTTCTTTGCTTTCTGCCATAAGGTGGGGTCATCTGCATATCTGAGGTTATTGATATTTCTGCTAGCAATCTTGATTCCAGTGTGTGCTTCATCTAGTCCAGCATTTCTCATGATGTACTCTGCAAATAAGTTAAATAAGCCAGGTGACAGTATGCAGCCTCGATGTACTCCTTTCCTGATTTGGAACCAGTCTATTGTTCCATGTCCAGTTGTAACTGTTGCTCTTGACCTGCATACAGATTTCTCAGGAGGCAGGCCAGGTGGTCTGGCATTCCCATCTCAGAATTTTCCACAGTTTGTTTCGATCCACACAGTCAAAGACTTCAGCATAGTCAATAAAGCAGAAATAGATGTTTTGCTGGAACTCTCTTGCTTTTTCCATGATCCAGTGGATGTTGGCAATTTGACCTCTGGTTCCTCTGCCTTTTCTAAAACCAGCTTGAACATCAGGAAGTTCATGGTTCACGTATTGTTGAAGTCTGTCTTGAAGAATTTTGAGCATTACTTTGCTTGCGTGTGAGATGAGTGCAATTGTATGGCAATTTAAGCATTCTTTGGCCTTGCCTTTCTTTGCGATTGGAATGGAGATTGACCTTTTCCAGTCCTNCATGCAAAGAGTTGACTCACTGGAAAAGACCCTGATGCTGGGAGGGATTGGGGGTAGGAGGAGAATGAGATGGCTGGATGGCATCACGGACTCGATGGACGTTGAGTCTGAGTGAACTCTTGGAGTTGGTGATGGACAGGGGGGCCTGGCATGCTGCGATTCATGGGGTCACAAAGAGTCGGACACGACTGAGCGACTGAACTGAACTGAACTGATACATATATCTCCTCTTTAATGCAAAAGCAAAAGTCACTCAGTTGTATCTGACTCTGTGAAACCCCACAGACTGTAGCCTGCCAGGCTCCTCTGTCCATGGACTTCTCTAGGCCAGAATACTGGAGTGGGTGGCTGTTCTGTTCACCAGTGAATCTTCCTAAACCAGGGATTAAACCCAGGTCTCCCACATTGCAGGCAGATTCTTTGTTGTCTGAGCCACCAGGGAAGCCCCTAAATCTCTTTAAAATTTACCATCATAATCATGGTTAAGTGTACAGTTCAGCAGTATGAAGTACATTCACACTGCTGAGCAACTATCACCACCATCCATCTCCAGAATTCATCTTGCAAAGCTGAAGCTCTGCATCATGCAGTCTTCCTTAGATCCACTCTCCCCTTTGCAATGCTAGGTACCTGCATGCTGGCCTCATGTCAGTTTCTCCAACAGGTCAAGCAGATCATAGCTCAGGCCCTGACAAAATGGTTTTCTTCATCTGGAAGGCATTTTTCAGCACCAGTCTCATCCCCCACCACATGGTCAGCAAAGACTGGTCCCTCCTCACCCTTCAATCTCAAATGTCACCTTAGAATTCGCATCCTGATCTCTTACATTTAAGTAAGTTCTCTGCTTAAAACAAAAACAAGCAAAACTTCACCCATTGGGTACTTCTTAAAGCTTTTATAAATATTCTCTTGTCCTCTTCATCTTTAGAATTATTCAGTTACCTATTCTCTGTCACTTCTACGTAACTGTAAGCTCTATGTGGGCCAGAACCAGGCCTGTTTTGTTCTCAGTGCCTCGGAGGGTGTTTGACATGAACCAGGCACTTCAATATTTGTTGGTAAATTAATATCCTATATGTACTCTTTAATTAATACGTTTTATGAATTTATGCATCACTTCATGACTTATTCATAATGCTGTTTTATTAACTGATGTTTGTAGGTGTCTATTTTCCATCTTCAACGGACAGCTGCTGCTGCTGCTAAGTCACTTCAGTTGTGTCCGACTCTGTGCGACCCCATAGATGGCAGCCCACCAGGCTCCCCTGTCCCCGGGATTCTCCAGGCAAGAACACTGGAGTGGGTTGCCATTTCCTTCTCCAATGCAGGAAAGTGAAAAGTGAAAGGGAAGTCGCTCAGTCGTGTCTGACTCTTAGCGACCCCATGGACTGCAGCCCACCAGGCTCCTCCATCCATAGGATTTTCCAGGCAAGAGTACTGGAGTGGGGTGCCATTGCCTTCTCCTCAATGGACAGCAGTTTGTAGAAATTACATCTATTTCTTTGCATTGAAGGAAATTAGATACATTGTAGGTTTTCAATAAACACTTGCTAAATTAAATTAGACAACTTATTGTCTGTCACATACTGAAATGCTACAATCAGGAAATATGTCTAAAACTTGAAAGAGACACAACTGTGGGGTTACATATTACTTGGAGGTACTGTTGGTAATGGTTAGCCTCTGCAGTTAGCACTGAGCATAAAAGATGTGTATGCTCAAATTTTTCTTTGTTTTGAAGACATCATTATCAGTTTGCCAAAAAGGCCAACCCAGCCAGATTTTCTTCCAGTATCAGATCAAGTCTTGTACCTTTGGTTGAAGACCACAGAAGAGACCTGGCTTGCATTCAGGGGCCATGTTGCAGGACATATATAAATCTTTAAATTCTAGACTCATACTTGGCCTGGTGAGACAATTATATGATTGGAATGAAAGGTCTATTGTGAAAATAGCATATTTCCATTTCCCATCTCACACTCAACCTGGGGCAGCATAGGCTTCTTCTCTGAAATGGCCTACATGATTTTGATTGATTACTTGCTCTTCATTTTCCTTTAGTGGATCGTGAATACTTGATTTCACATAAGTTAAGGGTATGTATGGCTTCCCAGGAGGCACAGTGGTAAAGAATCCACCTGCTGATACAGAAGACATGAGTTGAATCCCAGGTCAGGAAGTCCCCTGGAGAAGGAAATGGCAACCCCCTCCAGTATTCTTGCCTGGAAAATTCCATGGATAGAGGAGCCTGGAGGGCTACAGTCCTTAGGGTTGCAAAGAGTTGGACATGACTGAACACAACAAAAAGAATACGTATGATGAACTTATACTGTCCTCTGCTCTGTGGGGCATTAACTCACAGAACTCATTATTCTTATTTAGACAATACAGTGGATAAAAATATAAGGTCGCTGAAGAAGTATTTAAGTCAATTCACAGATGTCAGAGTTCTTGAGATAGAAACACTTACAAAATACTCTTCCATTGAGTTATTATCCAAAAGCACAGATGTGCCTTCCTTAGAGATTGTACCATTTTGTAATACCAGCAGGAATGTACGTGAGCTCGTTAAAATTTCAGTTAACATCAAACATAGATATGAAGCTTCTCAGGATAATGGGTTCTCTGCACTCACTCTACAGTGCTCAAAGAAGTCCTATTTCTATAGAAGACAGCACGATACAGGGAACAGAATTGATAAGGATGACATCTGCCTACTGGTTGTGAGGCTTTACCCAGCCTCAAATTAGGAAAATCTTGTGAAGCACATAAGAAGAAGCTTCTCTGGAATACTTCTGTAGGGCAAATTCTCCTGTTGGAATTCAAGTGTCCTGTCTCCTAGAGAGGTTTTAGCAATGTAACAGAGAACCTCCAGTGACTAATACAGTAACACTGACTTCATTTTGAGGGCCCAAGCACTGCCTGGCCCAAGGAAACAGTAGAGTAAGTAAAGAATCCTCCTGCAATGCAGGAGACCCCGGTTTGATTCCTGGGTCAAGAAGATCTGCTGGAGAAGAGATAGGCTCCCGACTCCAATATTCTTAGGCTTCCCTGGTGGTTCAGCTGGTAAAGAATTTGCCCACCATGTCGAAGACCTCGGTTTGATCCCTGGGTTGGAAAGATCCTCTGGGTTGGGAAGATCCCCGGAGAAGGGGACAGCTACTCACTCCAGTTTTCTGGCCTGGAGAATTCCATGGACTGTATAATCCATGGGCTCGAAAAGAGTTGCACATGACTGAGTAACTTTCACTTTCAAGTAATTTATTAATAAAGTTCTATTGTCTTAACTTTCATGTTTATGTTACCTTTGTTGGAACCTGCCTCAAATCCTTACCTGAGACAGACAGGCTTTGGATTCTAATCTAGGCTACCCTACCCCCAACAGGTGCGATTCTGGATGTCATTAGGCTGATTCAAGGCTGCCTTCTAGACTATTAAAATGGTGATATTAATGCCCATGACATTTTGGACTGTTGTGAGATTAAATGGAATTGTGTTTGGGACAGTGACTGACACACTAGCATTCAACACTAACTTTCCCCTCTGTGCCTTTGTGAAAATAAGAGAGTTGGGATAAAAATCCCCAGATTTCTCTCTGAACAGCCCAAAACATATGCCACAATTTCTATATATCTGCCTTACCTTACTTCTAGAAGAGTCTCAGAAATCTATTGGCTATTATTCATGTGTTATTCTAACACCCTTTGTGGTTTGGCTTCCCAGCCTATGTCAGAGTGGAAAGAACAGGGCTACACTTGTTAACTAACTGACGGATGAAAAGTAGAGCTTAAAAAACTATTCAGAAACAACAATAACAATAAAAGTGACCAGTAGGTCTGCTGGCTTACCAGTAGTAGGGTGGCTCCTTGGTAAGTCCACAAATGGTCAGAGCCTCTTAGTATAAGGCTGCCTTAAGGTCAAGTCATCAAGAAAGGGTTAACGGTTGTGCTGGTAGGAAAACAGACCAGTGAACAATACATTTCTTTTATTTACTTATTTCCTTCCTCATCTCTTGTTTACTAAAGAATTGAAGTATCATTGTAATATATCAATTGAGTTTTATGAAGATTTACATTTTAAAATGTAAAATAATACAATGGGAAGCACTTGAAAGAAAAAATTTCAGTTATCTGAAAAATAATTTACTCATTTAACCGATATTTATCATATGTTCACTATGTGTTCAGCACCATGCTGACTGCTGGATTTGCTTGGACAACTAACTGCCCCAAAGTTCTACATAAAAAAGTACCACTCATAGCACAGTCCACATTTATGTTAACCTTGTAGTGAGTCTTCGTGATAAGTTTCTTATCACTGATTTTAATTTTAGAACCTCCTGGGTTCTACACAGTATCCCCTCCAAAGAAGGCAGAATGATAAAATTGTTGAAACAGCAAATGTAAAGTTGAAATCCCTTGACAGTCTGTGAATCTTTAAATATCTACTTGAAACTTCAACTCTGATAAAGCCTTTTGACTTAGTCCTATTTGTCAGCCTGATATAGTGAATGTAACTTACTTAGCTAATTTTACTAGTAGATGATGTTGTTCTTCCAGGGCACAGAGAAATAGAAATCATAAGTATGTCATTGCTACTTGCTTTTGTATCTCATTTCACAGACTCACAGGCTCAAATAGAGAAAATATATTTAAAAACAAATTAATTGCATCTATTTCCTAGCAGTATCTGAAAATGTTTTCATTTTAGACATACCAAATCTACCAGATCATAGAATTTAAGTAACTATATGTTGGCATATGTGAACATAACAAATAGTTACCATTCATCCAACGCTTGCTATTCATCAGGTATATTGTGTTGAGAGCTTTAAATAGATTACCATCTTTAAACTACCCAACAACTTTTTAAAGAGGGCACTGTTACATTCTCATTATATAATGGAGGAAACAGGGGTTTAAGGAGGTTAGCTATCTTGCTCACATTATTCATGTATTATTTTAGTGGAACTGGGATCCAAACCTGGGCAGTCCTATTCTATACCTATGCCATCTTTTAAAGGTATTATTCATTCAAATTCAGTAAAGAAACAAAATCTCAACTATATGCAGAAATAATTCTTACCCGTTGTCTGTAAGTTTTACTCCCCTAGGAACAAGGAGGCTTAAATCATAGTGTGAAATGAAAGGATACCCTTATGAGACTTGTTTCCAAAAGCAGATTTTGTATTACTTCTCCCCTACCCCTGTCCTCTCCAAATGGCAGATGTAAAAATTCTCTATGAGTACTTTCTGTAAAGTCCTTACAGGTTTTACCTTGGCATAAATACTCATGAAAAATTATGTACTAAAATACAGAATCCTCACCTTGCTCTGTCACCTCCAAAACTTAAGTAGGAACTTTGGTGTTAAACAGTATATCCCAAAATAAGGGTACTGAAAATTTCAAAGGTATCTTTCTTCCACAAAACCTCAATGTCATACAAATATTACCTAGTTTGTCCTCTATATTCCAAAGAAAATTATTGGCATCATTAGGTTTTTCTGAAGGGACATGTAGATAGAATCAGAAAAATGAGCACAAAAATCAGAGAGGTCAAGGAGAAAATTCACGGTTAGAAATTTTTTTTCTTGTAACTCCAGAATGTTCCTTTCACCTGACCAGTAACAACTGTGACCATGTAGCTTGCTCTATCTGGCTTCAATATACTTTCACTAGAAGATCATTGTAATTCAAATCCATTCAGCGCTGCTTCACTTTTGAAAATTGTTAAGGTTAAGTAGTGTACCCTGCACCTATTTTAATGATTTAGCACATTGATAATATTTTCACTTATTTAAAGCCATATTTATTGACAGAGGCTTAGCACACCAAAAATTCTAGGAGGCAATTTTCACACATCCAAAACCTTGAACAAGTAATTGACACAGCTTAAACCCTGGCTAGTTTTGAATTTTCCAAATTAAGGTCACAGAACTGAAAAAAACTGCATACTTTTTTAAAAAGTTGGTAGAAACACATTTTAATGGTGAAGAAAATACACTCAAGGTCACAATATGCCAATCCAGTCTCTATGCTCTACTTTTAAAGATGCAATTAAGCTGATTTTTAACTGGATTTTGCCTGCATTTTTCTTAAGGGAATGGTGGAAAGTTTATTGCAAAAGATGGAAGTTATCAGAGACAGGAAAGTCAGGGGGTCAACAGAGGTAAAAGAGGAGGGAGTTGTCTATGTGGAAGTGAGAATCAATAAGTTGTGAGTGGGAATCTAAACTGACATACAATTTCTAAAGACCCTCAAAATAAGAAAAGAGCAGGAGATAAATTTAAAAGAAAAACATCAAAAAGGGGGGGCAAAAAACAGCCAAAGAGGTGAGACACAGCCATTTTGATGGGGGGGTGGGTTGTCTAACTACACAATGAGGTCATCCTATCTCCCGGAAGTGACACGTAATCACCTGCTTTGCACTAGCTCCGCCCCTTCCCTCAGAGGTCCCGCCTCTCCGCCAGCAGCCGGGAGGGTGTTAGGGGGCGTTTCTCCAGGAGGAAAGCTGAGAGCTGCGACGCTGAGGAAGGGGACCCCAAAACGTCTGGCACTGCCCCCTCCAGGGATCACTTTGGACCGCCTTACTCGCCCCAGCGGGATTCAGAAACGCCGAGGGGTCAACCTGATGGGTTTCGGGGTCAACGGAAGAGGGGAAGGGGAGCCCTGGCGGGGTGAACCCCCCGGTCCCCCGCCAAGCAGCTGAGGCACAGGAGGGCGGCCATCTTGGCCGGGAGGGTAGGGCTGGGGAGCTGCGGGCGCCGTGCGATTGGGGGGCTCGCCCGGAAGTGACGCCAACTACCCGGAAGCGGAGGGGGTTCCCTGGCCCACTCCCCCCTCGTTCGTTTGCTCCCCCGCTTCCTCCCCGCC
>SJYV01013295.1:2444077-2502813 GCA_006410875.1 Neotragus pygmaeus | reverse complement strand
ACACACACACAGATCCACATACACACAATGGAATACTATTCAGCAACAGAAAAGAAGGAAAATCTCGCTATTTGCAACACCATGAGTGGACCTTGAGCACATTATGCTAAGTGAAATAGATCAGAGAAAGACAAATACTACATGACCTCACTTAAATGTGAAATCTGAAAAATGAAGCAAAACAAAAACCAACCTCATGGATATAGAAAACAGATTGAGATGTGTATAAGAGACAGGCAGGGTGATGGGATGGGGGAGTGGGTGGGCTGGAGGGAGGTTGCTGAGGCAGAGTTTTCAAGACTAGAGATTAGCTGCAAATGAAAAGCTTGCTCCTTGGAAGAGAAGCTATGATAAACCTAGATAGCGTAGTAAAAAGCAGAGACATCACCTTGCGGACAAAGGTCCATATGGTCAAAGCTAGAGTTTTTCCGGTAGTCATGTATGGATGTGAGAGTTGGACCATAAAGAAGGCTGAGCACCGAAGAATTGATGTTTTCAAGCTGTGGTGCTGAAGAAGATTCCTGAGAGTCCCTTGGGCTGCAAGGTGATCAGATCAGTCAGTCCTAAAGGAAATCAACCCTGAATACTCATTGGAAGGACTGATGCTGAAGCCAAAGCTCTGATGCTTTGGCCACCTGATGAGAAGAGTCGACACATTGGAAAAGACCCTGATGCTGGGAAAGACTGAGGGCAGGAGGAGAAGGGGATGACAGAGGATGAGATGGCTGGATGGGATCACCGACGTGATAGACATGAGTTTGAGCAAGCTCTGGGAGGTAGTGAAGAGCAGGGAAGCCTGGCATGCTGCAGTTCGTGGGGTCACAAAGAGTGGGACACGACTGAGTGACTGAAGAATAACAATGAAAGGGATTACCTGGACCTGAGGGATGAGGGAGGTGGGCAAGCGGAGGCTGGAGAGAGCTTTCTGGTTTGGCCCCTGATCCCAGGAGAGAGGGGTCCCGAGTCACAGGTGCTGGGTGTGTGATTCTGTGGTGCTCGATGGTGGAAGGGTCTACACAGTAGGTGGGCCCCTGGGGCAAGCTTGGGCCTGGGCCGCAGATGAAGTCTGAGATTCCTGGGCACACAGCCTGGCGGGGGTAAATGCTGGGCAGGATGCCTGTCACAAAGAGAGGGCTGGGCACCAGGCTGACCCTTGAGGAGAGTCTAGGAGGGTCTCCAGAGAAGCCTGAGGAGACCCCAGTGCATCCCCAAGGCAAGAGAAGAGAGTGTGCACAGGCAGGAGTGAGCCCCTGGGGGGTCAATGACGGGAGCCATGAGGGGTATCCGCCAGACTCTGGGGTCACGGGCATCCTTGTTGCGGGGGGCAAGAGGATGTATGAGCAACACTGAAGGGGGAATGGGGNTTTTTTTTTCTTGTTTTGCTTGAAATACTCCAGGAGCCGGGTCTTTAACACATGATAGGCACGTGGCTTGCATGGAAATCATTCATAAGTAAAAGCTCTGGAGAAAGGTGTTTATTCTTTTTTAGCTTTAATCTCTTGGCAAGCTTGTCATTGTTTGTAAACATACATCATCTCAGCTTTTCTGCAGATCTTTTGGGTTACAATTGTTCTCTGAGTCATGTTTGCTACTTAAATTTTATATGCTTCATGTGGTCATGTGACTTAAAGGTTAAGATCTAAGAATTTGATTTGGGCTACATTCCCAGGAAAAGATGTTGGTGAGGTTGTCAAAACTGATTGCATTAAACCATGAAACTTGTCTCTTCACTTGCTTTTTTCTTTTTTTAATGTAAAATTATTTGACTCTTGCTTGGACCAAAGCACAAGTGCTTAAATAAGCTTAAAGTGCTTATCAAAATTAGTTTCTTTTGACAGTAAAGTGGTGAATTTCTTTGCATATTGCCTTTCTTGTCAAGATGGAAAACACTTGATATCTCTTTCATCAGATGACTCCCTAGACTGTCAAAAAATGTTTTTGGTTGGGCCAAAGTTGGAGCATGGAAGGATGACCTGTAGGATGACTTGTTTCATGCACCTTGTGATTAAAGTCTGTTTAATGCATGCTTTACCATCATGAATTACTTAACGTGGAACTTTCTGTCTAGCTTTATGTGCTCTATTTTTCAGGTGTTTTTCCCAGGGATAGCAGGTCTGTGAGTCACTCATACAGGAACAGGAGTTATACCAGGCTTCACAGTTTAGTACAATGTGTTGTTATTAGAAAGTGAGATCATTTTCTTGGAAGGTTATAGCTTAGGAACGGGTTTGCATATTGCATTTTTTTGTGTTAAGTTTTTTTCCTTCAGTGTATCAGCCTTTCTTTGCTTTTGTGCTACTTGTAGAGAGTGCTTGATGTGCTGGTGGTTCACTGCAGTCAAGGAGCACAGTTTCTTTGACTAAAGTGTCATGGAATGTCATGATGTTGCAACCCAGTCATTAATTTTTCTTTTTATGTACTTATTTTTATTGGTATGTTTTAAAGATTTTTCTTAAAATGTTAATTCTTTCTGCCACTTTAAAAGTGAACATCAGCTGTTCTTTACCTTGGAAGATGAGGTAGAGTAAAGGGTTGCCTTCAAGGGACCAAAAAAAGGAAAAAATGGTACACCTACCATAATGGTGTCATCAACCTGTGAACAATCTAAAGCTATATTTTAGCTTTCTTTTCACTTCAAGATGGTGATATAACATAGGGATCTAGCTCTCTGTAATCAGCAGCAAATATTGGTGAAGATACTTATATAAATTATTCACTCCCCTTACCCCCCAATGTAGGGATACTTGGAAAATTATGGAGGTATGTTCTTGTTGAATATTTTACAGTGCTGCTGCTGCTGCTAAGTTGCTTCAGTTGTGTCCAACTCTGTTCGACCCCATAGGCTGCAGCCCACCAGACTCCCCCGTCCCTGGGATTCTCCAGGCAAGAACACTGGAGTGGGTTGCCATCTCCTTCTCCAATGCATGAAAGTGAAAAGTGAAAGTGAAGTCACTCAGTTGTGTCAGACTCTTAGCGGTTCTTAATTCAGGCTGAGAATAGAACCTATTACAACATAAAAATAAAATAAAATGCCCGAGCATTGCTGGACCTGCTGAGGAAGAATCCCAAGGTGAGACCCAAGCAGTCTTGTTTTTAGAAGCTCCACAGGTAATCAGATGGTCAGCCAGACTTGAGAAGCACTTTTAGAATTGGGTTTCACGTTTATTCCATTTGGAGATTGTGTTCTTTATTCCATGTGGAGATTGTATCCCATTGGATTTGTGTTCTTAATATGTTGGAACAGTTGGGAATGGAATGCTTTGATACTGTGAAACTTGGTTTCTGGACAATACCATCACAAAACAACTGTAACCTTGGAAACGTGAGTGTCTAAACACGGTACTTGGGATTGTCTCAAGTGTACGCACTTCTCATCCTCAGGGTTTTCTTCTTTGACCCTAAGTATGGATCTCACTCTAAAGGGATTCCTAAACTCNTAAACCTCCCTCTTAGAACTGACTTTTTGAGTCCATAGGTTTTGGGTCATCATGTTTTTTATTGTCATTTATTTCTAAGACTCTTGACTTCTTTTCTTATTTCTTCAGTAACCTCATTGTTATTTAGTAATGTATTGTTTACTCTCCATGAGTATTTTTTTTTCCTTTTTTTTTTTTTTAATTTATTTATTTTTAAATTTAACTTTACAATACTCTATTGGAAATTAATTTTGAAGTGATTCTCCTAAGTAGACTTGTGGTATATATGACTGGGATTACAAGAGATGTTGGACTAAGTGGTCTGTAATGTCCCTATAGCTCTAAAATGTTGTGATTTAGGAATGGAGATGTTATTTTACAAATAAGGAAAACCATTTATATGGAGCCAGAATACTAATCAGTATTTTACTAGTCATAAAAGATTGACTTTGTGTCTATGTCTGTGTGTGTGTAGGGGGGCTTTATATAGTATCTGTTTATTACTGGATGGGAATCTCAATATTGTAAGAATCTTTTCCCCTTATTTTTGTGTATATATATTTAATGGAATTCTGGTTCAAAAGAAACTCAGTGTTTTGTTTTGTTTTTTCTTTTTGGATGGGAAACCCGAGAAAAATTCATCCGAGAAAATGATGCATGTATATAGTAAAAAAAAAAAAAATCTTGAAAAAGAAAAATGTTTCTCTGTCAAAAAGTGAATGTACTACAAAGTGTCAATAATTAGATCAATGTGCCACTGGCAGAGGAATAAAGCAAATAAGTGTTGAAGCAGAATAAAGAGAAATTGACAGGTTTGTGGAAATTTAGGAGATAGTGAAGGTGGCATTTCTAATCAGTGAAGGGAGAAAAAGATTATTTAGCAAATGATAGTCAATTGACTACCTAGTTGGGGGGAGATTGCTCTCTGCTTTACATACACAAAAATTCTAAAAGAATTAAAAGTAAAAATATTAAATTATGAAAGCACTAAAAGAAAATGTAGGATAATTTCAATGGGCAAGAAGCTTTGATACCATCAAGAAAAAAAGGGACAAATTTAGCAAAGACAGTCCCATTTTATTATTGTCTTCCTCCTCTCACCATTTGAAAAATCATAGAAATACATGATTAGTTGTGAGAGTGAAAGAGTTATATTTGAACAAAGAGCTATGTACCTAAAGGAGAGTATGAGGAGAGAAGATTATTTCTTGTTTTTGAGTGAACAGAAACAGAACAAACCAGACATCTGTGGTGAATTTCCAAAGGAAGGCAGTGAAAAAATGGCACACTTTTAGTACAATTGTACGCAGTAATGAAGGAAGGAGAGTGCTTTCAGAATGGTCCAGAAACAAAACAGCAAAGTCATATTGCCTGGAACCTAGTAGGCACGTGTCTTAAGCCATGGGCAGTTCGTTTCTGCCTTTTAACATCGTTTGCTTTGATTTTGCAAGCTTCCATAAGGTCGATTAGTTACGGTTAGGCAATGGATAGATTCTGGAGTACTGAAATGCTTATGTTTGCACACTCAGTCCCTCAGTCATATCCGACTGTTTGTGACCCCATGCACTGTAGCCCACCAGGCTGCTCTGTCCCTGGGATTTTCCAGGCAAGAATACCGGAGTGGGTTTGCCAGTTCCTCCTCAGGGGATCTTCCTGACCTAGGGATCAAACCCATCTCTTGTGTGTCTCCTGCCTTGGCAGGCGGATTCTTTACCACTGAGCCACCTGGGAAGCCACTGCAAACATTAGGTGGGAAGCAAAAAGAAGGAAAGAGCGTCCGTTGTTGCTGTTTTTGCCTTGGGCTGGTTTGATTTACAGTGTGCTTTCTGCAGACACCGTTGTGGTTAAAACTTTAGTTTACGCCTTGTGATACTCTCTACACCTTGTTTCTTCTACTCAGAAATTCAGAATTTCTTATTTGGCTCTGAAAGCATTTATTTCGTTCAAAAACTCATGAAAATGTAGCCTCATTTAGAAAGTTCAGTGACTTGATTTTTGCCTAAAGACAATCCGATATTTATCCCTATTGGAGATACTCAAAAAAGAAGAAGGAAAAAAAAATTCCGCAGGACACAGCAATAATATAAAGGGAACATTAGAGTTAAGGAATCAGGTTTATCATTCTGCAAGTTACCAAAAAAACTCTGGACACAGTTTCCTCATGTTTATCAAATAAAGAGTTAAATTCATTGATTTTTCAGGTCCCTCCATTTTGGAGTCCATTATGCTATAGGTATTAGCACTCTGAAGTTTTAAACAAGAAATTTCAGACCCTAGTTTGAACAATTAAAATATTTTAAAATATGGATTTCCCAGAAACTACTTTGAAGTAGTATCATTTATTTTGAGTTAATTTAAATTTTTTCATTACTTGTAATCACTTTGCTACCTACAGAAGCTTTATATATATTAATATATTACTGGCTAAGGTTAAAATTTATAGCCGATACTTGTTTTCGTGGTTTATTAGCAACTTTTGTGGAATTTGCAATTTCAGCTAAAATTAAAGTGTCCTTTTATAATCTTCTGTTTAACATATTTTACTGTTAGGTTTAGCTAAAGTGATGTATATATCTAACATACATTTTTGAAGTTTTTCTGAATTGATTACCAAGATTGATTTCTAATTGGGAAGAACCTTAAAAAGTCACCTACCACAATTTATCATTTGATATGTATTCTCTAACTTTGAAAAGTTAGTGTTTGTTAAAAAAATTTTTTGGTTTTCTTAGTTGTGAGCGATTTTTGGAAATGATTCTAAGTGAATCTTTTTGTGTTTCGTATTTTATTAGATTAAGGTTTAGGTACTTTAAGTTGAACTTGGGGAAAAGATGAGATTTGTTTGAAGGATTCAGTGAATATTATTATGACAGTAATACATTTGTACATAAAATTCAACCTTAAATTTTTATTTTCTGCATGTCTAATGTGGGTAAATCTGTTGATCTTGGTATACTGCATTATTTTAATACACTTTAAAGCAAAACGACAGTATCCTAAAGGTAAAATTTTGCATATTGCTAGCAAAACATGTCCTTTATGTATATTGCTTTCATCATGAAATATTGAACAAGTGATTTTTAAAGTAACTTTTGTTTTGAATGCAGTATTTTGGTTGTTTTTCTTTTTAGTTGTGAGGAAACTGTTTCTGTTTTATCTTGGTCATGAATTTACAGAGTGTGGATTGTATGTTCATCAACTCATTTCCAGGAAGAGATTTGAATATTCAGTTCACAGAAAAGTAAACACATCAGTTTTCTTCATAGCACCCTTGGAAGGGAGGAAGAGTTGATAGTTACTGTTTACTCTGGCTTAGATGCTCCCAAAGAATCGTAGGTACATGAAATAAGAAGTTTCTCTTTCCCCATATGCCCCCTTTTCATTCTGTCTTAAATACATACTGCTCACATGAAGAGAGATGGCAGAGGTGAGGAAGGCACCAATCCATGGCTTGGAAAGCCCAGTGAGAAACAGAGCTGGCAGGGAGTTAGGCCCCCAGACCCCTGCAGACAGACGCATGGTCTGGTCTGCTCTCCTTGACTGTTTCTCGGGGTGGTCAGAGAGCCTCTTGTGTTAGGATAGGCCTGGGACTTATTAAAAGGCACATTTGTGGGTCTACTAAGGGCTTAAAGAATCAGAACCTTAGGGAGTTGGACCAAGGAATGTGTAATTTTTTTGGAGAGGGGACTGCATTGTGATACCTGTGGGATCCTAGTCCCTGACAAGAGAACAAACTCGTTAACCCCTTCCCACCCCACCCCCTCCCCATTGGGATTTTGGAGTCTTAACCACTGGACCTCCAGGGAAGCCTGGGAATGTGTATTTCTGCTGTCCTTGCCTGACTCAATTATGACTTTGCTGGTGGGAGGTGGCATTTGTACTTTAAACAAGCTCCCCAGCCCTTCTTACCTCTCTAAAGTTGGAGAGCTGTTGCTGTACTGGCAGAACCTGAGAGGTAAGGAAGAAAACAATTCCATCCTGAAGTTACTGTGTATCTAGGCACCGGTGGGTTTTCAGCTGGTTGTCAGTAGACAGAGTTTACGCTTCATGTTAGTTTTGGAGGAACAAAATTGAAATCTGTCTCCTGTGTTCTCTTGTCTGTACTAGCAGTAACCCGAGGTAAGGGGTAATAGAAGTATATGTAATAGGTTAGAGTGTATGACTCGAAGGAGAGTGGAGATGGCATATAAAAATTCTGTTTTTGTAAATATTGTCTCATTTAACTTTCTGTTAAGGTTTTTGTGCCCATTTTACAGGTGAAGAAATGGGTTTAGAGAGATTGAGTAAACTAAGTCACTGATAACTGGTGGATGAAAGTTTTGAAGCAGATCTCACTGATGACAAAATATTTGCAGTTTCTACATCCTGTTTTTCTTGTAATGATCAGGAGACTCTTCCCACTAATAACTTTGTTTTACTTTGGGGCTTTGCTGTTCTGGCTTATTGAAAGTGGAGGAATGAATGATATTCTTGAACCACTGAGGTCTCTGGATATACACGCTGAGGTTCTTGGAGACCTCTGATGTCTAGTCTAAACTGTTAAACTCTCCTGAGAAGATATACCCATATGTTGATCTCTGTCTACCTGTTGTAAACACCAGTAGTGGCTCTTTTCTTAAGGTTATAAAGCAGTTGTTTTCAGACCTTGACTTCGTGTCAGGATCACCTGGAGAGTCAGATATTTGGGTTTTGCTGTAAGAGGTTATGACCCAGTAGGTCTGGGATGGGCCTTGGAATCTATATATTTAGAAAGCCTGTGTTTTCAGAATGTTCCCCAAGCAGTGCAGGGATGAAAAATCACATATCTGTAGGCTGATTTCTGGGCTTCCCTTGTGCTCAGCTGGTAAAGAATCCGCCTGCTGTGCAGGAGACCTGGGTTCGATCCCTGGGTTGGGAAGATCCCCTGGAGAAGGAAAAGGCTACCCACTCCAGTGTTCTGGCTCGGAGAATTCCATGGACTGTGTAGACCATGAGGTCACAAAGAGTCAGACACCACTGAGCGACTTTCACTTTCTCATAGGCTGATTTCTATCAATATTTACAGCACTAGTTCTCAAGAAGAAGGAGTTTATGTTAGAATCACTTGGAAATTTTTTTTTTCTTGTAAACTTGAGCACTAAGTGTTTCAGATATATAGAGGGGTGGAATGAATAAACAAAGCTCTGATGATGATTTTAATGCAACCAGTATTCAAGCAATCTCTAGTCATATCTTACTCTTAGCTGGAATGGTTGGTGAACATGTTTATTAATCCAGTGGGTATATTTCCCATATGCTATGGCATACCAGTTATACTGAGAATACTGTCAAAGCATTTCACATTAAAACTGTATAGCATATAATTGAATATTCTTTTGATTCAGAAGCTTCTTTGAAAGTCTGAAGTACTTCAAGGTCATTATTAGCACGAATGATCACGGTTGGTGCTCTAGAAGTGCCAGGTTAGAGACATTTTATTATGTTGGGAAAATTGATATTCAATCCAGACTGAATTTCATGTCTCAGATTTTCAGAAATGTTATATTGTTGAAATTGGTGCCAAGGGTAGGCTTCCTGAAAAGAAAGTGGTGAATGAAAGGGGAGAAGTATCCTAATAGGTGTTAAGTAGGTGTCATTAGAGACAGGAATGAAGGGAGCAGAGAAGAAAAATAACCTAACATTTGCTTTGATGGATTCACAGGCAGGAATGGCTCGAGGAGGGGTCAGGAAGGCATTGTTCAGCCTTTAACTGTGCTATTCCCTGCTGGTAAGATACTAGTACAGGGATCAACAGGGTCCCCTAAAATCTATGTACACCAAAATAACATCCCTTTGAGCTCCATCTCGAAAGGTGCTGTGGTAGTGGTGAGAAAACCCAAGCTCCTTGTAGTTCAGGAAGTTCAGGATCAGAAACCCCAAGAGAGCCAGTAGCTAGCAGAGAGTGACATGGGATGTAGGGTCAAGTGCAGGTTCACTGGTTGTGTTCTCTGGGATTCTGGATAAAAATGAAGAGAACTCCAAATCTGTCATTTTGCTTATTTTAAGGAATGCAGCTTTTGAGTAGTGAACTGAATAGTAGTTATACATAGCCTTGTATGTTCAGGATACTGTCATTTTGCCTTCTGTAAGGCAGTTTTCATCAAAGCTGACTCTGGAGGAAGAGGTTATGCCTTCCAATAAAGGAATTATATATTCAAAATTTAAGCAGTCTCAAGTGGTTTTGCTTAAACCTAGTGGGTAATGGCACGTTTTGGGGTTGGAAGAAAAGAGAAGCTACATTAAGGACTTACTGCTCTAATTTGCAAATTCAAAATGCAGCTGAAGTTAAAAGCAACTATAATATAAATTTGGAAAAATAGAGAATTGGAACATCTTTGTGCCATTTGTGGGTCATATTTGTTATTTCCATTATTTAGTAGGGACCACATAATTTTGAGATAGTTTTCAAGATGTAGTGGTATTTGTCAGACATTTTACAAGATTTTGAATGGGCCCTGTAAGGTTGGAATGTGTCATTCTGCCTATCTGGCATTTGCAGTTTACTGTCTCAGTTCGTGGTACAGTCATATCTACCATAATGTGATATTCCTGAAAACCCTCTCCTTCTGTCAAATCGAACAATAAAGCTTACAGGACTGTGCAAAAAATAAGATTAAGGCTAGACTGCTTAAAACCATGTGACTTTATAATCAGAGCACTAACAAAAACAATGACAATCCAAATAAAAATATTAGCATAGTAGCACTGGGGACGTTTGTGCACAGCTTCATATCCAGATGGTTCAAGACCTTCTTTTATCCGGGGACATGTTTTTCCTTCTTTGATCTGTAGATTCTTGTAGGTATTAGCTTCTATTGGAGGCCAGTTTTCACAAAAATTAAGCCTCGGGTCCAGGGTTTAGCCTTCATGTGTGCCCACAACATCACCGGGCAGTGCAAAGTGCAACAGATATGGAAGATGCTAAATCAGCCTCCACCGCTTGTACTAAAGGAAGGTGCTTTGGTAAGAATCTCACCGGTTGCCGCCCCCACCCAGTCCCCCAGCTGAGTCTTTATTATTTGTGAAAAATCTTGTCCTTGATAGCTTTGAAACGTGAGCATGCTGGGAAGGGTCACTTAGAAACCAGCACTGTTTCCCATTTTGCCAGGCACGTGTGAAAGACTCCATGTGACAGGAGCGTGTGTTGTGGCATAACTGACATGCTTTTGAATCTGTGATGGTGTCAAGATGCAGAGTTTGGAGTTGTCCAGGTTCTGTTGTTTTGGAAAGTTCTAGTTTTGGAGATCCTACAGTGTGTCAAGGTTAAGTGAAATTTATTCTTCTTCTCATGTTTTGGTTGGCCTTTATATCCAATAAAGAAGTGAAGAGGGGCTATTTCAATCAGCTTACTCATTTCTGTCCTGTAACAGAGTCACTGAATGGAAGGAGCTCATGTCTCAGTGCTGTATCAGCACTTGCGTTACATACATGAAGCAGGAGTGGCTTTAAGTTTCGACTCATTTGAAATGTAGCTATAGTGAGACTTTAAATGCAAAGTCGTCTCCGCGTACAGTAAATGGGAAAAAAGAGCAGCAGTGGCCAGTTGTCAAGATAAAGACTGATGGGTAAAACAGACAGACTGCTCTCAGCAACATAAACAGTCTGTTTTCAAAGGGTTGTTTTGTTTTAGGATTGGGAGAACTTCCACATTAAGTAGAAGTTAGTTAAATGTGAAAGGCAGCAAACATACGATGTGTATGTTGATACTGCATTGTTTTTCTTAAGTAACTGTAATATAATAAAACATCTCCATGGCTCAACATGAGAAACGCATTGCCTGCAGTGGGCAGTTCTGGCTGACTTGGCTTTCTTTAGGGACTCTACTCCCTCATCATTCAGCCAGAGAAAGAGAATATAGAGAAAGCATAACTGTTTCTTAAGTGCCCTGACTTGAAGTGACTCACATCACTGATGCTAATAACATCCCATCGGGAGAACAGCCCTGTGACCATGCCCACGTAAAAGAAAGCCTGGGAATGTGGTCCTGCTGGGGAACGGCTTTGTGCAGGAGAGGAGGGAGCCTGTGGTTTCGGTGACCAGAGAGTGAGAAAGAAGGAAGCCTGTACTTGGATCAGACACCCTACAAGTTAGGGTAAAGGAGGCTGTGTGTGCGTGTGTGTATGTGATGTAAATTGCTGTTTCTTGGAGAAGAAAAGAGACAGTTACTTTTAAAACTTTGATTTATATTTCAATATTTTAGGGTTTGTTAGCCATGTCAGGTGCCTTATTTTACTCTTAAAAATGTTAAAACCGTTCTTAGCCCGAGGGTCATAAAAAATAGATCAACTCTATTTTAACTGGTCAGGTAAGACAAGTAACAGTTTAGATTAGCTTTTAAAGGTAGCAACTGTGTTTAATAATTTTGTGTGATCTATGCTAAATACGCCAAATTAAAATATACAACTAGAGTTTTAAATAATTTTTCTTTAGAAGAAACTTCATTGAGATTAAAATGACCTTCGTAGACTAAATAAAAAGTACTTAAAAGTAAAGTACCTGTGCCTTGTCAGTGTTTCAGGTCTTAAATAGTTCATCTGTGTTTAGGACACTTTAGAATCTTGATAAGTTGTTGTAACTTTAACAAAACCATATCACATACTTAGGGAACTTGTTGACTGCTATTCTACAAATGACTGCTATTCTCCAAATAACTGCTCTCAAAAGTCACTCCTTGTTTTTATCTGTTGATTATACAGGCCACCAAATATATAACCTAAATATGTATGCAAAATTCAGACCTAAGAAATTTACACTAAAACTTATGTGTTACTAAAACTAATTGGATTTTGTTTTGTGTGTTAATAACTGGGAATAGATTAAAATTATCTAAAAATTCCTTATAAAGGTGTTAAAGCATCTAAATATGATTTAATACAAAAATGAAAATTTTCATCATAACATGTTGATACTTTTTATAAATCTTTCTGGAATTCAGAAAATATTTAAAAGATAGAGGCCTGTTAGTTTAGTAGTGAAGGTTTAACAGTCAACTTGTTTTAAGATACTTGTTTGTTAATTTCAAATATGACTTAGGTTACATTTTCTGGTATTCTTAATTGAGTTTTAAAAATTAGGTTACTAAAGCATTAAAATAATAAATACATGTCTTTATTTAGAGGTTATTTAATAATTATAGTTTCTCTACATAATATCACCACCAGTTGAGACTGTACCAGGGTCTAGATAAAGATTTTTTTTTTTTTCTTAAAAAGCCAAAATCTGTGACCTGTATAGGTAATACATAATTAATATCTTCTCAGACTATTGTGCTTGAGAGAGAAAACTGCAAATTATAATTAGAATAAAATCCAGACACTGAAATCTTTAATTGGAGCTTTATGGTATTACAGGTCAAATACACACTATTTGAGATAAAATTTCTTGTCTGGTTGATCTTATTAATACAGCCTTTAATACTTTTAATGGATTACTTGTATTACCTGGTGCTGGCTGTCTCTCACTCGCAGTGTTGCATCAGTTGTATCCAGAGGACGCTGCCCAGTCTCCAAGCAGACCTGACTCCCTCGTGTTGTGAGAAGCCTCTGGGTGACCCTTTCTGAGCTTGATCAAAGCAAATACTGTTACATCCAGGGATTCCAGAACTTAATACTGCTGCAGATGTTGAAATGCTGTACACTATGTCTACAACCTTATTCACAAGCCTTTTCAGTTTTCAGTTCATAAGCCCATGTGGGTGCACTCTCTGAAATCTTCTTAGTGACACTGTAGCAATATTAATCAACACAGATTGTAGGACTTCTTCTCGAGACCAGAGAAAAAATGAATCACTAAATTTCACATGATTAATCACTCTTGGTTGATGTAGATACAGCTTTAAATAATAATGTTTTTAAAAATCCAGTAAATAATACTTCATACTCATTAGAAGACTCCTAACTACATTTGAAACTAGCATGATACTGTAAATCATCTGTACTAGAATTTAAAGAAAAAGATGGCTGTGGTCAGAAAACCAGTATAACAAGTATTAGTGAGGTTGTAGAGAAATTGGGATCTACATGCACTGTTGCTGGTAATGTAAAATTATGTAGACCTTGTGAGAGAAGAATGGTGATTTTTCAAAAAATATATATATGATCTGGCAATTCGACTTTTGAGTGTATACACTAAAGCACTGAAAATGGAAACATGAAGAGATGTTGGTACCATATGTTCATAACAGCATTATTCATAATAGTCAAGAAATGGAAGCAACCTCACTGTCCATGGATAGATGAATGGATAAACAAAATNATTATAATTAGAATAAAATCCAGACACTGAAATCTTTAATTGGAGCTTTATGGTATTACAGGTCAAATACACACTATTTGAGATAAAATTTCTTGTCTGGTTGATCTTATTAATACAGCCTTTAATACTTTTAATGGATTACTTGTATTACCTGGTGCTGGCTGTCTCTCACTCACAGTGTTGCATCAGTTGTATCCAGAGGACGCTGCCCAGTCTCCAAGCAGACCTGACTCCCTCGTGTTGTGAGAAGCCTCTGGGTGACCCTTTCTGAGCTTGATCAAAGCAAATACTGTTACATCCAGGGATTCCAGAACTTAATACTGCTGCAGATGTTGAAATGCTGTACACTATGTCTACAACCTTATTCACAAGCCTTTTCAGTTTTCAGTTCATAAGCCCATGTGGGTGCACTCTCTGAAATCTTCTTAGTGACACTGTAGCAATATTAATCAACACAGATTGTAGGACTTCTTCTCGAGACCAGAGAAAAAATGAATCACTAAATTTCACATGATTAATCACTCTTGGTTGATGTAGATACAGCTTTAAATAATAATGTTTTTAAAAATCCAGTAAATAATACTTCATACTCATTAGAAGACTCCTAACTACATTTGAAACTAGCATGATACTGTAAATCATCTGTACTAGAATTTAAAGAAAAAGATGGCTGTGGTCAGAAAACCAGTATAACAAGTATTAGTGAGGTTGTAGAGAAATTGGGATCTACATGCACTGTTGCTGGTAATGTAAAATTATGTAGACCTTGTGAGAGAAGAATGGTGATTTTTCAAAAAATATATATATGATCTGGCAATTCGACTTTTGAGTGTATACACTAAAGCACTGAAAATGGAAACATGAAGAGATGTTGGTACCATATGTTCATAACAGCATTATTCATAATAGTCAAGAAATGGAAGCAACCTCACTGTCCATGGATAGATGAATGGATAAACAAAATGTGACATATATGTATAATGGAATATTATTGAGCCTTATAAAGGATGGATATTCTGACACATGATACAGCATTGGATGAACTTGATGCTGAGTGACATAAGCCAGTAGAAAAAAAAAAGACAAATACTCTGTAATTCTACTTTTATGAGTTAACTAGACTGAACTGAACTGAACTGAGAGTAGCCAGCCTCCTAGAGAAACAGAAAGAATGGTGGTTGCCGGGGGCTAGGGGTGGGGAATGGCGAGTGATGTAGTTTCAGTTCAGGAAGGTGGAAGATTTCTGTGGATGGGTACTGGTGATAGTCGCACAGCAGTGTGAATGTGCTTAGTGCCTCTGAACTAACTGTGCACTGAAGAATGGTTACGATAGTAAATTTTATGTCACATGTATTTTATGAAAATTTGAAAAAAATCAACAGACAAACCCTTCAGATAGTTTTCTTTCTTCATAGTCCTGCTCACAACTTAAACACAGAAAGCCAAGGAACAAACAATACCGCTTTCTATTCCTTGCCCAGGACTGTTGTCAGTTTAAAAAGCAAAAGCAACAGTGATTATTTCCCCACAGCCAATCCACGGGGATCAGGGCATACCTCTTACCAGTGTCCCAGTCACAGTGTCCACCTGGGAACCAGCCTCAATTGTGTTACCTGAAAAAAAATGTTTTGAAATTGGTCTCGTCTGCTTCTGCCGCTGTTAGGTGAAAAAGTCTTCGTGTTGGTCACCACAGCGATACCCAGGGTCTCGGCTTTGAAAAAGACAACCAAGCGTTATTAAATCTGAGATGATGCCAGTAAAGGATGAGTGGTATCTGACATCCAAGTTCCCTCTCCTACTGCCTGGCCTAAAGAGGGCCCAGGGAGCCGAGGCCCTCAGAGCACGTCTGCTGGGGCCTGAGTGCTTAGTCTCAAGCCTGCCCTATCCCAGCGGTTACCTTGTATCCTTATCTAACCTCTCTGTTTTTGGGTTTCCTTACCCACTCCAGTGTTCTTGCCTGGAGAATCCCAGGAACGTTGGAGCCTCGTGTGCTGCCATCCGTGAATGGGGTCACACAAGAGTCGGACACGACTGAAGTGACTTAGCAGCAGCAGCAGCATAGGTAAAATAGTGCTTATCTGGGGTAGAAAGATCCAGAACAGCTTTGAGGAGGAGGATTTTACTACCTTACAGGGTTGTTTTGAGAATGAAGAGTTAATACATGTAAAGTCTGAGGATAATGTTTTGATACACTTACTAAATGTTAGATACCAACAACTTTTTCTACCTGAAAATTGTACCTGGCATTGATAAAGTTCTTACCAGACCAAATTTTCTTCCTTTATTTGCTGCTGCTGCTGCTGCTAAGTCACTTTAGTCGTGTCTGACTCTGTGTGACCCCATAGACGGCAGCCCACCAGGCCGCACTGTCCCTGGGATTTTCCAGGCAGGAACACTGGAGTGGGTTGCCATTTCCTTCTCCAATGCATGAAAATGAAAAGTGAAAGTGAAGTTACTCAGTTGTGTCCAACTCTTGGCGACCCCATGGACTGCAGCCCACCGGGCTCCTCCGTCCATGGGGTTTTCCAGGCAAGAACACTGGAGTGGGTTGCCATTTCCTTCTCCAGTGCATGAAAGTGAAAAGTGAAACTGAAGTCGCTCAATCGTGTCCGACTCTTAGCGACCCCATGGACTGCAGCCTACCAGGTTCCTCCATCTATGGGATTTTCCAGGCAAGAGTACTAGAGTGGGGTGCCATTGCCTTCTCCCTTTTGACATACATTCTTGTCTAAAAGTCAAAACATATTATGTGGCACCAAAAAGAAATATAAATGTTTATATGAGTTTTTTTTTTAAGAAAAAAATGTTATTATGAAATATTGTCATGCATGTGTAAACTTCTGATGGATAAAGAGTTCACCACCCTTCAGTTGATAAAGAAAATACTGCATACAAATGGTTTAACTGTGCAACCATTCTTTAAAATCCCCTCAGCCAAGATAGATGTTAACCAGCCATTTTATACTCTCTTCTAATAACACTGACAGATCTTAATTCTCTGAACCTGTCACCAGATCAAAGACCTTCAGTGGTCTCTCTTTGTTCACAGAAGGTACCCCAAACTTTGAAGCCTGAAGTATGAAGTCTGTGGTTCCAGAACGCTTTTCTAGCCCCGTGTTTCATTACCTCGTCACCCTGCTACTCTGCTTTCATAATGAAACAGTCTTACAACACTCCTTATTTAATCATCCCTTATACGGTTTGTCTCCGTGCAACCTAGTCTCTCATGGAACCTTGAAAACGACCTTAGCCGACTCGTGATGGGGGTGGGGAGGGTTGCCAGTGACAGTTCCCAGGGTCTGGTTGTTTCAGGTAGTGATTTTAATTTCTTGCCTTGGAAATGTTACTGATTTTAATTTTTTGCCTTGGAAACGTTAGACAAACTGAAGGTATGTAGACGTTTAGTTTAGTCTGTTCTCTATGAATGGTGGCTGAAGTCCAGGCAGGAATTAGTAAATTAATAATCAGTTACTTGCTTTTGATAAAGGAAGCGTCTGTCAACTTGTAGTTCAACTGTCCGACTTAGGTCTTCTCTAGCTAGATGCCTGCTCTGTGGGCCACTGGACTCCTATAGGTTCTGGCAGAACAAAGCAGTAAAAAAAAAAAGAGAAAAATGGAGGATTAGAGAGCAGAGGAAGAGTTTACTTGGTTACTTGGTTCTTTATCAGATATCTTTAAGTGTTTGTCTTAGTTCATAGCCAAAATTACAGTGAAACTAGAAGTTTTTGGTTTGATCTAAGCTCCTTGCCCATTTCTGGTTTTTAAAGCTATCAGGTGTTATTCGTAAAAACTTGGTGTTTCTCAAAGTGATTTCCCCATGGTTTGGGATATTTTATATCCTGTTTTCATCAGCTTTAGTGTATATGTATAAGAAAGTTCTTTTTTGATTGGAATTCAAATTGTACTCTTTCAGAACTGCCTTATGACCACCTGAAGCCACATAAGTAAGACTTTAATACAGTGATTTGGGGGCCCATTTGTAATTTTCTGAGTTTCATAATATTAATATTAATTCCTGAGGTTGCTGCAGGTTGACCGCAGAGCTGTCAAACTTTCGAAAGATCAGAGTAGGCTAATGCATTGTTGAGCATGCGCGGTTACTGGGTGTGACTGGCGAAAGTACCTGTGGTCTGTTTCTGGTAGTTTCTGCGGATGATGGTGTTCTCTAGGATAGCCTCTCTCTCCACGGGACAGCTTGCTGCTGCTGCCTGTTGGGTGGGAGCCCTGGCTGCCACCTGGCCTCTGTGGCACCGGGCTCTCTGTGCTGCGATCATCTCCAGCCTCTGTTACAAGACCAGGGGTAACGGGAGCAGTGCTGTGTTGCTTACAGTTAAGAAGGACCTCAGACTTCAGGCTTTGTATGTCAGAGAGGTCTTGCAGTGTACACTGCCACTGCTACTGCCAAGCCGCATTAGCCCACTGTATTAGCTTCCTCCTAAGGCTCTTGTGACAGAACAGCATGAATGGGGTGGCTTACAGCAACAGAGATTTATTCTCACAGTTCTGAAGACTGGGAGTCTAAAACCAAGGTGCCAGAAGGGCCATGCTCTCTCTGAGTCCCTTGGTAGAATCCTTCCTTGCCACCTGCTAGCTTTTGGTGATGGCCGTCAGTCCATGGCATTCCTTGGCTTGCAGCTGCAAAGCTTCATTATCTGCCTCTCATGTCGCATGAAATCCTTCTCTCTCTGTCTGTGTCCAGATTTTCTTTTTCTGATACCAGTCATGTTGGACTAAGGCCCAGCCTACTCTAGTATGACTCCATCTTCATTTATTACCTCTGCAACTTACCCTGTTTCTAAATAAGATCTCAATCTGATATCCTGGGGGTTAGGACTTCACGTGTCTTTTTGAGAGACACAGTGCAACCCATCACATCCATGATTTTTTCTTTAGCATTGCAGATTTGGAAATTCTCTTTAGTGGTTGACCCAATGTCAGTCTGACTAAAAATGAACGCAGTTTGGGTATAGTAGTAACTTTTCAAACAAGAAAGCTATGTGGTTATGAAAACAGACTATAATGAAGGTGATGAAAGAGGTAAAACTAGAGCTTCACTGTAGGATAAGCAAGGATCTTTGAGCTGGGCTATCTGATGTTATACAACCTGTTCCACCTAACTTCCTTAGAGTCAAAACTGTGGTTTTCCCAGTAGTCATGTATGGATGTGAGAGTTGGACCGTAAAGAAGGCTGAGCACTGAAGAATTGATGCTTTTAAACTGTGATGCTGGAGAAGACTCTTGAGAGTCCCTTGGACTGCAAGGAGATCAAACCAGTCCATCCTAAAGGAAATCAACCCTGAATATTCATTGGAAGGACTGATGTTGAAGCTGAAGCTCCAATACTTTGGCCACCTGATGTGAAGAGCTTACTCATTAGTAAAAGACCCTGATGATGGGAAAGATTGAGGGCAGGAGGAGAAAGGAATGACAGGGGGCGAGATGGTTGGATGGCATCACCAACTCAAGGCACATGAGTTTGAGCAAGCTCTGGGAGATGATGAAGGACAGGGAAGCCTGGCGTGCTGCAGTCCATGGGGTCGCAAAGAGTCAGACACGACTAAGCAACCACCGCCACCACCTAACTTCATACTGTAACAAGTGGATGTACGGTGGGGCTCCCTACAGATAGTGCATTTTCCTCAAGTTTTGTAGTTCTGTAGGCTTAGGCTTGCAACAGATTGCTGAGTTCTCAAAGCCTTGGTTTGCCCCCAAGTGGAGAGAGAACTCTGCCTCCCAGGTAGGGTTACCCAGGGCTTGTATGAGTCGACGCTGCAGAGCGTCTGGCACATGGGGCGTGCTTGCTCTGTCGGAGTCGCCGTCTCCATCTTCTGGTAGTCTTGGCCGCGCTGAAAGCGGCTGTCAGTGGAGCAGCTGGAGTCTGCCGTGCTGCCAGCAGTGACATCTTGCTGCCAGTGGCGCCAGCCTGTGCCCAGTGTGGAGCTAAGAATAGTAACCAGGAAGGCCGCCAGAGGAGGTCTCTCGTTCTGACCTAGAGGACGCTCGCACTTCATATGGGGCACTGGTTGCTGTGGGTGTGGGTCCCCGTGGGTGCAGTGCTGTGGATCTCTGTGCCTCAGGGACACCTCATCTGCCTTCTCACCCAGATTTTTCAATATCCTTGGATTTTGGGTGGTAGGAGGTACTGTGGGGCAGTACGTTAATGCTTTGGAAGACAGTCTAATAGGAAATTTAACTCAACGTAATTTTTTAAAGTATATACATTTGTTTCAGACATAAAAGGATATAAAAACACTAGTTTACCGGTATGTTTGAAACCATTTTCTGCCTTTTGAAGTGTCAATAATATGCTTACGTTTTCTTTGGGGGGAGTTTATTCTTGACATAGTAAATGTAGTCAATCCTTGCTAATCTTTTACAGTAGGCCATTTACTCAGCCAGCTTTCAGTTTCTGGTTCTGTAAATTGAAAATGATAGTACCTGTATACCAATCTTATGCGATTATAAGCATCACAACAGGATATAGGCATATGTTGGTCAGTCGGACTAGGTCATTTCTCAGGTTTACTTCAGGTGTGAGATTATTCAGTTTTTTGAAGACAGATAACTTGTAAAAGTGCTTTAAAGACGCTAGTCGTGTAGGACAGTGATGATAATATCAATTTGGAAACACTTGGCACTCAAGTTGGGAGCTTGTAAAATGAGTTTTACAAGGTCATTTATATTCACAGAATCATTTGTGAGGCAGTCTCTCTTGGAAGTCAGAAATTAGTATTACTTTGTCCAGCTTTAAATGCACATCAGCCTTCTTCTGATTCTTTAAGGATAAACTTACACAACTGTCTTTTTGTGCTTGCATTACTCTCTTTGTACACTCAAGAAAAGACCACCAAAAATGCTGAGTAGCCCTGTTGATACTGTTGACAGACTGTGGAGGTATAGTGATGATGATGCTGAGGTGTCATTGGTCTGGTAGGAAAGGGAAGCATAGTGAACAGGGGTTAAAAATCTTAAATTGCTTTCAGACTGAAATAATGATTTTCAAGTAGATAGTCAGAATTAATTTTTTTTTTTTTTAGTATTTACTCCAGTAGTGATCTGAGGAATAGATCTTGCTATAGATCTTCCTTTTTTCTCTCCTGTATTTTGTATAGGAGTAAGAGGAATCCTGATAATTGAAAATTATGTTGGGACTTTGGTTAAATATTCTCCTATCCAGAATGTGGCTTAGGGGTATTTGAGAAGGTTAAAAGGTCCTTTGGTTGTCATTTCCCTTTTGCTTCCCAGTGTCTTGAGGAAAGAATTACTGAAGAGAGCTGTAGGGCTTGTCAGGGGACCTCAGGTGGGAGCTGGACTTGGAGGAATCTCAAGTCAGGGTCTCTACAACAGAAGTCAGTGTAACCTCTCACTTGACTAATGAGCCACCAAAGGAAGGCATGTGCGTTCTTTGCTACAGTCACAGCCACTTTGTTCTTTGAATCAAAGGAAAGAACAGAATGTCTAATTATAATAATCTTCTAATAATTACAATATTTTGCATTCATTTTCTTTTAAAAATCTATTTGAGTAACTACTAGCCTTCAGAAGATGTTGGAAAATAGTATTTAGGCAGCAGCTGGCAGCTACCAGTGTTGGAGTCTGTGCAGTGCTCAGCTCGTAAAAGATTTCATTAGTTGGACATACACTTTGATTTCGTTATTGCTGCACAAGTACATTCTCTTGAGCAGCTGCTTTGGAAAGGAATGTACCATAAACATTTCTACACTTGTTTTAAATATGTGGGTTTTGTTGGAGTGTCACTTGCCATCTGGTAGAGAGAGGAGGGGCTTACTTGTAGAGAGGGGAGGGGCTTACTTGTAGAGAGGAGGTGTCCGGAGTCTCTACATGTGTTCCTCATGCAATTTCAGGTCCCCCTGTCATTTTTCATTCAGTGAGAGGAAATAATTGACAGCTGTAATTATTTTGTTCTCTTAGATCCTTAGGAAGAACTATACATAGGATAGACTTTATAGAAATATTTGGAATTGCACCTGGCCAGTAGTAGTTTTAATGAAAGCAGATGTTTTTTCTAGTGTTTATTGAAGCTTAGTAGATTTTAGACAAATAAATACATTGTAAACAAGTCAGACAAAAATACTGATGTATGTAAAAAAAAGAGCTGCCCTCATCCCAAATGACTAACAGCAGAAAGGTGCCACATTCATCCCTCCCCGCAGTGTTTTTTTCTGTGTCCCATCAGCTAACTGAATATCAGAATGATATTTCAGTGGAATTGATACAGAGCTGAATTGTGGTTGTGTCATAACCACATTGATGGCTATTGATAAGAGCAATCAGATATTAGTTCTGTGGGGGCCACAGGAGCCACAGGGACTGGTGGAGGTGGGTTGAATAAAGGAAAATTCTGCCTCAACAGGGACATGCCAGGAAGAGTCATCATCCAGGAACTTACTCATATTTGGAGTAACCGCCATCACAACGACTGACTCACGCTGAGCGTCTCCTGGGGGCAGGGCATCGAGCACTGTATGTACGTCTTCCCGAGTCCCTGCAGCTCTCCTATGAGACCAGTGCTGTTGTCCCCAGTTTACAGACATGGACATGGAAGTGCAGAGAAGTGAGTTGCCCAGCATCAGATGGCTTAGTGACAGGCTTGAATTTAGCCAGTCTGGCCCCAGAATCACATTCCCACAGTGTTACACTATCTTTTGGAAACACATCCCTGTTCTCTGGAAGCTGTTACATTTTAAAATCATACCTTTTGGTCCCCAGTGAGGCAAATGGAAATTGTAGACACATTAATGACTTAAATAGCAGATATAAAGTTGGTATAATTAATTAAATCTGTGACTTGAAACAATCCCACTGATGCAAAGACTTGCAGGAATCTGCCTTCTGGTTTCGCTTGTTAAAGTAAATGTTTTTCCCCATGAGTCTTCTGTAGTGTGTTTTCTTGATGTTTTTCTTTGGCCCTGCATGCTTTCTGGCTTTTGCTCCTGCTGAGTAGGCAAACATATCTGGAGACAACCATGGAGTACAGGAAAAGCTTTGCAGTTTAGAATTGATTTATGTGGAAGCTTCTACTGTGGTTCAAAAAAAAGGTGTGTGTGTGTGTGTGTGTGTGTGTGTGGGAGCTCTACCCTCCTTTATGCATTGATCATCCCCTGTTATAGTAAACCAAACTTGTTTTATGTGAGGGGGAGGCAGGCATGAATGTGTCAGAGGTCAGTCCACTGTGATACTCATGTGACTGCCTTGGGAAGTTGTTGAGAAAGTGTACTTGTGTGGATACAAAATGTGTAGGGAAAACCCCCTTGAAGATGGGTAAACTGACCTAAAGTCTGTGCCTTAGTGAAGGGATGGTATTTTGAGGGATGTTGCTCTTAACCTCTGGTAATTAGCAGTGAAACAGGCAACCTCTCCTGGGCTGATTTTTCCCCTCAGTCAGTTTTTTAATTAGCTGTGTGCATGTGTGTGTGCACATTTATGTGTGTCTGCACGCCCCTAATTCTAGCACCAGCAGAATTCCTAATGACCGTTTTTGTTCTGAGGTGCTCTGTGTACAGTTGGTTTCTTTGGTGCCCCATATTCCAGCAAACCCCTTCATGGGTCACAGCCTTGTCTTGGTGAGGGGGCTTACGTAACTCAGTGAAGCTATGAGCCAGCCCATGCGGGGCAACACAAGACAGACAGGTCATAGTGGAGAGCTCTGACCAGATGTGGTCCACTTGAGGAGGGAATGCCAAACCACTCCAGTATTCTTGCCGTGAGAACCCCATGAACAGTATGAAAAGGCAAAAAGATAGGACCCTGGAAGATGAACCCCCTAGGTCGGAAGGTGTTCAGTATGTTACTGGGGAAGAACAGAGGGCAATTACTAATAGCTCCAGAAAGAATGAAGCGGCTGGGCCAAAGCAGAAATGGCACTCAGATGTGGATGTGTCTGCTGGTGAAAATAAAGTGCAATGCTGTAAAGAACACTATTGCATAGGAACCTGGGATGTTAGGTCCATGAGTCAAGGTAAATTGTATGTGGTCAAACAGGAGATGGCAAGAGTGAACATCGACGTTCTAGGAATCAGTGAACTAAAATGGCCGAGAATGGGCGAATTTAATTCAGATGACCATTATATCTCCTTCTGTGGGCAAGAATCCCTCAGAAGAAATAGAGTAGCCCTCATAGTCAACCAGAGTCTGAAATGCAGTTCTTGGGTGCAGTGTCAAAAACGACAGAATGATCTCGGTTTGTTTTGAAGGCAAACCATTCAATGTCACAGTAATCCAAGTCTGTGCTCCACCACTAATGCTGAAGAAGCTGAAGTTGACTGGTTCTCTTTGAAGATCTATAAGCTCTTCTAGAACTAACACCAAGAAAAGGTGTCCTTTTCATCATAGGGGATTGGAATGCAAAAGTAGGAAATCAGGAGATACTTGGAGTAACAGGCGAGTTTGCTCTTGGAGTACAAAATGAAGCACAGCAAAGGCTAATGGAGTTTTGTCCAGAGAACACACTGGTCATAGCAAACACTCTTCCAACAACATAAGAAAGGACTCTGCACATGGACATAACCAAATGGTCAGTATCAAAATAAGATTGATTATATTCTTCGCAGGCATAGGTGGAGAAGCTCTGTATAATCAGTGATTAAAAAACCTGGAGCTGACTGTGGCTCAGATCATGAGTTGCTTATAGCAAAATTCAGGCTTAAATTGCAGAAAGTAGGGAAAACCACTGAGGGATTGAGGTATGACCTAAATCCCTTATTATACAGTGGAGGTGACAAATAGATTCAAGGGATTAGATCTGGTAGATCGAATGCCTGAAGAACTATGGGCAGAGGTTTGTAATATTGTATAGGAGGTAGTGACCAAAACCATCCCAAAGAAAAAGAAATGCAAGAAAACAAAGTGGTTGTTTGAGGAGACTTAATAAATAGCTGAGAAAAGAAGAGAGTGAAAGGGAAGGGAGAAAGGGAAAAAGATATACCCAACTGAATGCAGAGTTTTAGAGAATAGCAAGGAGAAATAAGGCCTTCTTAAATGAACAATGCAGAGAAATAGAGGAAAACAATAGAATGGGAAAGACTAGAGATCTCTTCAAGAAAACTGGAGATATCAAGGGAGTATTTCATGGAAGGATGGGCATGATAAAAGATGAGAATACACAGAGGAACTGTACAAAAAAGATCTTAATGACCCGGATAACCACAATCGTGTGATAACTCACCTAGAGCCAGATATCCTGGAGTGTGAATTCAAGTAAGCCTTAGGAAGCATTACTACTAACAAAGCTAGTGGAGGTGATGGAATTCCTGCCGAGCTGTTTATAAAATCCTAAAAGATAATGCTGTTAAAGTGCTGCACTCAATATGCCAGCAAACTTGGAAAACTGAGCAATGGCCACAGGACTGGAAAATGTCAGTTTTCATTCCAGTCTCAAAGAAGGGCAATGCCAAAGAATGGTCAAACTGCTGTACAATTGGGCTCACTTCACATGCTATTAAAAGATTATGCTCAAAATCCTTCAAGCTTTAGCAGTGTGTCAGCTGAGTACTTCCAGATGGACAAACTGGGTTTAGAAAAGGCAGAGGAACCAGCAGTCAAATTGTCAACATTCGTTGGATCATAGAGAAAGCAGGAGAATTAACAACAACAACCACCCCAACAACAACAACAACAACAACCACCCCCAAAACTTGCTTCATTGACTGTGCTAAAGTCTTTAACTGTGTGTATCACAACAAACAGTGGAAAATTCTTCAAGAGATGGGAGTACTACACCACCTTACCTGTGTCCTAAGAAACCTGTATGCCAGTCAAGAAGCAACAGTTAGAACCAGATGTGGAACAATTGACTGGTGTCAAATTGGGAAATGAGTACAGCAGGGCTGTATATAGTCATCCTACTTAATTAACTTCTATGCAGAGTATATCATGCGGGATGGTGGGCTGGATAAATCACAAGCTGGAATTAAAATTGCCGGCAGAAATATCAACAGCCTCAGATATGCAGATGATTCCACCCTAATGGCAGAAAGTGAAGAGGAACTAAAGAGCCTCTTGATGAGGATGACAGAGGAGAGTGAAAAAGCTGGCTTGAAACTCAACATTCAAAAAAAAACTAAGATCCTGGCATCTGTCCCTTCACTTCATGGCAAATAGAAGGGGAAAAAGTGGAAGCAGTGACACATTTTCTCTTCATGGGCTCCAAAATCATTACAAACAGTGACTACAATCTTGAAATTAAAAGATGCTTGCTCCTTGGAGGGAAAACCTAGACAACATATTGAAAAGCAGAAATATTTCTTTGCTGATAAAGGTCCATAAAGTCAAAACTGTGTTTTCTCCAGTAGTCATGTACGGATATGACAGTTGGACGATAAGGAAGGCTGAGCACTGAGAAATTGATACTTTCGAATTGTGGTGCTGGAAAAGACTCTTGAGAGTCCCTTGGACTGCAAGGAGAGCCAACCAGTCAGTCCTAAAGGAAATCAACCCTGAATATTCATTAGAAGGACTGATACTGAAGTTCCAATACTTTCACCACCTGATGCAAAGAGCCAACTCACTGGAAAAGACCCTGATGCTGGGAAAGAGTAAAGGAAAAAGGAGAAGTGTGGGGCAGAGGATGCGATGGTGGGATGGCATCACCGACTCAGTGGACATGCATCTAAGCAGACTGCAGGAGATAGTTTTGGGCAGGGGAGCCTGGCAGACCACAGTCCACGGGGTGACTGAGAGTTGGACACACCTTAGCAACTGAACAACAACTCCAGCAAATCCTTTCTTCTTTATGTCATTCTGTCCCCTCATCTGGCAAAGCCTGTGACATTTATGATGAAACAGACTTCAGGAACTCAGGAACAATGTATGTAAAAATGACTAAGTATTTTGCCTTTTGTTTCTGTTGTAATTTCTAAACTAGTAAAGAGTCAATAGTTCATTGTTGCTTATCTGCATCCTTAGGTTGGAGTAACCATTGTAGTGGGTGGTAGAATATCATTTTAATTATTTAAATCTAAGGATATTTTCTAACCTCGCGAAGACCTAAAAAATGAGTTCAGTGTACTTTGGGTTCAGATGTTCTTGTTTTCCTTTCTGAGATTCTGCTTTAGCACTTGGGATGATCAGAATGTGGACAGGCAGCAGTTATTTTTAGCAGCTTAAGATATAATTGACATCATAAAATTTACCCATTTAAAGTGTATAATTCTGTGTTTTTAGTATATTCACAACCACTGCAGTGTAATTTTAGAACATTTTCCCCCTCCAGAAGGGAACCTAGACCCACTGCAGTCGCTTCTCCTTGACCCTTGCCTGCAGCTCCTGGGAGTCAGTAACCTCTGCAGAGTAGTTGCCTCTTCTGGACATCTCCTTTAAGTGGAATCATGCAACATGTAGCCGTTTCTGATTGGCTTCTTTGACTTTTACATAACATTTCAGGGTTCATCCACGGGGCAGCCTGTATCAGTGCTTCATTGCTTTTTATGGCTGAATAAAATCCAGCTGAATCGGTAATACTACATTTTGTTTATCCGTTTGGGTTGCTCCTACTATCTGACTGTTAACAGTGCTGCCAGAAGTCACGTGGAGGTTTTTGTGTGAGCCGTGTTTTTATTTCTGTTGGACATATACCTTGGAGTGGACTTGCTGGGTCCTGTAATGATTCTGTGTTTAACATTTTGAGGTGCTGAGTAGGGTTGCAAGTTAGCACTGTAATTTATTTTTTGTTTAGTGTGAGACATTATCTGATAATCAGGACCTTGTTTAAGTCATCTCCGTTTAAGGCTCTCCTGGGGTACTCATTGCTGACCCAGACCTAACATCAGATCCAGCTAGAAGTTGCAGTGTTCATTTTCATGACTGTATAGGAGTAATGTTATTTCCCACGCCTGTGAGATCACATGGACTTTTATTTTTTCCTTCCTCTTTGTTTCTGTACTGAAAAAATATTTATAGTGGTAAAATATTTAGCGTAAAATATACCATTTTAACATTTAAGATTTTTGTCATTGTGGTAAAATATGCATAGCGAAATGTATCATTTTAACCAGCTTTTAAGTGTGCAGTTCGGTGACATTAAGTACATTTACAGTGTTGTATAATAATCATTATGAAGAGGAACTAAAAGCTTCTTGATGAAAGTGAAAAAGGAGAGTGAAAAAGTTAGCTTAAAGCTCAACATTCAGAAAACTAAGATCATGGCAACTGGTCCTATCACTTCATGGGAAATAGATGGGGAGACAGTGGAAACAGTATCAGACTTTGTTTTGGGGGGCTCCAAAATCACTGCAGATGGTGACTGCAGCCATGAAACTAAAAGACGCTTACTCCTTGGAATAAAAGTTATGACCAACCTAGATAGCATATTCAAAAGCAGAGTCATTACTTTGCCAACAAAGGTCTGTCTAGTCAAGGCTATGGTTTTTCCAGTGGTCATGTACGGATGTGAGAGTTGGACTGTGAAGAAAGCTGAGTGCCAAAGAATTGATGCTTTTGAACTGTGGTGTTGGAGAAGACTCTTGAGAGTCCCTTGGACTGCAAGGAGATCCAACCAGTCCATCCTAAATGAGATCAGTCCTGGGTGTTCATTGGAAGGACTGATGCTAAAGCTGAAACTCCAATACTTTGGCCACCTCATGCGAAGAGTTGACTCATTGGAAAAGACCCTGATGCTGGGAGGGATTGGGGGCAGGAGAAGAAGGGGACGACAGAGGATGAGATGGCTGGATGGCATCACCGACTCGATGAACATGAGTTTGAGTAGACTCCGGGAGTTGATGATGAACAGGGAGGCCTGGCGTGCTGCAGTCCCATGAGGTCGCAAAGAGTTGGACACGACTGAGCGACTGAACTGAACTGAAAATAATCATCACCATCTATCTCCAGAACTTGTTAATCTTCCAGACCAGACAGAAATTCTGTCTCAGTTCAACACTAATTCCCTGTTGCCTCCTTCCCAAGCCCCTTGTTCTCCCTGTTCCACTTTCTGTTGTCAGGATCTAATACTTCCTACAGGTGGGATCATACATTGATCCTTTTGTGTCTGACTTACTTCACTTAGCATGTTTCATAGGTTCATTTATCTTGCAGCATGTATCAGTACTTCATTCCTTTTTAAAACTGGAAAATATTCTGTCATACAGATACATACAGCATTTTCTTTATCTGTTCATAGTTTGGTGGGCATTTGGATTGTTTCCACTGTTTGGCTTTTGCCAATAAAACTGCTGTGAACACTGGTATACAGATATCTGTTTGAGTCCTGTCTCTCACTTTTAGGTGTACGTATAGGTGTGGAATTGCAGGATTATATGATAATTCTGTGTTTAACTTTTTGAGTTAAAACTGCCAGCTGTTTTCATCAGCAGCTGATGAACAAGTGTTCCGATTTCTCTACATGTTCCCCAACACGTTACTTTCCTTGTTTTTTTCATCCTGGTAGGTGTGACGGTATCTCATTGTGGTTTTGATTTACATCTCCCTAATGGCAGATAATGCTGAGCATGCTTGTTGGCTATCCGTATATCTTCTTTGGGAAAACAGTGGTTCAAGGCCTTCACCTATTTAATTGGTTTGCTTATTTTCCTGGCAGTCATCACAGTTCTGTTATTTTGTTTTCAGTATCGTTATTGACTGAGTAGTAGGGTTAATATTTTTCCTATCTAATATTTGATTAAGTAAATATATTAATAAATATTAATAATAAAAATAAACATAAGATTTTAATGAGGTTTGGTGCCTTATAGCTTAATGCCACATTTTTTGGATTAGTTTCCACTCTGTGTAAATGCACTTCTGAGATAAGACAGTGGTAAATGTGATTTGATTTATTGTTTTACAGCTAATGCATTTACTGGCAAAACTGAAGTATAGTTAGAATGGTTCTTTTTTATCTAGTTGATGAATAGTATCATTATAATCAGTTTGCAAATATGGAAAGTTGGCATCATTTGGCAAAACATTAGACAGTGTCCATTGCATGTGGCTTTTTAAGACCTTACTATCCTCTTACGTAACATGAGACAGTATAACACAGAGTGTATTCAGGAGAAGACAAATTCTAGCATTATACACGACCAATTTTAGTGACCATTTGGGCAAAAATTTGAGGCCCTTTGATGCAAGAATATATAATGTTTTTGTGCTGTTCTTCGGCTACTTTTGTCCCTGTTCACTTATGTTAATACTGGATTGGAACTCATTGTTAATTTTGTCAGGACCGTGACCTAGGAGTTAACACATAACCTTTATTCTGAAGACTCAGTTGGGGCAAAACTAGAAAGCAGGTGCTAATAGGTTCCGGTTTTTGTCAAGTGAGCCAGAATCTGCTGTGACCGTAGACAGTGCACCATCTTGCGCTGTACCTCATTGCCCCTCACCTTGCTTCTACTCGAAACATAATTTGGTTCAGATTCACCACAAAACCATAGGTTCAGATTCACCACAAAAACATCTTGCGCTGTACCTCATTGCCCCTCACCTTGCTTCTACTCGAAACATAATTTGGTTCAGATTCACCACAAAACCATAGGAATTAGTAAATCTGCACTTCTCAGATTAAAAGAGTAGTTACCAAGGAAAAGGTCGGGTGACTTGCCGTTGACATGATGCTTCAGGGGGTTTTTTTGGACTGAAGGTGTGTCTTAACCCTTTTTGACATCTTTCGTTCTTTGGTGACACGTTATCTCCTTTGAACCCTTCATTGGAAAGGTAGACGAAACCTTAATGACTTGGAAATGCTTCATAATTAAGTGATGGTGGTGTACTAGGAGCCACATCGCACGTGTCCAGGTCTGATGTTCTGATATTTCATGTCTGACAAGTGGATTTTGTGAAATAGTTGAGTGTGTGATTAGAGAAAAGCAATGTAGTTGGAAACTGGTGGATAGAAAAAAAGGGGGAATCCTAAGAATGAGAGACCTTGACTATTATGGCATAGATGTGTATATTTATTTACTGTACTTGAGCCTTTATACCTTATGTTTTAGTGCTTGGTTTATCTGAAAGGAACTAAGCCATGTACCTGTTAAAACAGTGACTTAAAAGAGGACTCCTGAATGTTCGTTTCATTATTTTTACTTTTCCTCTCAGACCTTTCATTTTCCCCACAGGAATCCGTAGGGGAGAAGACTAGAATAACATAAATGCAGGAGCGGCCAAACCAAGGGGGAAAGGCTGACGGCAGCTCTGAGGAAGTGCTGGGCGCAGAGCGTGAACCCCAGGGGTGGAGAAAAGGCACAAGTCGCGCGGGTGCCCAGAGTAATTGACCCCGTTCCAGCATGGCTGCTATGACACACAATTGCAGAGGCTGACACTGTAAGGGATCAGAGGACTGTTGGCTCTGCTTGAGGCACTTTCAAACCTCACTCCTGTACCTGAGTTGAAGCGGAAGCCTGTGGGATGATTGGCTTTCCGGCCGTGAATAGGCCAACTCAGTAGGGAAGCAAGTAGTAGTGCTGGCCTGGTCACACTCCTCCCCACCATGGAGGGAAGAGGGTAAGAGCGCAGCAGAGATGAGAGGGACGCCTCCAGACACTCCTTTCCACGTTACCATTCAGAAGCACTGCGGCTGTAACTTACCAGCATAGCTGGGCTGAGGAAGGGTTGTCTTTTTGATGTCTGTTTGGCCTTTTGTTTTGCATGCATTTGTCAGAGAGGAGGGGGCCAGGGACAGCAGAGAAGATTGAGAAAGAAGTAAAATTTGAACCTTGCATGTAGTGCTGTGACTGTCGGTACCTTGGGCGTGTCCGTGAACTCAGCTCTGGCTCAGTCTCTCAGCTGTGAAATGAGTGGCATAGGTAAAATAAGTGAGCTGGTGTGCCTGAGGTGCTGAGGCGGCGCCCAGCAGAGTAAGCGCTGCACAAGCGGCAGTGGTGGTATGAGACCTGAGAACAGCAACAGGCCCTGCAGACCGCAGAACGGACACGCACCTTATCCCGGCTGGGTAAGTACTTCTACCAGGTTCAGCATGCGCTTTGCTACTCGGGATTCTTTTCTCTAGAGGTTCACCCTCAGGTTTTATTATGGGATTTAATTTTATCATGGATGTCTGTCTCTAGCAGATGCAGAACATAGTTGTGTGACCAAGTTAAGACATGGTGCTTGCAGATTTGGGTGGATTTTTTGAGCTCTTTTGAGAACGCAGAAAATCTGACAGTGGAAACATCAAAACACAAACTCTCTGATGAGTTTTTCCTGCAACAGTAATTATTTATTAGAATTAAGTGCATATGGAAANATCTTGCGCTGTACCTCATTGCCCCTCACCTTGCTTCTACTCGAAACATAATTTGGTTCAGATTCACCACAAAACCATAGGTTCAGATTCACCACAAAAACATCTTGCGCTGTACCTCATTGCCCCTCACCTTGCTTCTACTCGAAACATAATTTGGTTCAGATTCACCACAAAACCATAGGAATTAGTAAATCTGCACTTCTCAGATTAAAAGAGTAGTTACCAAGGAAAAGGTCGGGTGACTTGCCGTTGACATGATGCTTCAGGGGGTTTTTTTGGACTGAAGGTGTGTCTTAACCCTTTTTGACATCTTTCGTTCTTTGGTGACACGTTATCTCCTTTGAACCCTTCATTGGAAAGGTAGACGAAACCTTAATGACTTGGAAATGCTTCATAATTAAGTGATGGTGGTGTACTAGGAGCCACATCGCACGTGTCCAGGTCTGATGTTCTGATATTTCATGTCTGACAAGTGGATTTTGTGAAATAGTTGAGTGTGTGATTAGAGAAAAGCAATGTAGTTGGAAACTGGTGGATAGAAAAAAAGGGGGAATCCTAAGAATGAGAGACCTTGACTATTATGGCATAGATGTGTATATTTATTTACTGTACTTGAGCCTTTATACCTTATGTTTTAGTGCTTGGTTTATCTGAAAGGAACTAAGCCATGTACCTGTTAAAACAGTGACTTAAAAGAGGACTCCTGAATGTTCGTTTCATTATTTTTACTTTTCCTCTCAGACCTTTCATTTTCCCCACAGGAATCCGTAGGGGAGAAGACTAGAATAACATAAATGCAGGAGCGGCCAAACCAAGGGGGAAAGGCTGACGGCAGCTCTGAGGAAGTGCTGGGCGCAGAGCGTGAACCCCAGGGGTGGAGAAAAGGCACAAGTCGCGCGGGTGCCCAGAGTAATTGACCCCGTTCCAGCATGGCTGCTATGACACACAATTGCAGAGGCTGACACTGTAAGGGATCAGAGGACTGTTGGCTCTGCTTGAGGCACTTTCAAACCTCACTCCTGTACCTGAGTTGAAGCGGAAGCCTGTGGGATGATTGGCTTTCCGGCCGTGAATAGGCCAACTCAGTAGGGAAGCAAGTAGTAGTGCTGGCCTGGTCACACTCCTCCCCACCATGGAGGGAAGAGGGTAAGAGCGCAGCAGAGATGAGAGGGACGCCTCCAGACACTCCTTTCCACGTTACCATTCAGAAGCACTGCGGCTGTAACTTAACAGCATAGCTGGGCTGAGGAAGGGTTGTCTTTTTGATGTCTGTTTGGCCTTTTGTTTTGCATGCATTTGTCAGAGAGAAGGGGGCCAGGGACAGCAGAGAAGATTGAGAAAGAAGTAAAATTTGAACCTTGCATGTAGTGCTGTGACTGTCGGTACCTTGGGCGTGTCCGTGAACTCAGCTCTGGCTCAGTCTCTCAGCTGTGAAATGAGTGGCATAGGTAAAATAAGTGAGCTGGTGTGCCTGAGGTGCTGAGGCGGCGCCCAGCAGAGTAAGCGCTGCACAAGCGGCAGTGGTGGTATGAGACCTGAGAACAGCAACAGGCCCTGCAGACCGCAGAACGGACACGCACCTTATCCCGGCTGGGTAAGTACTTCTACCAGGTTCAGCATGCGCTTTGCTACTCGGGATTCTTTTCTCTAGAGGTTCACCCTCAGGTTTTATTATGGGATTTAATTTTATCATGGATGTCTGTCTCTAGCAGATGCAGAACATAGTTGTGTGACCAAGTTAAGACATGGTGCTTGCAGATTTGGGTGGATTTTTTGAGCTCTTTTGAGAACGCAGAAAATCTGACAGTGGAAACATCAAAACACAAACTCTCTGATGAGTTTTTCCTGCAACAGTAATTATTTATTAGAATTAAGTGCATATGGAAATAGGCTTGGTAATACCTGGTCCTGGGTAATAAATGCTGTGCAGTGCTTATACTTAACATACAACTGAATTTTTTTAAAAGTTTGAAAAAATGGTAATTATTAGAACTGGACCCACACAGAGTATGAATTAATGTTTTCTAACAATTATTGGTTGATTTGTGATCATCATAAATGGCCTGATTTTATTAGAAAATAATTTTAGTCTGAAATCACTTGGTTTTGGTATGATATGGTATTAGCAAAGGGTTCTATTTTCCTTGCTTTCATGAAAGGGGGAACAAATCGATCCTTTACACCATTAAAGATGGTTCTTTAAACCGTCTCTTTAAAGAACAGCTGTTTCCTCTTTCCCCGAAGTGATACTTTTGGTGGCCCATGGTCTAGAAAGGTTAGCTTGACTGAGAATGGATCACCGATCAGTGCATGAAAATGTGAGGTCTCAAATGCTTGTCCTACGTAGTTCTGCTAGGTCTTAGCCATTGGATGTGACATCTGAGTAAATGGATAGTGGTTTGTGGTTCATTATAGAGTTCTTTTTATGGATCCCAAATATCAGCCAGACAGACCGTCTTAAAACTTTGAAGTTCAGTGCCCCACTGGGTTAATCAATAGGCCTTTGGTAAAAAGTAATGTCTTAAACATTTTAGAAAGTCTAAGGTCATACTTTTAAATAAGCCAAAAACAAGCCAAAAAAAATGAGTTTATTTTTTGTAGTTTTTGGAGAACAAAGTATCTACTGTACTTTTTCACTGTCACAGTGTCAATATCAAATCATTTTTAGATTCTAGTTTAGCTAGCTGACTTAAAATGAAATTTGAGGTAAAACATGATTGTAATAAAAAATTAAGATTTTTTTCCTCTTCTACAATTGGTTAGGAGCACTCTAGGTTGTGACGTTAGTGAATCTTCATTCACCATTTACAAAATTAAGGCCATAAAGATTCAGTGAGTTCAGAGCATCTTGTGGAGTAGGAAAAGAGGACTTCTTTCTGGATTTACTATGTGGTAGCATATATATTCCTATTTAATACAGCCAATGTGCATTATGTGCTTTTCCCTCCTTCCCTCACCTTTTTATACCCTTAACTCTTGATTTGTTTCTCTGTTCATTCTTTCAAAACATTCTGAAGGCTTTCTTTTTTAGTTTCATTTTACAATTAGGAAAGTTCATGTCTTGGAAAATTTTAAATAGATTAAAAGAAAAAACACCTTGAGATTATCATTTATTTTTCTGGGTCACTGTTTTTAAAACATATGAAATGTGATGGAGTTAAACTGTTTTCCAGATATGACATTCCGTGGAGTAGGGTGACATTGACCCTTCCATCGTCCTTCCTTCTGCTTCCTTTTTCTTTTATCCAGCTTCATGTATTTGCCATGACCTGGATAACTAAGGACAGTTCTCTTTTACAGAGGCCTTTTATTCTTTATTTTTCCTTCTTTGTTAGTTAAGTCAACCAAAATTTTGAGTTGCAGGTACTTGCTGATATAGTTTAATAAATATTTTACCATTATATATATTAGGTATTAAACTCTTAAAAGATTTGTGATAGCTTTTAAAGTGATTGACTAATTAATTAGATTTATTAAGGGCTTAAAATGCTCCCAACATTGTAAAGAACCGTGGGGGCCCCCGAATGTGTTTACATTATAACTTCTAAAATAAAAGCATCTGAGAGAACAACCAAGTACTAATACTAAGTCTTGCCCTCTTGAGTAAGTGCAGTCTCAGGATAGAGGGAGGACTGTGCTGTGCCTTATAGTAGTTGCTGGCACTTACTGGCCAAAGAATCATGGTGTTCATCCTAGCTGTGGGACTGGATATTTTGGTTGCACTTTTCAAGGTTTTCTGATTTCAGGTGGGCAAGTGGTTAGTGACATCCTAGGTTTGTTGGGATATCATGAACAAAGGCACTGACAGTAATTAGTCTGGGATTAGTCTGGGATGGGGGAGAGGAGGGTTCTGGCTAGTTTTGGGATATGGATTGATTAGACTTCTTATGGACTGGAAGCTGTATTCAGATAGGTAAGTAGTGGTGGTGGAGGGTTAGCTTTAAAGCCCAGCCGCAGGAGTTTAGATTAGAGGTAGGTAGATCTTTGAAAGTCTTTGTTTTTTATAATTAAGAAGGGACCTTCTTTCTTGTAGCCTGTACATGACTATTGCTTGCTGATTTGAGGCTTAGAGCTGCTGCAGTCATAACTCTGTGTGGGCTGTGGGTTTCACTCCTCAAAGATACCTTGATTTCTTAAAGTTAATTTCTCCTAGGCACTCTGCTGAGATCACGTCCTATTGAGAGTTTTGATTTGATTGTATGTTTTAATGAGTCTTCTTACCTTTGCTGTATTCAAATATTTTAGAATCTTAAAGTTGAAAGGATTCTTGGAGATAATCAGATCTATGTTCTCAAGTACATGAATCATACCTTTGGTATGATTTTGAAGTGATCCTTATGTGTCTGCTGGAATGCATGAACTGTTTTTTAAGACAACTCTTCCATTGGTAGATTTCATTCTTTAGGTTAAAATTTGCCTTTCCCAGTTTTATCTGGAGCTAGATCAAGTCTAATCCCCTTTTATTACCCCAGCCCTTCAGATATTTGAGGCCAGTTATAATGGCCTCTTCTAAACTTTCTTTTCTCAGCCTAAATATTTTCCTTTGTCTTACTTTATATTTCAAGATTTCTCACCATTATCCTTGCTCATCTTTTGTAGTCTGTGTCTTAGCGAAGACCCAGAATTGAAACTAATATCCTTTCAAAGAATTGATTATGATTTTTGTTTCTTTTAAGCAGTAAGCAACAGAAGAGCTTCTCTGGTGGCTTAGTGGTTAAGAATCCACCTGGTGATGCAGGAGATGCAGGTTTGATCCCTGGGTTGAGAAGATCCCCTAGAGAAGGAAATGGCAACCCACTCTAATATTCTTGCCTAGAAACTCCTGTGGATGGAAGAATCCGGGTAGGCTATGGTCCATGGGGTTGCAGAAGAGTCAGACACGACTTGGTGACTAAACGACAAGCAGTAGAAAACCCCTTCTCAATAAGAGGGTTAACCTCTTATTGAGAAGAGGGTTAAACAATAAAGGATTTACTGTTTTCAGTTGGGAGATGTACCTTTTCTTCATATCTGAACATTCCTGATATTGAGACATTTTAAACATTGAGGTGAATAGCTTGTCAGTGCAGTTGCCAGCATCCCCCTTCCTTGGTAACTTATAAAATAAGGATGGTTTCTATCATTGCTGTATATTTCATGAAACATGATATCTCAACTAGCAGGAGCTCTCATGGAAGTGTTGATTCACAATTGGTTATTATTTCACCTTGATTATACCAGGGATCCAGTATGGCAGGTAGACTTGGCTTATCCTCTGTTACAAGATGGCTGCAGCAGTTATAAGCATCAACTCTCCAGTCAACAACATCTAGAGGCAGGAAGAGAGAAGATACCTTCTTTGTGTTCATTTTTAAGAATAAGCAAAATTTCCAGAAGTACTCTTTCTAGGTCAGAGTTGTCACATGTCTATTCCTACACCAATCACTGACAAGATTAGGGGGAATTACCGTTATTAGCTCAGTGGTTCTTAGTCAATGATTCTCAGACTGTGTGCACCAAAATGACCTCGAAAACTTGTTAAAACACAGATTGGTGGCCCTTACCTGTAGAGTTTTTGATCTAGTACTTTGAATCGGGGACTGAGAGTTTGGTTTCTTCCCAAGTTTGTGGGTGATGCCAGTGCTGCTGGAGATGGGCTCAGTCTTCCCTTAAAGTGCGCAGCCAAACGGGTATCCAGACAAAACCAGTGTTCTGTTAGCAAGAGATGAGGTGTGTGGGGGCAGTGTGAGGTGAGCTGCTGTCCATTTCTGTCACATAGACCAGCATTTCTCCTAGATGTTCTGACACACCAAACTGTGGTTGTTACTGTAAGTTGTACAAAATTTATTATTAGTAATAAGCTATATGCAGATAGCACCACCTTTATGGCAGAAAGTGAAGAAGAACTAAAGAACCTCTTGATGAAAGTGAAAAAGGAGAGTGAAAAAGTTGGCTTAAAGCTCAACATTCAGAAAACTAAGATTATGACATCCGGTCCCATCACTTCATGGCAAATAGATGGGGAAACAGTTGACACAGTGAGAGACTTTATTTTGGGGGGCTCCAAAATCACTACAGATTTTGTAGTGACTGCAGCCATGAAATTAAAAGACACTTACTCCTTGGAAGGAAAGTTATGACCGACCTAGACAGCATATTAAAAAGCAGAGACATTACTTTGCCAACAAATGTCCGTCTAGTCAAGGCTATGGTTTTTCCAGTGGTCATGTATGGATGTGAGAGTTGGACTGTGAAGAAAGCTGAGTGCCAAAGAATTGATGCTTTTGAACTGTGATGTTGGAGAAGAGTGTTGGACTGCCAGGAGATCCAACCAGTCCATCCTAAAGGAGGTCAGTCCTGAGTGTTCATTGGAAAGATTGATGCTGAAGCTGAAGCTCCAATACTTTGGCCACCTGATGTGAAGAACTGACTCATTTGAGAAGACCCCGATGCTGGGAAAGATTGAAGGCAGAAGAAGGGGACAACAGAGGATGAGATGGTTGGATGACTCAGTGGAGATGAGTTTGAGTAAACTCTGGGAGTTGGTGGACAGGGAGGCCTGGCGTGCTGCAGTCCATCGGGTTGCAAAGAGCTGGACACAACTGAGCAACTGAGCTGAAGACTTGAGAATGACTTTTGTAAATCATATGGAGTAGATCAAGTAGATTACAAGAAAATGGTCGTTATTCTCTGACATGCTTTCTTGAGTGAGGAGAGAAAACGATTGCCGTTCAGTGAAGGCGCAGAGAATACACCCTTCCAGTAGTATGTAGTGCGTATTAATAATAGCTGACCTACTTTAAACATCAGACTCATTCATTAGATAGGGTCTGGTAACATCCACATTTCATGAGGCAGGAAACCGAGGCACAGAGAGGCTAAGGAATTTGCCAGGTGTCATGGAGTCAGGAAATGGTAGAGCTGGGCTTCAAAACCCTGCAGTTTGGTCTCACAGCTGATACTTCTAACTCTGTGTTCTACTGTCATTTGGGGCTGAATATGTTGCAGGAAGGGGAGGCCTTGAGAGGTTTCAGTTTATATTTTTGGCTTGTGTCAGTATGGTGGGGTTTATGTGGTGGGAATTCTCTCCCTCCATTCCCTCCTTCCTTCATCTCTGCTGCTGCTAAGTTGCTTCAGTCATGTCTGACTCTGTGTGACCCCATAGACGGCAGCCTACCAGGCTCCACCATCCCTGGGATTCTCCAGGCAAGAACACTGGAGTGGGTTGCCATTTCCTTCTCCAATGCATGAAAGTGAAAAGTGAAAGTGAAGTCACTCAGTTGTGTCGAACTCTTAGCGACCCCATGGACTGCAGCCCACCAGGCTCCTCCGTCCATGGGATTTTCCAGGCAAGAGTACTGGAGTGGGGTGCCATTGCCTTCTCCTCCTTCATCTCTGCCTGTTTGTAATTGATGCATTTGAACATACATGTAGAACTTAAAGCATTGTGTGTGCAATGTCTGCTTACTTTTTGCCACCTATGCATTTTATAAACTTGCCTTCCATGCCATTTTGTACCTACTGGGGAGAAAGAATATTTGTGTAGAAAGGAATGAGCACAGAGTCCTATGGTTAAACAGTTAAGTTTTTGTTGTTGTTGAATATGATGGTATGGAGGCTACTTATCTTCATAAAGGAAGTTCTGTCGGTCAGTCTTTATGGCAAATAATGAACTAAACACAAAGGTTTTTAGCTGCTCCAGAGTGGTTGAGAAAGCTAAAGAAGCTCTGGACCAAGCTTCTAGGCACAGCTTCCAAAAGCAGAGTGAAAAACTGAGCTGCCTAGTTTCTTGCCATGCGTTGCTCAACACTTTAGGCTCTAGCTGTGCTGAAGCACTGGCCACGTCCTCTCACTTGTAGACTGTTCCCTCTACCTGATGTACTCAACCCATCGCCTCTTGACACATGATTCCCATCCTAGATCTCCTTCCACGTGTTTAGTTTTTCTTGATCCTTCTGTCTTACTCTCCTTCAGACAGCCCGATGCTCCTGTTCTCTGCTCCCATTGCACCCCATGTCCCCCTGTTGTGGTACCTAACTGTTTATTATCGCTTGTTGGTCTGTTTGTCCCCATTCCTCATTGTGTGGTAGCACACATTACAGTGCTTGAATGTAGGGAGTTGAATGGTTCAAATTTAAAAATCACTAATTACACATTTGGAGCTTCATTACCAAGAAATAGATGCCAATCACAAACTTCTAAGTTGTAATTTATAATTCTCTTAATTATAATTGACAGATTTTTGCTTTGGTTTGAGTAAAATACCCTTTATGGCATGTCTAATGTAACTTAATGGAGATTGGACAACTGATCTGTAAGCTAATGATTCTTTGAAGTTTGGAAACTGAATCTGAGAAGTTTTGTAACTAGATGAAACTAGGCTTTTAAAAATAAACTTTTTTTTTTTCATTTTTGAATAATTTTGTGTTTACAGAAAAGTTGTAAAGACAGCATAGAGAGTTCCTCCATTGTTAGCATCTTACATTATCATGGTACGTTTGTCCAAACCAGGACGCCAATATTGATACATTACTGTTAGTTAAACTCCGGATTCTTTATTTGAACACCACCAGTTTTCCTATTTGTGTCTTCTCGTTCCAGGATCCAGTCCAGGGAGCCAAACTGCTTTTGGTTGTCACATCTCCTTGGCCTCCTTTGGGCTGTGACAGCCGCAGTATCTCCTTGGTTTTCATGACCCTGACAGTTTTGGGGAGTACTGGTCGGGCAGTTTGTAGAACGTTACTCAGTTTGGATTTGTCCAATGGTTTTTTTCATGGTTATACTGAGGTCATGGATTTTGGGAAAGAATACCAGATTTTTGTCAAGAAGGGGTAAAATGCCCTTGATACATAGCTGTCAAGGGGCTCATGATGCCTCCATGACGTCATCACTAGGGTCAGGTGGTGCTTGCCAGGTTTCCTCACCTTAAAGTTAGTCTCTTTCTCTCTTCCCATTCGCTTCTTTGGAAGCATGTCACCAAGTGGCCCACTCTCCAGGACTGTGAGCACACGTGTGCGAGGGGTCGAAGCTCCACCTCCTGGAGGGGCATTGACAACATGTTACTTAGAATTCTACAAGCAAGATTTGTTCCTTCTCTCCCCCAAAGTAAATATTTATATTCATCTCTGTGCAGTCATTTTGCAAGTATATTATAACAATTTAATAGACAATGGGTCTCTAACAGGTACCGTGCTGATTTAGGGGGCTGTATTTTTAAATCCTTTGGAGTCACATGCCTTTTTGAGAAACTGATAATTGCTATAGACTTTAGGGGTTTCACAGGTCTTTGACTTCATTTAAGATTTAAGATTGTCTCTGCTTTTCAATAATTCAGTTCAACCAAGGAGACAGGCAAGAAAATAAAATATGTGTTGCTGCTGTCAGGGAAATTTGAGTTTAGTGTTTGAGAAGAATGAGAGAGTTAAATCAACTAAAGGTTGGAAAAACATTATAAGCAGAGGGAACACAAGGAATAAGACCTATTCAAAAAGACATGGTGAGGATTTAGGTCTTGCCATGGTATAGCTGAACTGGGAGGTGGGCTAGATATAAAATTGGAGTGGTAAGAGAAGGTCTACCCAAGAGAGTAGCTGAGTAACTGAGTAACTTTCTCAAGTTTATAAGTTTTGAAATGTTTAAATGACTGTAATGATTTTGCTTGCAAATTATTTTCATCTTTAGTTTCATGGCTATGTAATTTAGTACTTCACTTGCGTGTATAATTAAAGAGTGAAGGAAATGGCAACCCACTCCAGTGTTCTTGCCTGGAGAATCCCAGGGAAGGGGGAGCCTGGTGGGCTGCCGTCTGTGGGGTCGCACAGAGTCAGACACGACTGAAGTGACTTAGCAGCAGCAGCAGCAGCAGGTGAAGAGATGTTGACCACTTTCTCAAGACTTTTGGATATGAAGGGACTTGAGGCAGGAGAAAACTGGAAGAGATTGTGGTGTTCAGAGAAGTTTATTCAAGTTGGGGCAGACTTGCATGTATTTAAAGGAAGGACCCAGTAGTGATGGAAAGAGGGTGATTGAAATAAACCTACGAAAAAGGTGGGACGGTTGATCCAACAAGGAGTTGATACTTTGCATCAGGAAAGAATGAGGAAATAATCCAGTATATAATGAGTGGCTCCTGTACATTGTATTCAGAATTATCAGGCTTGTGTAAGACTTACAGTTGGCTTATTGGTAAACTGGGGCTGTGGCCCGACCTTGATTCTTGCTGCTGCTATATTCATCGCGCACATTTAATTCCTTTTATAAATATGTTTAAGGTCTTTGCTAAGTTCTGGTGATAGGAGAATGTATCAGAGTCCATGCTCTTGAACTGAGTTGAGGTCGTTAAGGATACAGGATAGATATATGAAAGGATCAAGAATAAATATAAAGAGAGAATTTCGACAGTTCTTTCTCATGCTCGTGGCTGCAGGCTTTCGCCAGATCAGGCACTCTTCATTTCTTTTCAGGGTATGGGGAAAATGAAGTTAGGGTCTGTGGTATTTTACCCTGTTCTAGTTTCTCATTTAGAAGTCAATTCAGATGGTTCTACATTTAGTAGTCCTTACTGGGCATTCTTAGATAATTTTAACTGTAAACTGTGAAGAAGATTAATTTTTATGGTGACCTCTTTTCTTTAAGTTAGGCCACAGTGTTAATCGCTAATTTCTTATCTGATAGATACTATTAATAAAAGAATCACCCTCTTACGAGGAAAATTATTCCTAAATAAAGCTTTAAAATTTAGCACGTGTTTGAACATAGACTTGACCCTGTGCTTAAAAAAAGGAGGTTTTTGGTCATTGTTATAATGCCCTTTGGGCATGGTATTAATTGACTTTAGAAATTAAAATGGAACTTCATTAGGCAGCCATTACTCTTGCGTTAATATTCTTTTTGCTCTGAATCCTTACCAAAAACAATACGCTCTTTAAATATATATATATTTTATATATGTGTTTAATCTACACATTTAATATATATAAATATACAAACCTTGTATACTGGTTTTATTGTTGAAAACCTGTGTAGTATTTTAATGACAAATAAAGGTGTGAGGAATGTTTGAAGAGAAATTTTGATAAGGTTATATCATTTGTACTAATAATTGACTGGAGGCTGTAAGATCAGTAGATATTGTGCTTCTAGACTCATTCAGTCAGCAAATATGTGCAAAAGCACCGTGTATATAACACAGGATAAGAAAGTCATGGTTTCTGTGTCAGGCTTCCAGTCTCAGTTCAGGTCAGTGGCTCAGTCGTGTCCGACTCTTTGTAACCCCATGAATCGCAGCACGCCAGGCCTCCCTGTCCATCACCAANACTTCCACTGTATAATCATAAGGGATTTGATTTAGGTCATACCTGAATGGTCTAGCGGTTTTCCCTACTTTCTTCAATTTGAGTCTGAATTTGGTAATAAGGAGTTCATGGTCTGAGCCACAGTCAGCTCCTGGTCTTGTTTTTGTTGAGAGTATAGAGCTTCTCCATCATTGGCTGCAAAGAATAGAATCAGTCTGATTTCGGTGTTGACCATCTGGTGATGTCCATGTGTAGAGTTTTCTCCTGTGTTGTTGGAAGAGGATGTTTGCTAGTGGAAACAAATTGAACAAGAGTAGTTGATGCTGTTATCTGATGTGGTATATGTAGGTGCTTATTACCTCATTTGCACCAGCAGAGACCTCTTTAGTATTCTGAAATCTGCAGCAGAGAGATGAGTAGAATCTGACGGAAGAGTTGGGGAAGGATGTATGAGGCGGTGGGCACACTGAGGAAGGGAGTGTGCCTGTGGAGAGGGGGGTTCTGCAGAAGCAGAGCCAGAAGGTGAAGTGTGTGTAAGCAGGAGGAGTGCAGGATGTTGTGACTAGGCCCACCGGTGAAGGTCGTGTAATGTAAAGCTTTTGACTTTATCCTAAAGGCTCCAGAAAGCCATTGCTGGGCAAAGATCAGATTCTCTTTTTAAATATTGGGGAAGATCACTCAGGAGTGGAGCAGAGGGGAACAGGGGTTGATGAGAGGTTTGAGCAGATATGGGGAGGCCAGTTAGCCCTGTGATGTCATAGTCTGCCGGGGGTGATGATGGGTGCTATTTGAGAATTCCGTAATAAACTATTTTGAGAGATCTGAAATAGGTGAAAAACTGGATACTTGTATAAAACAAATAGCACGTGCCTCTTCTAAGTGTAAAGCTTTGTTTAGTGTATATAGTTCTTGAATCTCATTTAAGGTTCCTGAATTACACTGAGAATCTGTATCCTAAAGACAGTACAAGGCTATTGTGAAAACTATAATCATTTTTCCCCACTCAGGGGAGGGGATGTCCCTTGTTTATTTTAATTTTTAATGAAACTTCAATATTCAAATTATAAAGTCTTTTGGCCTTACTGATTTGAAAATAGACTTCTTTTCAGTTTTAAACATATCTGACCTCCTCTCTGGATTATTTATTTGACCCTTAATTAACTCCTAAGGCAGGGAATTCAATCTGCCCAAATGTTAAACAGTGCCATTTAAAATTTGGAAGCCCAAAGCAAAACAGGCTGAGATTACCATATCCAAGCCAAGCAGACTCGTTTTGAGTAACAAAATAAGCTTGTTAAATGAGCGCAGTTACAGGGAATATGTCATATGAAGACTGGAGAAGCAGGTACTAGTGGCTGGGGGCTCAGGATGAAACCATGGGCCTGGCCAGAAGATTCTTGTTTTCCTCTTTCATGCAGCTCAGATAAATATGAATTTTTTAACCTGTGTGAAAATTTTGTATGAATGGTTCTATATAGAATCATACAGTTTCCTTGGTGTGTGACTTCTTTAGCTCAGCATTGTTTTTGAGATTCAGCTCTGTTGTTGGGTATAGTTGCAGATGGCTCTTTTGCCTTGCTGTATAGTGTTCCATTGTCTGAATATAATTTGCTTATCTGTACTAATATTCATGGGCGTTTGGATTGTCTTGGTTTTTGGATATTAGGAATAATGCTACTATGAACATATTTGCCCTTGTGTTTTGATGAACATATGTACATATCTCTATTGGGTATGTTTCTAAGAGTAAAGTTTCTTTGTTGGTTTTAATATTTTTGTGTTTACTTTAGCTTTCTGTCATGCTATTTTTATTATTATTTGGCTTTTTATTTTGTTTTTTCTTTCTGCACATTGTCTTATGATCAGTTTTAGTAGATATTGACAAACATTTTTATGAAGTGATAGTTTCTCTTTATAATTTGTACTCCTAGTAACATTTTGCTTTACATCCTTGTTAATTCCTAGTATTGTTTATTTTCGTCTTTTGGGTATATAAAACTCCATGCAGTGTTAGTATACTTTTATATTTGATTTTAGAGCTGATACTTTTCTTATTTCAGAATTTTCTGGTCAGTCTTACCTTTTCAGTCAAGGTGAACTTTAGCATCACTATGAAGTTTACAAAACCTACTTTGGAATTTTAATTTAGAATTTCCTGATTTATAAGTTACTTTGAAGTGAATTGGCAGCTTGCAATATTGAGTCTTCCAATTCAAAACCAGAGAGTTCCCAGTTAATTTGAGGCTTCTTTTATGTTCCCCAGTTGAGTGATATGGATTCTTTATACAGATGATGCACATTTCTTACTAAGTGGACGCCTCATTGTCGTGAGTTTTTAAAAGTCTGAATATGATATTTTTAAATTTTCTAATTAGAATACAAACCTTGATAAGGTATATTATTTCTTTAATGTTTAGCTGTATTTTTTCTATTGATATTATTTTATTTGGATATTCCTCAGTTTTAATAAGTTAAATTAACATGCCTTTTCATGTGTGGTATCTGTGTATATTTGTGTGTTTTATTATTCTCCTTTTTAAAAGGAATTGGGAATTTTTCTTTCATCTGTTTGTGGGAACACTTTAAATAGCTTTAGAATATCCTATTCCTTGACTGTGTAACAGATCATGCATGAAATACCTGGATTTGATATTTGGAATGTAGCTCTTTTGCTTTCTCTGTTCCGTGCAGGATATTAGCCTTTTATGGTTATTATTCTTTGAATCAGTTTTGCTCTTTATTCATTGGACCTTATTCTCATAATCAGCATTGAATTAAGAAATTAGTCACCTATAATTTTTTTCACTTTTCTTTTTCTCATTTTTAGTTATGAGCATTTATTTATGATCTCTCTAGCTTTTGAGTAGGTTGATTAGTGACTTACAGGTTATATTGAATTTTATTTCCAGACACAGCCCTTTTTGTGTGTGGATTTCTATTGATGGCATTCGTAATTCCTCTTCTCTGGTTTCCTAGATTCATGTTTTGTTTTGTTTTTCTGACTTCTTCATTTGTATACTTATTAATTTATTTCATTCTAATTTAGTACATAGACCTTTAAACTGTGAAGTTTCTCATATTGAAGGTTTGGTAGTGACCTGTAGACTCTGACACGGTGTGAAGCTGGATTATAATTTTTGAGATAATCTATATCTGTGTGTTTGATGTCCCCTTTGGTCTAACATTTATTCATGAGAGAGTATTTTAAACTCTGGTAGGTTTGTAGATTTTTGGTTGGCTTCGCTGTTGTCATAAATCTCCGGTTTTATTTTCTCATGATTAGAATGTTTGAGTTATTTCTTCTTTCTGTAATTTGTTAAGATGTTCTCTACTGGTCTAATATTTCACTCTCTGTGTGGTGTTGGGACTGCTTGAATAGAAGAATGGTTCTCTTTTTATGATGTAGAGTTATATGTGAGTGCATAGATATGAGTATGCGCCTGTGTGTCTCAGCTTAGTATTTTCTGTATTCTTAACTTTTTACTTACTCCATCTGTCATGGCCTGAAATAAGTTTATTAGTAACTTTTATTAATGGATGATTTTATGTCTGTTTTTCCTTTGTGGTATTAAATATGTAATATGCATATGTTTAGGTCTTTAAGTTTCATTGAAATATAATTGGCTTACGGAAAACTATGCACATTTGAAGCATGTAATTTGGTATGCTTTGGAATGTGTACCGCCCTTGAGAGTCACAGGTAAGGTAACCAACACACGTCTCACTGTGCGAGGTTTCCTTCTGCACCGTTATAGCCCCTTTCTATCCCTCCCCAGGCAACTACTCATCTGCTTTTCCACCACAGATTGGTTTACCTTTCCTAGAATTTTATGTTAATGAAATTATATACTATGTCCTCTTTTTTTAACTCATCATAATTATTTTCAGACTCACCCATGCTGTTGGGAGTATTAATAGTTCATTCCTTTTTTTGACCGGAATTATTCCCTTGTAGAGACACTAGTTTGTCTATTCATTCATCTGTTAATGTATACTTGGGTTGTTTCCAGTTTGGCGCTATTACAAATAAATATGCCGTGAACATTTGTGTACAAGTCTTTGGGCTTTTTCTTTAGGTGGTAAGTACCTAGTTGTGGAATGGCTAGATCAAATGGGAGGTATATGTTTAAGGTTTTAAGACACTGTTATTGTTTTCCAAAGTGGTTTTATTATTTGGCATTTCCATGAGCTGCATCAGAGTTATTTACTGTTGCTTCAGATCCTTGCTGAGTCAGTTTGCTAGGGCTACCATAACCCAAACACCGTAGACTGAGGGGCTTAAGCAACAGAAGTGAGTTTCCTTGTGGTTCCTGAGGGTGGAAGTCCAGGATCCAGGTGTTAGCAGAGTTGCTGCCTCCTGAGGCCGTTTTCCTTGTTTGTAAATGACTGCCGCTCTGTTGTTGCCTCCTCACACAGTCTTTTCTTTGTAGTCTTGTTTTGTGTCTAAATTTCCTCTTCTTGTAGGGTCAGATTGGATTAGGGCCCACTCTAACTTTGTTTTAGTTCAGTCATCTTTAAAGACCCACATATTCTGAGGTACTGGGGGTTAGGGCTTCAGCCTATGAAGTTTGGGGCACACAGTTCAGACCAACACTTGTTCAGTGGGGTCAGTTGTGATTTTAGCCTTTGTGTGGATAACAAAAAACTGGAGAATTCTTCAATAGATGGGAATACCAGACCACCTAACCTGCCTCCTGAGAAATCTGTATGCAGGTCAAGAAGCAACAGTTANTTCAGTGGGGTCAGTTGTGATTTTAGCCTTTGTGTGGATAACAAAAAACTGGAGAATTCTTCAATAGATGGGAATACCAGACCACCTAACCTGCCTCCTGAGAAATCTGTATGCAGGTCAAGAAGCAACAGTTAGAACCAGAGATGGAATAACAGACTGGTTCCAAATTGGGAAAGGAGTACATCAGGGCTGTATATTGTCACCTTGCTTATTTAACTTAATATGCAGAGTACATCACGCAAAATGCTGGGCTGGATGAACCACAAGCTGGAATCAAGACTGCAGGGAGAAATATCAGTAACTTCAGATATGCAGATGTACCACCCTAAAGGCAAAAAGCAAATAGGAACTAAAAAGCTTCTTGATGAAAGTGAAAGAGGAGAGTGAAAAAGTTGGCTTGAAACTCAGTATTCGAAAAACTAAGATCATGGCATCTGGTCCCATCCCTTCATGGGAAATAGATGGGGAAACAGTGGAAACAGTGTCCGACTTTATTTTTGAGGGCTCTAAAATCACTGCAGATGGTGACTGCAGCCATGAAATTAAAAGACGCTTACTCTTTGGAAGAAAAGTTATGACCAACCTAGATAACATATCGAAAAGCAGAGACATTTCTTTGCTGACAAATGTCTGTCTAGTCAAAGCCATGGTTTTTCCAGTAGTCCTGTATGAATGTGAGAAGAAAGCTGAGCACCAAAGAATTGATACTTTTGAACTGTGGTGTTGAAGATGACTTAAGAGTCCCTTGGACAGCAAGGAGATCAAAGCAGTCAATCCTAAAGGAAATCAGTCCTGATATTCATTGGAAGGACTGAAGCTAAAGCCCCAGTACTTTGGCCATCTGATGCAAAGAACTGACTCACTGGAAAAGACCCTGATGCTGGGAAAGATTGAAGGCAGAAGGAGAAGGGGACAACAGATGGTGAGATGGTTGGATGGCATCACCTACTCAATGGACATGGGTTTGAGCATTCTCCAGGAGTTGGGAAGCCTGGTGTGCTGCAGTCTATGGGGTTGCAGAGAGTCAGACATGACTGAGTGGCTGAACTGAACTGAAGAGATNATGGTGAGATGGTTGGATGGCATCACCTACTCAATGGACATGGGTTTGAGCATTCTCCAGGAGTTGGGAAGCCTGGTGTGCTGCAGTCTATGGGGTTGCAGAGAGTCAGACATGACTGAGTGGCTGAACTGAACTGAAGAGATGCATCATGGTATCAGTTGGCATTTCTCTAAATGACTAATATTGTTGAGCATATTTTCATCTGCTTATTACCATCCATATATCTTATTTGGCAAGGTATCTGTTGAAATTTCCTGTTCATTTTTAAATTGGGACTGTTTGGTTTCTTACTGTTGAGTACTGAGAAATGTTTATTTTGGATACAAGTTCTTTATCACATACATGCTTTGAAAATATTTTCTGCCAGTCTCTGGTTTGTCTTTTCATTCTTATAACAATATCTTCTAATGAGCAGAAGTTTTAAATTTTGAGGAAATCTGTTTTATTAGTTTATTCTTTTATGGATTGTGCTTCTGGTGTTGTATTTTAGATGTCTTTGACAAACCCAGGTCCACAAAGATTTTCTTCTGTGTTATCTTGTAGAAGTTTTACAGTTTTATGGGTTACATCTAGGTCTATGCTATGATCCACTTTGTTGCCTTTTTGGGGTATATAACATGGGGTATACATCAGGTTTTTTGTGGGGTTTTTTTGCTTATTAGCATTCAGTTATTCTAGTTCATTTGTTGACAAGTTATTCTTTACTGAATTGCCTCTGCACCTTTGCTGAAAATCAATTGCCCATAAATGTGTGATTCTGTTTCTGAGCTCTGTCCTGTGCCATTGATCTTCTTGTGTGTCTTAATGGCAATATCATGTTCTCTTGATTACTGTAACTTTAAAAATTAGTCTTGAAGCCACTAACTCTTAAGTCTTCAAATGCTCTTCTTCCTGAAAGTTGTTCTGGCTCTTTTTAACAGTAGAAACTTGCCTGAAAAATATAGTTTCTTTTCCTATATTAGATTTGTAACCAGTGTTCTGTTCCTCAAATAAAATAAATTCTGATTCTAATCCTTGATTATTTATACTAATCAGAGAAAGTGGTGGGAAAGCTGTACCTGCCAGTATTGTGACATGAGATATATCCCAGGTATAGATGATTCACTGTGGGAAGTACCTGTATGGTCTCCCTGTGATCCTTGCATTCATATCCGTCTTTCTGGAGTGGACTTTAAGGGCAGAGTTTTAACAGGTAATCAGTCATCTTCTAAGCTAGAGGCACGTGTTTTAAGAATGTCATTTACATTGAGCACGTTGAGAAGACCCTACCTTACTGCTCTTCTGTCTTCAGAGAGGAAAAGGGGTTGATGCCTGCTTCGGGTAGGGCAGTTAGAGAGAAGGGGCAAGAGGGCGGTTACTGTGGGTCAGGGGAGAGTGGTTTCAAGAAATAAGATTTTGGACTTAAGTCGTATTTTGGGGTGTGTTTTATTTGTCAGTTTTGTTCCAGTGTCTATTTGTTTGTCTTAATTCTAAAGATCTTAGGACTCTTGTACAATTCAGAAAGCCTGAGACTTAAGAGGAGATGATAAAGAGTAAAAAAAGACTGAAAAGATTCAGAACTAACCTGTCTTCTTACTTTTATTTCAGTTCAGCAAAATCTCCCTGCTTGTGCTTCATACATACATTGCTCGTATTGTGGAATGGTATTTTTCCATTTAGCTAAAGTATTTGCTTCCTTATTCCATTTGACCCAGAAGAGCAGATTTTAGACCTTCTCCACACTCTCCTTTTTCTTCCAGAAAACTGGGAGCTGCTGAGATATGGTGGCAGTTTGTGTAACCTTCCCCTAGAGTGGGGCAGTAAAGAACCTACTACCCCAGATAATGACTCAGATAATGACTTTAAGGAGACCCTTACGTATGCTTGAGATGTGAGGGCTACTGTCTAGGTTTGAAAGAGAACATCTCCTAACTGTTCTGGTTAGAATACGGGAATGAAGAAAGATTTCCACTGGCTCTGTTCCCCCTGTAGTCTTCGATGATGTTGTTTTTCTGTTCTATTATCTAGTATATATTGGTTTCTTGGAAGAATTAAAACATAATTTCAGTCGACATCACCTCACTGCATGTAGCTCTTGAGAAAGCTCCATGGTAGAATGGTGGCTCTTTGCTGCTGCTGCTGCCCTGCCCAGGTTTCAGAAATATCAGAGAGGAGTGTGGAGACATTTATGTCTTTTTATATAAGTATGAGCCCAAAGGATGCTTTTGAGGAAACACAGGTGACTGGAGGATGAGGCTTTCTGATGGAGGATCAGGGCCAAAGGTAGGAAGCCAGGTCATGAATGACCTCGTTGTTCAGTTGCTGTCGCGTCAGACTCTTTCCCACCCCATGAATTTTAGCACACCGGTGAATGCCCTCATTCCTAAGCAAGGAAAGTGTTTAGACTTCATTCTGTTAGTGAGGGGAAGTCATTGCTGGGTTTTAAAATAGGAGGTGACATGGTCTGATTGGGTCCGTGGTATAATGGCAGGCACCGAGTTAATTCTGATTTGGGTGTGGGTGGTTGGGAGATCTTGACGTATCCTTGGGAAATAAACATAGGTTTTGAAAGGAACCAGGCTATTGGGAGCGGTGGGAGTTTGCACAAAGTGTTTGAGCTGCCTCCCTGTTTCTGAAGGAGGACTTTAAAAGCCCTGCTAGTGATGCTTTTCCCAGCAAAGGTTGGTCTGTTCTTCTGCACACAGTTCTTCCAGGAGTCAGGTCTTTGCTGAGTCTTAGACTTTAATATATTAGTATTTGTTCCTTTCCAGATCTCCCTGGAGAGTTCTTGGCTCCATTCTTTCCTTGGGGTCTGCTCTGCCTTGCACTTTCACAAAACAAAACTAGGATCCTCAGTTCTTGCTCCTTCTCCAGGAAGGGAACCTGAAGGACATTTGGACTAAAGATCTGTGTTTAGTTCCAGGGTTCAGAAAGATGATTTATCGCTCCAGTCCACCTTCAATTTGCCTCTCACAAGGAGGTGTTTTGTATGAAGCTGGTACCACATTTCTGTAGATCTGTCAAAATGTGATTCTGGCTGGTTATAAACATAACAATGATAATACTTTAGTTCTAATGCCTAAAAGCAATAAAGCTTTCAATAAATGTGATTTAAATTCCAGGCCTGGTACCCATTTGCACCCTCTCCCTTGTGTGCTTGTGTTTAAAGCCAATTATGTTCATATGTTTGCAGTGTAACTTGCCATTCAGTATTTCTCTTCAGTATAACACTAGATGTCAAGTGAAATTTTTCCTTATTTTCCTTACAGACTTTTAAAAAAAAAATCTCAGAAGTGTGTAAATTTTCTTATAACTCTTCTTTTTGACTTGAATCTGTTTGACTTGACCCAAGCAGACTTCTGTACCTGGCACTTATATTTTGGGCATTTCCACTGGAAGTTTTTTTTCCAGGGCTGGAGATGAGGACACATCGCATTACAGGTGGAAAGAAATGTAAATGGCCAAAACTAATAAAAAGCACATGTACATAGGAGGGGAAGAAAATAGTGTGAGGAAAGTAAAAGTTGAAAATTAGGTGGGTAGCAGGTAAGACGGAGCAGTCTGAATAAGAGGTTTAGTTGAANAGGAGGAGAAGTGGACGACCGAGGATGAGATGGCTGGATGGCATCATGGACTCGATGGACGTGAGACGGAGTGAACTCTGAGAATTGACAATGAACAGGGAGGCCTGGCATGCTGCAATTCATGGGGTCGCGAAGAGTCAGACACGACTGAGCGACTGAACTGAACTGACTGATGTCCACCTACTCCTCCACCATCTTGTTCTCAGCTGCATCATCTTTTATGTCCACGCACTTGTAGAATCTTCTCGGCTTTCCCACAAGTGAGCGTATCCTCAGTGAAGAAACAATTATGGATATTGCAAACTTCCCTTTTATGTCTCATAGATTGTGCTTGTTCGTCTGAGTATCCAGAAGTCTCTGGCGGAGGCGTGGGTCGGCAGCGGCCTGCTGCAGGGTTGGGGGCACTGAGTTTGTAATCTTTTTAAAAATGGTATTTTATGGTTGGTTTTGTCTTGTGAGTTTGTTTTTGTTTAGTCGCTGAGTGGTGTCTCATTCTTTTGCAACCTCATGGACTTTTGTTTGTCAGGCTCCTCTGTCCATGGGATTTCTCAGGCAAGAATACTGGAGTGGGTTGCCATTTCCTTCTCCTGGGATCTTCCTGGCGCAGGGATCAAACCTGCATCTCCTACATTGCCAGGTGGATTCTTTACCACTGAGCCACCAGTCGTTTAGTTTCTAGCATGTTATTAACTCTTGAACAACAGATGGTTTGGGCATCTAGTGGTCTTCCTGTGGAAGTGGAAGGCAGATCTATATGCTTGGTAGCATTTAAAGTCAAGGATGAACTACTCAACAAATGTTTGATGATCAGATTCTTTTTTAAAAATCCCATCAGTGGACTTTAAAAATCACTGAAATACCTGATTTTGCAGTGATAAACCTTTTTAGTTTTTAACACCAATATTTTCCACAAAAAGGAGAGACTCTTTCTGTTTCTTCCTCCATCCCCAAAATAACCTGTCTTATTAAATTGAGAAATCACTTGGCAGATGAAAAGGAAGTGCTCCTTGAAAGCAGGAATTTATCTTATTCTCACTTTTGAATTGTGGTGTCTGTTTTAAAGCACAGGTACTATAGAAAATACTTGGGTGACTGTCGTTAAGGAAAGGTTAATGTGTGGTGTGTTGTCTCCTGTAGAGCAGGGAAATGTGCCTGACACAGGAACTTGCTTTCAAATAGGTTAACTCAAAGAGTTTCTGCATTTAGAGGGATTTAATTCTGAAAATCAGAAGAAACCTTAGAAATGTCTAATTTAGCCCATCCTCCTAATATTATAGCCACAGGAATGGAGACGCAAAGCATTTGAATAGCCCATGCAGGGCATGTGGCTGGTTATGTAGTGGCAAAGCTGCCGTTGCAGCCAGAGTTCCTTGCTTGTAGCCCTCCCTGCACAGTGCTTGAGGGCTGGGATGGAGCCCGCTCCCAAATTTACCTGTGTGTATTACTACCTCATAGAACAAGGCTGGCAAGAAGAGAAATTTTACGTAATGATATTTTTGAATCACTTCATATGTTCACTGTATATTAAGCTCTTGAAAGACAACCTGCCTACATTGTGGCTTTGACTACATTTCATTCTATTTAGTCTATAGTCATCTTTGCACTGTTCATTCCTAATTAGTTAAAAATACCCAGTTTTAAATCCTCTTGAATTAGGAAAAGGACATTTTACATTTACAAGTAAATGTCTGTCTTTAGCTTTTGGTTGCCAATTTCCAGTTCCCTCGTAGTTTGGCTAGCAGATGTGGCTTGTGTCAGCTTTTCTTTTGGACTATGTTGAGATTTTCTTCATGGTCTAATAATATGTGATTAGTATTTTTGAATATATTTTCAAATTATATTTGGAAAGAATGTATTGTCTGTTAATTTATATATATAAATGTGTGTATATATACATTTTATATATAATGTAGCTTATTAATGAGTCTTTCAAATGTTTTGTCCTTGTTTTTTACCTGCTTCATATTTTGATTTCTTACATAGAAATCTGTAGCCCCCAAGGTGATGGTATTAGGAGGTGATTAGGTCCTGAGGGCACACCTTCCCTGAATGGGATTAGTGCCCCTATGAAAGAGACACTGGCAAGCTTCTTTGGCCCCTTCTGCTGTATGGGTATACAAGGCCTGTCCCTGGGTAGAAGGTCCTCACCTGAAAGTGCTGGCACCCGGATTTCTGACTTCCAGCCTCCAAAACTGTGAGGAATAAATTTCTGTGGTTTATAAGCTGCCCATTGATCACAAATACCCATTAGTATTTTGGTACAACAACCCTACTGTACCAAGATTTGTTAAAGTCTCCCTCAGTGAATTTGCCAAGTTTTGTGATACTTTTATCAGAGCTGTTGGTGGATACAGAAAATGTATTATTTCTGTCTTCTTAGTGGATTGTTACTTTATTATGAAATAGTCCTTTCTGTCCTGTTTCTTGCTTTCTTTACCTTAAGTTCTACTATGAGACTAGTGGTGATATATTTATTTCTTTTGGTATATCTTTCTTCCTCATCACTTCTCTGCATCAATGAAACTTAGATCCAGCCTGATGACCTTGCAACAACTTCTGTCCCTTTAGTCTCCCCATTTCGTCTTACCTTCATGCCACTCAAGTGATCCTGGTTTGTCTGTGGTCTGCCTGCCACGTTGAGAGTTAGCTTCAGGAGAGCAGACCTGATGCTTGGTCCCTTCCCTGCACCTCCGTCTCCATCTTATACATCTCGTGGAGTCCTGGCATATAGTGAGCATTTTATGAATGTTGAATGAATGAATGAAGTAACGGTTAGCATAAAAAGTGGTTAGTAGGGGTCCTTCATGAGATTGAGGGGCATTGGTATGTTTAAAAAGTGATTTTGGAGGGAGTGCAGTTGTTGGTGATGGGGACTATGCACGGACTCCAGCAGCAGGGGGCTAGGGTCGGTGTAGAAGGGATGACTCAAAGACTGGGATGGCTCATCAGTGTGGGCGTTGAAGCCCTTGAGAAAGAGCACAGGGGTTATTTGGCTTTTAGCACAGGAAGGTGATGGAAATACTCATTCATGGCCACTGGGCTCCCTGCGCTTTGTGTGGCAGACTGCCTGTGACCCTTAGCTTCGGAGGAGCTCCTGGATGGGAGGTTTTAATGTTCCGGGTTCTGTTTTCTTCTTGGAATGAGTGAGGTGTTGCTCTGTTGCCTTCTGGCGTGGGATGTGACAGTGGAAAAGTCTGAGGCCAGCCTGACTCCTTTTCTTCCTTGTGGGGATTGCTTTTTCTGCCTGCATGCTTGAGGAGATCTTTATTTATAGCCTGTCTTTTCCTTTTCTTTTGAATTGAGAGCAGGGTATGTGAAAGAAGACAAAATGCAGCTACATTAGGCAATTGACCCATGAGCCCCCTTAATTAAATCTTAAAGTGACTAGAGCTCTAGTGTTTCTATATTTATTTATTTACTTGTCTGAGGCTTCTGGGCATCTGCAGAGCCCACACTATTCTAGGTGTGGGCTCTGTCTTCCTGCAGTAACTTAGCTCTCTAAGCCTCCCCTGAGACAGTCTCTGATTGTGACCTAACGCCCAGACTACTGTGAACCAGCAGTTGTATTTCAACTAAGCACAATTGATGTGACTCCATTCTAAAACTAATCCCTCACTCTGTCTGCTAAGGCTCCCCAACGTTGCAATCTGACTTTTCTCTGACTGACCTTTGAATAATCACATGCCTTCTGAAGTTGCTCTCAGTTGGGTTTAGAATCGAGGAGGACTTATGAGCCTAGAGATGCTTTCAGGGCTGAGAGGAGGGAAGGTGGAGTTGATGGAGCTGTGAAGTCAGCGCCCACAAGGCCAGATCTCAGAAGTGCCTCTGATTAGTTTGATCCCGCCCAAGTTGCTTGGCATCATGGGGTCCTGCTTGGATGTTGTGAAGACTGCAGATAATATTTGTAAACTATGTTGCATACTACCTGCCACAGAGATGTTTAAGTGATAGTAATTTTTATTGGTTATTTTTGTTAATTTGTGTTGCTGTTGCATATTGAGTTTTAAGAACATTTAAATTTAGACATGTTAAATCTAGTTAGTGCTACTTCTGGATGGCTAGTTATATATGTTAGTGCTTTTCCTTGATGCAAAAAAATTTTTATAGTCAAACTCTATAGTTATGTTATTATCTATGTTAATTGGGATTAAACCTTGAGATGGCTTAACAGTTGTCTCGCTCCCTGTTTCATCTCCTGAGTACTTGGGGATCCTAAACTTAGAGCTTCGGTAAAGTGTCCTCTTTTATCTCCAGTATTCTTTCTTCAGCCCTTCTCAGAACAGCAGCACTTTCAAGTTAGTCTTGAGTGTAGTGCTAAATCATCGACTGGAGCAGCAGGGCTAATCTTAACTGTGACTCTTGATGAGTTAGGTCATCATAGAGGCCAAAGGAGGACAGCTGGCTGGTGTGTCTTGGTCTAGATCCTCCTCTCTCCATCTTTACAAGACTAATTATTCAAAACGTTTTCAGCTGCCACCCTGATATTTGTATGCATCCTTGGCCTTCCAGTCTGAGCATATTTCCTATTGTGCTAATATAAAAGATGGTTAATTTTTTTATGCCTAACAGTTTGCTAAGTATTTTTCTTGTCATTATCTCAGTTGATCCTCACAACAGCCCAATGAAGGATCTTCTTCTCATACATGGAAAAGAAACCCCTGAAGTCTGCAGAGTTGAAGAGACTTGCTCCAGACCACGTGGTTTAGTGGAATGACCCAGCTCACCAATATACAGTGGTGTTGACACAAGATTTTGTGTTGCCCACACTGCCTGAGAGGCCTTCTCTTTCAAATGATGTAAAATAAAATCCTCTGTGGGGGGTGTTTTTCTGGGGGGCAGGGGTGAAATTCACCTAAAATTAATCATTTCAGAGAACAGTTCAGCAGCATGTAGTACATTGAGCAGTATTGAGCAACCATTGCCTCTACCAGTTCCAGAACTTTTTCATCACCCTGAAGGAAAACCTGCACCCATTAAGCAATCACTTCCACCCCCCAGCCCCTGACAGACAGCAGTTTTCACTGTCTCTATGAATTTACTTCTTCTGAATGTTTTATACAAATGTGATCTTTTGTCTGGTTTCTTTCCCTTAACAGTGTTCTCAAGGTTCATCCACATTGTAGCATTGTTCCATTCTTTTTTATGCCTAAATTCTATTCCATTGTATGGATTTGCCACCTTTTCCTTAAACATTTATCTGTTAATGGACATTTGAGTTGTTTCTGCATTTTGGTAGAAATACTGAATAGTGCTGCTGTGAACATGCATATACATGTTTTTAATCTATTTCAAACCATTTAATGCTCCTAGGTATTTACCCAACAAACTAAACCTTATGTCCTTGAAAAGATTTGTATAAGAATGTTTATAACAGCTTTGTTCATAATAGTTCAAAATTGGAAGTATTTCGAATCCTTATTTGGGTCATCGATATGAAATCTATTTAATTTCACTATACATGTATTTCTTTCTTTTTTTTTTTTTAAAGAGAAAGCAAATGAGGCAACCCATGAACCTTAATTTCAAAATAAATTCTGGCTGCTGTATTGTTTTAGTCTGTTGGGGCTGCTGTAACAAAGTACCACAAACTGGCTTATGAACAACAGAAATGTATTTGTTATAGTTCTGGAGGCTGGAAGTAGAAGATTAAGGCGCTAGTATGGTTCTGTTTTGATGAAGGTCCTCTTCCAGGTTCATCAGTTCAGTTCTGTAGCTCAGTCCTGTCCGACTCTTTGCGACCCGATGAACTGTAGCATGCCAGGCCTCCTTGTCCATCACCAACTCCTGGAGTTTACTCAAACTCATGCCCATTGAGTCAGTGATGCCATCCAGCCATCTCATTCTCTGTCATCCCCTTCTCCTCTTGCCCTCAATCCTTCCCAGGATCACGGTCCTTTCAAATGACTCAGCTCTTCACATCAGGTGGCCAAAGTATTGGAGTTTCAGCTTCAACATCAGTCCTTCCAATGAACACCCAGGACTGATCTCCTTTAGGATGGACTGGTTGGATCTCCCTGCAGTCCAAGGGACTCTCAAGAGTCTTCTCCAACACCACATTTCAAAAGCATCAATTCTTCGGTGCTCAACTTCCTTCACAGTCCAACTCTCACATCCATACATGACCACTGGAAAAACCATAGCCTTGACTAGGCAGACCTTTGTCATCAAAGTAGTGTCTCTGATTTTTAATATGCTATCTAGATTGGTCATAACTTTCC
>SJYV01013295.1:2398127-2443438 GCA_006410875.1 Neotragus pygmaeus | reverse complement strand
TAATTTTCTTGAAGAGATCTCTAGTCTTTCCCATTTTATTGTTTTCCTCTATTTCTTTGCATTGATTGCTGATGAAGTCGTTCTTAAAAAAGTCTCTCCTTGGTATTCTTTGGAACTCTGCATTCAAATGGGTATGTCTTTCCTTTTCTCCTTTGCTTTTCACTTCTCTTCTTTTCACAGCTATTTGTAAGGCCTCCTCAGACAGCCATTTTGCTTTTTTGCATTCCTTTTTCTTGGGGGTGGTCTTGATCCCTGTCTCCTGTACAGTGTCACAAACCTCAGTCCATAGTTCATCAGGTACTCTGTCTATCAGATTTAGTCCCTAAAATCTATTTCTCACTTCCCCTGTATAAGCAAAAGGGATTTGATTTAGGTCATACCAGAATGGTCTAGTGGTTTTCCCCACTTTGTTCTATTTAAGTCTCAACTTGGCAATAAAGGAGTTCATGATCTGAGCCACAGTCAGCTCCCGGTCTTGTTTTTGCTGACTGTATAGAGCTTCTCCATCTTTGGCTGCAAAGAATATAATCAATCTGATTTCAGTGTTGACCATCTGGTGATGTCCATGCGTAGAGTCTTCTCTTGTGTTGTGGAAGAGGGTGTTTGCTATGACCAGTGCATTCTCTTGGCAAAACTCTATTAGCCTTTGCCCCTTTGCCCTGCTTCATTCCGTACTCCAAGGCCAAATTTGCCTGTTACTCCAGGTGTTTCTTGACTTCCTACTTTTGCATTCCAGTCCCCTATAATGAAAAAGACATCTTTTTTGGATGTTAGTTCTAAAAGGTCTTGTAGGCCATCATAGAATCATTCAATTTCAGCTTCTTCAGTGTTCCTGGTCAGGGCATAGACTCCTGATTCATAGTGGAAGCTTTTTCCTTGTGTCCTCACATGATGGAAGGGACAAGGGAGCTCCCTGAGGTTCACTAATTCCATTCATGAGGGCCTGAAGACCTGATCACCTACCAAGGGCCCCCATCTACTGATCCTGTCACTTTTTGGGTTAGGGTTTCAATGTAATTTGGGGGAGATATAAACACAAATATAAACATAGCCTGTATTAATACAAGGGGACAAAGTTGGAAACAGATCGGTTAGCAGTGGCTTGGCTCAAGATGGTATCACTGGAGCTGGTAAGTGTTTAGATTCTGTATCTATTTTGAAGGTAGAGCTAATTGGATCTACTGATGGATACAGTGGTGGATATGAGGAAAAGAAAGTTGTCAGGGGTGATGCTAAGGTTTTGGAGGAGGTAAAGTTGCTATATACTGAGCTGAGAAAGACTCTGAGGAGCAAGCTTAAAGGGAAATCAGAAATATGGTTTGGGACTTGGAGAGGTTTCTGCTTGACACTTAAGAGAGGCTGTTGAGTAGGTACTTATAATCTAGGAGATAGCAGCAGTTCAGGGCTCTGATCCAGGCTTGAATGTAAAATTTGGAGTTGTCAGCACAATTTGGTGGTTCAAATCCTGAGAGTGGGTGACTTTCCCAAGGGAATATAGATAGGAAGTCCTGAGGACTCAACCCTGGGTCACCTCTAACTTTTAGGGTTATGTCATGTATGAATGTGAGAGTTGGACCATAAAGAAGTCTCAGTGCTGAAGAATTGGTGCTTTCAAACTGTGGTGCTGGGTAAGACTCTCGAGAGTCTCTTGGACAGTAAGGGGATCAAACCAGTCCATCCTAAAGGAAATCAACCCTGAATATTCACTGGAAGGACTGAGCTGTGAAGAGGTGACTCATTGGAAGAGACCCTGATGCTGGGAAAGATTGAGGGCAGTCTGAGCAAATTCTGGGAGATAGCCTGGAGTGCTGCAGTCCATGGGTTCCCAAAGAGTTGGACACAACTGAGCGACTGAACTGAACTGAACTGGGCGAGAAGAATCCGGCAATGAGTAGTGAGAAGGCCTGGCCAGTAGGGTGAAAGGAAATCAAGAATACTCTGGTGTCTTGAAAGTCAAGTGTGGGAAGTGTTCATGGAAAACGATTCACCATCTTGCTTAAGTAATATGAAGACCAAGAATCGGCTGTTTAATTTAGTCATGTAAGGATTACAGACTTAAATTGAAGAAAGTAGGTAAAACCACTAGACCATTCCAGTATGCCTGGTAGACTGCAGTCCATGGGGTCACTAAGAGTTGGACACAACTGAGTGACTTCCCTTTCACTTCTCACTTTCATGCACTGAAGAAGGAAATGGTAACCCACTCTAGTGTTCTTGCCTGGAGAATCCCAGGGACAGGGGAGCCTGGTGGGCTGCCGTCTATGGGGTCGCACAGAGTCGGACATGACTGAAGCAACTTAGCAGCAGCAGTGGCAGCATTCCGGTATGACCTACATCAAATCCCTTACAGTTATACAGTGGAAGTGACAAATAGATTAAAGGGATTAGGTATGATAGACAGAGTGCCTGAAGAACTATGGAAGGAGGTTTGTGACATTGTACAGGAGACAGCAGTCAAGACCATCACCAAGAAAAAAAAATGCAAAAAGGCAAAATGGTTGTCTGAGGAGGCTTTACAAATAGCTGAGAAGAGAAGAGAAGGGAAAAGCAAAGGAGGAAAGATATACCCATTTGAATGCAGAGTTCAAAGAATAGCAAGGAGAGATTTTTAAGAAAGCCTTCGTCAGCAATCAATGCAAAGAAATAGAGGAAAACAATAGAATGGGAAAGACTAGAGATCTCTTCAAGAAAATTAGAGATACCAAGGGAACATTTCATGCAAAGATGAGCACAATAAAGGACAGAAATGATCTGGACCTAACAGAAGCAGAAGATATTAAGAAGAGGTGGCAAGAATACACGGAAGAACTACAAAAAAGATCTTTGTGACCCAGATAACCATGATGGTGTGATCATTCACCTAGAGCCAGACATCCTCTAGGATCATCCTCTAGAGCCTCTAGGTGGTCCTTAGGAACCATCACTACGAGCAAAGCTAGTGGAGGTGATGGAATTCCAGTTGAGCTATTTCAAATCCTGAAATATGATGCTGTGAAAGTGCCACACTCAATATGTCAGCAAATTTAGAAAACTCAGCAGTAGCCACAGGACTGGAAAAGTTAGTCCTCATCTCAATCCCAAAGAACGTTCAAACTACCTCACAATTGCACTCATCTCACATGCTAGCAAAGTAATGCTCGAAATTCTCGAAGCCAGGCTTCACCAGTACATGAACCAAGAAACTCCAGATGTTCAAAGTGGATTTAGAAAAGGCAGTGAGCCAGAGATCAAATTGCCAACATCCCCTGGATCATTGAAAAAGCAAGAGAATTCCAGAAAAGCATCTACTTATGTTTTATTGATTACCCAAAAGCCGTTGACTGTGTGGATCGCAACAAACTGGAAAATTCTTCAAGAGATGGAAGAATGACCTGTCCTGCCTCCTGAGAAATCTGTATGCAGGTCAAGAAACAACAATTAGGAGCAGACATGGAACAACAGACTGGTTCCAAATAGGAAAAGGAGTACATCAAGGCTATATATTGTCACTCTGCTTATTTAACTTATATGCAGAGTACATCAGGCGAAATACTGGGCTGGATGAAGCACAAACTGGAATCAAGGCTGCAGGGAGAAATATCAGTAACCTTAGGTATGCAGATGCTACTATCCTTATGGCAAAAAGCGAAGAGGAACTTAAGAGCCTTTGATGAAAGTGAAAGAGGAGAGTGAAGAAGTTGGCTTAAAGCTCAACATTCAGAAAACTAAGATCATGGCATCGGTCCCATCACTTCATGACAAATAGATGGGGAAACAATGGAAACCGTGGCATACTTTATTTTCTTGAGCTCCAAAACCACTGCAGATGGTGATTGCAGCCAGGAAATTAAAAGATGCTTGCTCCTTGGAATAAAAGTTATGATGAACCTAGACAGCATATTAAAAAGCAGAGACATTGCTTTGCCAACAAAGGTTTCTCCAGTAGTCATGTATGGATATGAGAGTTGGACTATAAAGAAAGCTGAGTGCCGAAGAATTGATGGTTTTGAACTGTGTTGTTGGAGAAGACTCTTGAGAGTCCCTTGGACTGTGAGGAGATGAAACCAGTCCATCCTAAAGGAAATCAGTCCTGAATATTCATTGGAAGGACTGATGTTGAAGCTGAAACTCCAATACTTTGGCCACGTGATGCAAAGAACTGTCATTGGAAAAGACCCTGATGCTTGAAAAGATTGAAGGCAGGAGGAGAAGAGGGAGACAGAGGATGAGATGGCTGGATGGTGTCACCTACTTGATGGACATGAGTTTCGGTAAACTCTGGGAGTTGGTGATGGACAGGGAGGCCTGGTGTGCTGCAGTCCATGAGGTCACAAAGAGTTGGACACAACTCAGCAAGTAAGCAGAACTGAACTGAAGAATTACTGATGGCCTTGAAGAGAAGTTTCTGCAGTATGTTGTGGGTGAGCACCTGGTGTGTGGGCTAAGGAGAGTGAGTGAGAGTCGTTCAGTCGTGTCCAATACTGTGTGACCCTATGAACTATCCATACAGTCCATGGAATTCTCCAGGCCGGAATACTGGAGTGGGTTGCCATTCCCTTCTCCAGGGGATCTTCCCAACCCAGGGATCGAGCCCAGGTCTCACACATTGCAGACGGATTCTTTACCAGCTGAACCATAAGGAAAGCCCAGAAGATGGGAGAAAGATGACTGAATAGGTGTGTGTAATGGGGAAAATTCCAGGCTTTTTGTCTGCTCATAAACATGCTCCACAGAGAGAAAAGGTGATGAAGCAGGAGTGGAGGGGAGCTAGAGCTAGAGCTGCAGCCTTGATTTTTTTTAAAAGAAGGAAAAAAGTGAAAGACCACAATGAGGAAATGCCAGTTAATTCAGGGCAGTGGAGGGAGAGGAGCATATATGGGTAAGCTGCAAGTCAGTGGGTACAGGATGAGGTGAGATCCCATGGATCTGTTGGTTTCGGTTTGCTGAGCGAAACAGGAAGTAATGGTTATCAGCTTAAAGTGAGGACTGGGGAAGAAAGGTCTTCAGGGTTACAGAGGGTGAAAGTGTGAAATAATTATCTGGGAAAGTGGAAAATCAGTGGATTGAGGAAATGTAGTTTGATTAGGGGGTGGCTGAAAGCGGCTCTTTGGAGTTAGTGGTGGAGATTTTTCTCCTGCCATGTTAAACTGCTCTTGGGCTGGCATGAAGTAGGCAGAAAGTTGGATACGAATGTTGGGTTTTTGCTAGTTGTGGTACCATGAGATGAGAGGGGGGAGGGACAAGAATGTATCCATAGGGAGTGGTGAACTGTGAGACTGGGATGTGAGGATCAGGACAGGAGGGGAGGAATAACAGAAAGTGGTAGGATCACTGAGTTGAAGGACCCATTATGGTTGAGGAATTGTTGGAGCTGGCATCTCCAGGAGGTAAGCAATGGTCGGGATGACTGCTCTGGAAGATTAGGTGGTAGGTGAATAGGACGCTTAAAATTGAGATGGTTGAAAGGTTGCCCTTGTTTGGTAATTAGAGTATGATTAATCAACTCAGTAGTTTGTTTCCATCCTTTGCATATATCCCATTTTTAATAGGACAAATTCAATAAAACATTTAGATCTCTCTCATATATTAACTTTATTCTGGCTAATTGGTCCCATATTAATCAGTACAGGGTTAAGCCTTTAATGATTGCTTAACTGATATTTTCTTCTTTCCCCCATTGGTAAATCAGACATCACTCATCGTGTGTAAAAACTGAAATAGAAAACTGAAGTCTAATTTTAGTATAAACTATGCATGGAAATAGCTATGTCCTCCTTGGTTAATAGTATTGAAGTTTCCAGATAAATTGAACTTTTTCACCAAATTTAAAATGGGTAACATAGAATCCGTGGTATATATGCAGTGACTCTGCATAGGCCAAATCATGATCCTCCAGTGAAGTCACACCCCAAGCCCCAGAGTCTATAAGTATGTTAAGTCATAATGCAGCAGGGACTTTGTGGATGTGATTAAGGATTTGGAGATGGTGTGATTATCCTGGATTATCTAGGGTGGGGTATACAATCTCAGGGGGCCTGACAAGTGAAAGGAGGGGGCAAGAGGGTCAGCGTTGGAGGGATTTGAAGATCTGTACTGCTGCTCATCCTACCTTGAAGATGGAGGAAGGGACCCTGAGCCTGCCAACGCATGTGATGCGGTCTCTAGAAGCTCCCCTAGAGCCTACAGAAGCAGGAGTTGGCCTTGAGCTGTGTCAGTATGACTGCAGGGTCTGTAGGGCAGACTAACCTGCAGGCCGGCCGAACTTGAGCATAGCCTGGTGGGGTATATTGTATTTAGGTAAGAAGTGGCACTGTCAGGAACGGAGTTGGTTAGTCAAGTAATACAGGCAGGTTTTTATAATGTTAATTCGAATACCAGAGCACCCTCATTTAGTATTCAGTTTTCAGTTCAGTTCAGTTCAGTTCAGTCGCTCAGTCGTGTCCGACTCTTTGTGACCCCATGAACCGCAGCACGCCAGGCCTCCCTGTTCATCACCAACTCCCGGAGTCCACCCAAACCCATGTCCATTGATTCAGTGATGCCGTTGTCCCCATCTCTTCCTGCCCTCAATCTTTCCCAGCATCAGGATCTTTTCCAATTAGTCAGCTCCATGCATCAGGTGGCCAAAGTATTGGAGTTTCAGCTTCAACATCAGTCCTTCCAGTGAACACCTAGGACTGATCTCCTTTAGGATGGACTGGTTGGATCTCCTTGCAGTCCAAGGGACTCTCAAGAGTCTTCTCCAACACCACAGTTCAAAAGCATCAATTCATCAGTCCTCACCTTTCTTTATAGTCCAACTCTCACATCCATACATGACCACTGGAAAAACCATAGCCTTGACTAGAGGGACCTTTGTTGGCAAAGTCATGTCTCTGCTTTTTAATATGCTGTCCAGGTTGGTCATAACTTTCCTTCCAAGGAGTAAGCATCTGTTAATTTCATGGCTGCAGTCACCCATCTGCAGTGATTTTGGAGCCCAAAAATAAAGTCAGCCACTGTTTCCACTGTTTCCCCATCTATTTGCCATGAAGTGATGGGACCAGATACCATGATCTTCATTTTCTGAATGTTGAGCTTTAAGCCAACTTTTTCACTCTTCTCTTTCACCTTCATCAAGAGGCTTTTTAGTTCCTCTTCACTTTCTGCCATAAGGGTGGTGTCATCTGCATATCTGAGGTTGTTGATATTTCTCCCGGCAGTCTTGATTCCAGCTTGTGCTTCCTTCAGCCCAGCGTTTCTCATGATGTACTCTGCATAGAAGCTAAATAAGCAGGGTGACAATATACAGCTTTGACGGACTCCTTTTCCTATTTGAAACCAGTCTGTTGTTCCATGTCCATTTCTAACTGTTGCTTCCTGACCTGCATATAGGTTTCTCAAGAGGCAGGTCAGGTGGTCTGGTAGTCCCATCTCTTTCAGAATTTTCCACAGTTTATTGTGATCCACACAGTCAAAGGCTTTGGCATAGTCAGTAAAGCAGAAATAGATATTTTTCTGGAACTCTCCTGCTTTTGCCATGATCCAGCGGATGTTGGCCATTTGATCTTTGGTTCCTCTCCCTTTTCTATAACCAGGTTGAACATCTGGAAGTTCACAGTTCACGTATTGCTGAAGCCTGGCTTGGAGAATTTTAAGCATTACTTTACTAGTGTGTGAGATGAATGCAATTGTGCAGTAATTTGAGCATTCTTTGGCATTGCCTTTCTTTGGGATTGGAATGAAAACTCAATTTTACTAGAGTAATAATCCTGTGGTAGAGAATGATACCAGAGACTGTTTACCCTGACGTTTTAAAATATGTTAGATAATGGATTATTTTGCTTAGATTTCTGTGCTCCCTGAACAAATGCGGGATTATAATTTAGCTTCCTGTGTGCATGTCTGCATGGAAAGAGTTCAGTGAGGAAATGATTCAATTATCTGATTCCCTTTGATTATGTATTGGTTTCCAGTATGGTTTGCTTGTGGACATGGGTGTATGAGAACACACTGACCAGACAGCTCTCATTTCTCTCAGTTCTGTTGGCTGTTGTAACTCTTCACTGCTGAACTGGTATTCTGGTCTTAGTTACGTCCATTGAAATCAGTCCATCCCTGGGAGATGACACTACTGGATACCTTTAACTAATTATTTTTGCAGACCCTCAGAGGATTAGTTCTGGATCTTGGAATTCAGCTAGGTAATATAACCCCAGAATGCTTGTGGAACATAAAATGTCTTCTCAAGGTATCATAGCCTTGCCTCTGCAAAGCTGAGAAACAGGAATGAGCTTTGCTGAACTGAATTTCTGTAATTGAAAACCAGGAAAGAGGCAAGTATATCAGTTTTCAGAATCAAGATAATTTCAACATCTGGATAGTTTGGAAAAATAGGCCAAAAGTCAGGTGAGATATAACATAACCAAGTGTAGAGTTTTGTACTGTATCATTTTAAAAAAATGTGAAGTGTTAGGTATCAGAAGATAAAATTTATTGGAAGTCAGAAGAGTGCTCTGTAATGACCTAGAGGGGTGGGATGGAGGGCTAGGAGGGAGGCTCAAGGGGGAGGGGATATTTGTATTCACATGGCTGACTTATGTTGTTGTTCAGCAGAAACTAACACAGCATTGTAAAGCAATTATACTCCAATTAAAAAAAAAAAGGCCTGAGAAGAGCTAAGATATCTACAGCTTATGTTAGATGAGTATATTACTTTCTAAAATAGCTCTTAAATATCTTTCTAGATTTGTTCTAATAGTTCTAATGGAATGTAGTCAGAACCCTTAAGTGTTTCACTTAAATTTGATATCTTGCTCTACCTACCAAAAAAAGGTGAAAATACTCGATGCTTAATTTCATTTACTAGAATATATGTATGTTAATTTGCTGCTAAAATCGATACAGTTGGTGGACATTGATGTTTAGCATTTGCTAAAACTATGAAGAATGGAAAGAACAGCAGTATTCTGCAGTTTCAAAGTGACCAGCCCCATACACACACACAGGTAAAGGGTAGCATGCATACAGTAACTTGCAGGATATAATGGCTAGTTAGTATGGGCTGTCCTTGGCTTGTATTATTTGTAACAGAGGAATCTTTTTTTTTTTTTTTTTTCAATTAAATGTAGGGTTTACCTGGATGTCTATTATCTAATTTTAATAGTTTCAATATGGGAGAACTAGACCACTGCCACCCACAGCTACTCTGGTAAGCACAAATGAATTGCAGCGTAATCTGAACCTTGTGTTCACATAGTGATCAGGTTGTATCAGGGCATTTGTTTAAAGATATTTCTTGTTTGAGTTCATATATATTTCATCATTATGAGAGAAAATAGGACAACTCCATGAGGCAATTTGAAACACGCCTACTAACAGGGAATATCATTAAATTTGCTTGCTTTCTTTTACTGTTGCAATTAGCTTCGTTATCAGTCTGTTTTCCTCCATTCTGATTTGTCCACTGTGCCCATTTGGAATACCTACTATATAGAAAACATTAAGCTAAATACTGAGAGAAGTGGAAGATACAAAAATCAGTGACAGCTCATGCTTTTAAGCTCAGGGTAGAAGTCATTTCAGAACCTGAATTGTCAGTTGAAGAGAGAAGATGCTGCCTGTTAGGAGCATGCAGGGAGCCTGTAGGTGAGGCCTTAGGAGTACTTGGCAGTAAACTGTATTTGCTACCTGTGCAGTGGAGCCATAAGCTCCCGGGGGGCCGTGCTGATGTGTGCCCCCAAGCTCTGGCACGCACTCACTTTTCAGAAAAGAGTGGATGAACAAATGTAGATCCCTCTACAAATGTGGCAGGATATCTGCCACAAAGAGGAAGAAGGACGTTCGCTAAACTCAGTGATGTGTTCAAGGACATGATTGTGGATTAGCTCTGGATCAGGAAAGCTGAAAGCTTCTGTGGACAAAAGGAAAGGAACCATTAGAGAGAAAACGGAAGATGTAAATGAAGGAGGGACTCATTCATGGAATAAAATTCCACAGGGACTGTGTGATAGGGGAAGAGTTAGCCTTAGAAAAGAGATCCCTGTGTACCCTTACATAGGAGAGAGAGAAGGGTTTGGAATTTATTATAATAGTAAAGGCTCAGGTAAAATTAATTAGCATTAATTAATATGCTGATAAGTCCCACAGCACTTTCAATTACAGTGGCCTAATAACTGAAGAAAAATGCAGGTTGAAATGTTCAAAATTGTGTACATGCCAGTGGTTACACACCATGGCTCCCAGGGAGAAATGGTGCATTGTAATTATCAGGTCCACTTGTCATAAACTTTTGAGGGTGAAGGGCTCCTGCGAGTGCCAACATCTAGTCGTGCCAGGGGAGGAGATGCTCCTCCTTGTCCTGCTGAATAATTCAGAAGTTCCGTCTCTGCTTAGTGCTGATTTGGGATAAACGTGAAAAGGTTTATAGAGTTAAGACCATTTTTAAATGGACAGATTTTTTTCTTTGGAGCCTATTTTGTTCATTTTTCCCTCCTTCCTAGGAGACTGATTTTCTTCAGCAGTGTTTTACTGGGAAGCCTGGCCAGTTTCATGTGTTGTCTGTCATAGTGGGTATCACTTCAAATGGCAGGATTGTCATTTGAAGGAGTTGGGTTTGGTGACTACGACCGCTGGAGACATCTCTGGCAACAACGCGCTCATTGGACTGGCCCTGTCTCTAGGATAGAGGGTAAACAAGCGATGACTGCCTGTGAGGCACGTGCTGGGCTATTATTGGATAGCCCATTAGGCACTTAAACGTAAACGCAAAACCTTGCAGTCTGCCCCTGGTTTATCAGAGTGAGAGTGTACTTTGCCTGCAGGTGCAGATTTAAGAGCATGAAGAAGCTGGTGGTGGCCAGCTTCAAGAAGCACCGTGCCCAGGGCCACTGATGACAGTTTATATCGGGGTCCACTGAGTGCCCCTATGGCCCTCAAACATCCTCGTGTTCAGAGGATGGCTCGTGAGACATGACTCCAGGCTGTTGATTCCCTTCCATTGTGAGAAGTCAGTCCATAGTCTTGAAATGCCGAAATAGCAAAGCATCTTTGGAGAACATTTTAGTTATAAACAATAATTACATATATAACAAAAATTACATACAGTAGTTACAAAGTAATAAGTAGAAAGCCCTTCCCCCAGTTCTTACATGTTTTGACAGTTTCTTGGATAGCTTTTCATAATTTTCATGTTTTTTACCTTTTTTTACTCACACTCTTGCATGCTTTTTAAAAATTATTTTTTAAATGAATGATATTATGTATCTGTCTGTTTAGTGGTATCATTTATGCACTTTCTGATACTGGTATCCCCTACTTTTTGAAAATTCTCTTTATTCTACTTCATTTTAAAGAAAGTCCTACTTTGGTGTCTATTTTCTCTAACCAGAAGAATTCCAAGGAGGATTTTTGCTTTTATGAAAAAAAGCAAAAAGCCAAAATAGCCTTTGGTGTCTGTTTTCCAGCTGGCTGTTACAGAGGCAATGTGCACCCCAGTCAGTGAAAGTGGCCCCACTGAAGTCCTTCCCCAGGAACCACACTCAGCATCTCGGTATCTAGCTTCCATAGCTTTGAACTATGTGAGCATCTGTGCTTATCTCAATTTATTTGGTGCATCCGTTAGCAGGATGTGTCCTAAGGTAATTGCTTCTTTGCTTTATTCCATTTTGGCGTATGAAAGGTTTTATAGGACTGCTGTTCTTTCAGATAGTTGGTGAAACCATAGGACACCTTTCCTCAGCTACATGAAATGAAACATAATTTTTTTTTAACCAGCTTCCTTTTGACAGACATTAGGATGATTTTCCAGATTTTTCTTTCATTATTGTAGGTTGATGTTAAAGCTGTAACATTGTCATTATAGTCTCCTTGTACAAATATTTTTGCTTACATGAAAGAAGAAATATAAAGAATCCAGGTCCTAGAAGTCAAATTTGTAGGTCAAAAACATGTAGGTTTCTACATTTTTATAGATATTGCCATTGTTCCACCAACATTTAGTATCAGTTTACACCTCTCCTGGTGGTATAGTTGAGCACTCCATCCCCCCAATTCTTGATCGTCATTGCTCATCTGTTAGTATGTTGTTTTAATTTGCATTTCTTAAGTAATGAGTGCTTGAAGATGTTTTCATGTTTATAGATCATTTTTATTTTTCAGTGAATTGTCTGTAGTCATTGCCCATTTTCCAATGAATTGTCTTTTTCTTAGCAATTTGTCAAGACTGTGCATATTAATATTTGATGCAAATATTTATCTTGGTTTATTGTTTGTTTTTGTTTATAATTGATTTTTTGGTTTGATTTGTCTTTTATAAAATCAATTGTGACTTCTTTTTGATTTCTGCAATTAAAAAAATCATAAAAGTCCTTCCTATATTTCAAAATTTATTAAATAATTTTCTTCTTCAAGTATTTTTATAGGCTCATGTTTTAACTTTATTGTGGTATACCTGGAATTTGTTTTGTAAAGGAATGAAGGTAAGGATTTAGCCATAAGTTTTCCAAATGGCTAGCAGTTGTCTCAACATCATTTTTTGGAACATTTTCCCATATTCTCATAGAATCCTTGAATTTGAGATTTTCTAACTGATAAATATATGGCATTTATAGTAACATCTAAACTAAGGGACTGATTTTTCATGAGAATGTATATTTCATTGGATACACTTAAACAGATAGGCATTGTTTTTATAGAAATTTGATTCTATGATTTGTTGAAATTTATAATTAACTTAATGGAATTCTTTGATTTTGTTAAACAGGAGACCTCAATATAGGAGTCTTGAAGTGACAAATGGAGTTTTATGATTAGTATAATGTAAAACTGAGTATAAAATTACTTGCCTTAATTAGCTGTAGAACCTGTCTTCTGAGTATTAAAGTCTCATTGGTTTATCATTAAAGGCCTTGACCAAAGTGGGAGCAGTGAAACTTGTAGAGTTTGAAAAATAGTGTCAGATATCCGTTGTTGCGTTTTCTGGGTTGGATGGATTGGTTCAGGGAATACGATAGAGCTGTAATTTGTATGACGAAACATACTATGACTGAAGCTGTGAACATAGTATGCATGAGGCTAAAAGTTACTCAAGGGAAAGATTTGAGTTTTGAAGAGGCAGCTACTTTTTTATTTTGCCAAAGAATGCTAGCAAATATGAGTTGAGAAGAACTGTGAGTTCTCTTTGTTGATGTAAGACACAAATTTGAGATTTTAGGTAAGTGTTTAAGGCTCATAGAAAAAGTGTGCATCTATTGATTATTTATGTTTTCTTTGAAATTTATTGCAACGGAAAACAGGAATCTATGACATACGTGATAAAGGAGGCAGCACTGACTGCTTACAGATAAGACCGGCATGCAGTTTTCCTTGATGAAAATTTTAATGCGTCAAAATAAAAAGCTTACAGAATCATCTTATGAACATCCGTGGGAAAATGATCTTCAAAGCTTATTGAATTTGTTTTCAATATTTTCACTTGAGGCAAATCATACCCTTAACATTTAAGTATAAATTACAGTTTATTAAAGGATGGTTCTGAGACCTAGAAACTTCAAAGTCAAACTATTTAACTTTGTAACAGTTGTCTAGATAATAAATTTAGTTGGACTTCACATAAAAAATTAAGAAGATAAGCTAATTCAGATGTGTTTATGACCCCCTTGATTTAAGACAACCATGGAGTTTAAATTGAACCATATGTATATATTTTGATATTTTTTGGTAAGGTACCATATTCATATACAATTAAAGAATTTAATTGGTATAGATCAAGCAGAGAAATGCAAATCATTAAACAATGTGTAGACTCTAGTGGTCATTCATGTATTTTACTTAGTGGATATTTGTGAATGGCATAACAATTTATAAGATACTCATTTTCATTACACTATAGTTAAGACCGTCTCTTTTAGTGGCACTTCAGCTGCAGAGTTTCTGAGGTTTAAACTGTGGCTTCCGGTGAATGAAGCACTCTTACAGTAAGTGATTCTGAAAGCTCCTTGGCTTGTTTAACCTTACAAAATAGTCTGAAATGTTTGCACTTGTTGAAACCACTGAGGCTGTACGAATGAAAGAGAATTAATTTTCAGGATTAATGTAGGGTTTTGAAAACACAAGCTTCACACTAAAATAGAGACCAGGGCTTCCCCGGTGGTACAGTGGGTAAGAATCTGCCTTGCAGTGTAAGGGGCACTGGTGTGGTCCCCAGTCTGGGAAGATCCCACACGCTGTGAACACCGCAGCTCCTGAGCCTGCGCGCCAGTACACGAGCTTGAGCGCATGCTCAGCAACAAGAGAAGCTACCTCAGTGAGACGCTCTCACACCACAGTGAGTGCGCAGCCCACCTGCAGCAGCAAAGACCAGCACAGCCAAAAACGCTAAAATTTTTAAAAAGCATTGAAAAGAGACCCGTTGGTGATGGGCTTGTGCTGTGCTTCTCAGAGGGTTTTGTTTCCAGGCCTACTGTCTCATTCTGTTGCCTCTGATGCATACCTCCTTCCTCCTCTCGTGGAAACAGGCAGTCCTTATTTTCTGTCCTCTTCTCATTATAACCCAGACCTGAGACAAAAAGTGAGGAAATACAAGGCTAGGATCCCACTCACTGAGGTCTGGAGCCATCTCTCATCTTCAGCATTTGGCCTCCAGCGCTTAGAACATTCAGTGTTTGTTGAATGAGTGAGCACTTACTTTGATTGTAGAAACAGGTTAATTTTGGTCTACTTCAATGTTGGAATGAGGAGTTCTTACAATACACAAAAACGTGTTTCTTAGGGCCAGACCATTCTTCGGGTTCATTACTACACTTTTGTTTCTTGCCTTGGTTTATGTGCATGAAGAAGAGCTTAGTTGCTGTCTAACATCATTAGCTTCATTAATGATATTGTTACATTTAACTCTGTAAAAAATACACAAACATTTCACAATCTCAGGAGATGAATGAATAAAATACTACTCTGGCTCTGTTGAACCACTTTGGAGTTAAATTGTCATTATTGTCATACCTAGCAGCTGACAGGGTAAGAAGGGTACCCTCTCATTCTAAGTAAGGTTACGGTACTCTGGATGGAAATGTGTACATATTCATTTTTCTAAGATTAATAATGGCTTCTAACATTTTACATTTCAGTGTCATGTTAGAGATTTCATTTCATGACCTTTTGTTCATTCACATGTATTTTTGTTTTTAGCTCTAAACGAAAGACATGAGGCCTAAGACTGAAATGAGGTTGTTTTGAGGTCATCTGATTTCTGACTAGAAGGTGTGCGGTCGCCTCGTCCTGAAACCACTGCAGACAGAATGGTAATGGCAAAGCCTGAGACAAAGAGAGGCCTTCATGTTTTCCTGTGTCTCCTCTCCTACCCCAGTTCCTTTCTTTATAAGCTTAATTTTTTTTGTAAGTTGTGAACCAAAGATGTTAAAGAACGTGCTGGCACCCTAACTAAACTGGTTCAAGTGTTTAATAGCAAAAAGATTAATTATATAAATCTATATATCAATTAAACCTTTTAGAGTTGATTAAACATACTTTTAAAAAATTGAGATCTTGTGAGCTACTTAAGTAGCAGCAAAATATTTATTATAGGAAAGCACCTCAGACTGTTATTTGCAGATTGAAATAATTTCCCCTTCTTTGAAATCCAATATAGTTTGCTCTCAAAAGAAACTGTGGACTTAGCAAGTTTTTCAGACTAGATAGTAAAGATTCTTGCCACAGGTTTTTCTGTCATAAAGAATTTTGATGTTTTTTGTATGTGTGTATTTTTGCTTTTTTTAAATGTGAAGTGCCCATTAAGAGTGTTGATTCTGTCAGTTAACTCCGCTCTTATTATTGCATGTATCTTAGTTCAAAATATATTTTATGACAGCAGCACTCTATTATAGTAAAACATTTTTAGGGGGGTGTAGAGGCTCTCTTTATTAAGTTTATTCTGGTGGACCATGTCCTGTTAAATGTGTTGATGTAGCAGACAATTCCTAGACCTGATCCTCCCAGACCACCCCCAGAATGGAATCTCAGCAGATTCTTTGCTCAAATTCAGATCTTATACTTAGCTACTTTTTCAGAGTTAGTGGTTCTTTATGTTATTTCATTTCCTCTACTACATGTAATGCCATTAATAGCAAAAATAATATTATAAATTTACTTACAGTTAGTCTAAATAAATTATACATCAGTTTGTTTAATTGATGAGATGCTGAGAAAATGAAATTGTCATTCTATTCCAGAGAGTAATACGGAGGGCAAATTCTAAACTACTGACAGCATTAAGAATTATTTTTTACAGTCATGTTTATTTTCATGTTTTCTTCTAGAGACTCAGTTAGAGTATAGTTCTAAACAGCACCTAAGTTCCCTACAAACAGCATTGTCCTCCAAATAGTATCACAAATAGTATTTTATGGATAGTATTTTCTCAGATGTTGAGAATGACCTAAAATTTATAAAATATATTCTTCTATTTCATGTTATATGACCTTCTGTGATGATTCACTTATTTACATGTTACGTAAATCCAGGCATCGTTTTGGCTAATCCAGAGTGCAATAACTTAATATCTGTGAGTTCAATTTATACTTAAATAATTCAGCCTAGCCTTGTTCTAAAAAAAAAGCAGTATACAATAGGTTGTTTCCTTGTTTTATTTTGTTTCCTAATTTGTTGTTTTCCTCCTCTTTTGGAAATGTGAACTCTGAACTTTGAATTTTCTATGGAATCATTAAATAGGCTGGTCTAAATAGCATGGTTTTTAAACCTGTAATTAAGAGAATTGTTCCTGTAGTTCATTTTTGTATATTAATGTTTTTATGAGAATTACTAGTTTAAAATAACCATGTCTTATACGTTCCAAAACAAAATTGTTTTTCTTTTTCAAATAAATCCTATATAGATGGACCCTTTTTGAGTTTACAAGAACCTTGAAGGTCATCTTTCTTATTTCACGTGCTAAAAGCTAGTGTAGTAGAAGTACAAAGACTTTAAACTGGCTAAAACATAGTTTCTCAAGTTGAGTTATGTAAGGAGATAAAAAATTTCATTTATGCATCTGAATGTTTGTTACCTTAATGATAGCTTAAAAAAAAAAAAAAAGCCAAAACCAGTACCAGTTTATATTTTCAAACTGTAAATATGAAGGTATTTTGACCCAGTAAATATTTAAATAGGTAACATGTATGAGTATAGTTTAGTATTTATTTTGTTGTAAGTAAACAGCCTTGTTATTAAGGAGAACTTTGATGTTAGACTTTAAAAACTTATAACTGTAAATGGGGGGAAAAGCATTAACTTTAAAATGTCATTTTGAAAATTATAAAATACTGACCTTTTCTAAGAAAATCTTTTCCTTTTGACATTGTTTAATTTTTTTTCCTTTTTGTTTTTTAGGTTTGCAATTTTTTTTGGTGATGGCATGTTCAGAATCTTGGATCCCTAAGTTGAATATGTTGAAAATACTTAGGAACTCTGGAAATTGTTGGTTTTGTATATATAATGACTTATTAGGTGAATCAATAGATTTAATAAAACATATAGAAGAATAGGTGTTATAATTTTGTATTTCTAAGTTAGCATGCATGTCTCAAATTCTCAGCTGTTAGTATCAATGTCATACTCTGGACAGTTTCTTTTGAAGATTTGGGGGTTTTTATGGACCTTGTATTTTCCCAGGCAGTTTATATAATCTTCCCATGCCAATTTGATCAGCTTTTTTGCTTTTCTCTCTATCTCATGTAGTGTCACTTCTTTGGTCAGAGGTGATTCTTGATCAGGAGAAGAAAGATGAAATAATTGTCAGGCGATAGTCCTAAAGGTAGTAATTACAAAACTTTAACCTGGAAATGGCCTCAGCATGGTCATAGAAGGATATGCAAATTCTGCCCAATATATCCAGATAAACCAGTGGCAGAGTGCTGCCCGTTTTCAAATTAGATATCATCCTGTGGGATGGAGGTGCCAATAAGGAGGGAAAGGAGCTGTTCGGTTTCGCCTGCTTCTCTCTCCCTGTTGTTGAATGAGTGAATTAGGAAAGGAAAATGGCCATGGAACAGACTGTGTGAATGAAGAAGAGAAGGAACAAAACTTGACTCTCCAAGAAGGACTATTTCTCTTAAAAAAGGAACGCTGCCTGTATTCCACGTGCACTGTTTTAAAACTGGGGGTTACTCTGAAGTAGACCCAGAGTGTGAACTAGGGCATTCTCATCCAAAGGGATGGGTGGAGCACTGGCATTTGATGGGAGAATCAGGCATTCTGTGGGTGACTGGAGTGCCATGACTGGTGGTTGTCCTCTCTGGCTTGTTCCTGCTGGGATTAAGAGATTTAAGCATTCTGGGACGGGTAGTTGTATTGATGGTCAAATATGATTGCCTCCCTTTTCTTTTGACCAAAACTGGGGAAAGGTGTGATTTTTTTTTTTTTAAGACCTTATTCAGAGCAACTGAAAAAAGATTAAAGGGAAAGGATGAGGAGAATTCAAGGAACTTTAGAGACTGAGTGCTAGCTCAGCAGGGTGTTAATTACTTATTCCGAGTTTTATTATTAGTAGATAATCCAGTAATACAGAAATTGGTAGAACAGAACTTTTGATAACGTTTTTGTTAGAAGGCGTGTAGAACCTGATAAACTATGTAAGATATACTGTAACTGCATCCTCCTTCCCCTTGCTTTGCTTGGTTTAATAGGAATTGGCTGATATATATTTAATAAATGGCACAATGAAAAAATCAGAATTTTCTAAAAATCAAGTTACATTTAAACCTAAATATGTATTGCCTATTTAGCTGCTTTCCCATTACAACTGACTTAAAAAAAAAANTGGGATTAAGAGATTTAAGCATTCTGGGACGGGTAGTTGTATTGATGGTCAAATATGATTGCCTCCCTTTTCTTTTGACCAAAACTGGGGAAAGGTGTGATTTTTTTTTTTTAAGACCTTATTCAGAGCAACTGAAAAAAGATTAAAGGGAAAGGATGAGGAGAATTCAAGGAACTTTAGAGACTGAGTGCTAGCTCAGCAGGGTGTTAATTACTTATTCCGAGTTTTATTATTAGTAGATAATCCAGTAATACAGAAATTGGTAGAACAGAACTTTTGATAACGTTTTTGTTAGAAGGCGTGTAGAACCTGATAAACTATGTAAGATATACTGTAACTGCATCCTCCTTCCCCTTGCTTTGCTTGGTTTAATAGGAATTGGCTGATATATATTTAATAAATGGCACAATGAAAAAATCAGAATTTTCTAAAAATCAAGTTACATTTAAACCTAAATATGTATTGCCTATTTAGCTGCTTTCCCATTACAACTGACTTAAAAAAAAAAACGGTCCTTCTGTGATACTTTTGTCAATAGAAGTGTTTCCTCTCAGCCAATCCTAGCCACAGCATTGACTGGGCCTCGGCATTTGATATATCCCAAAAGAATTAGCCAGGAAAAGACTTGGTCCCTACTGGAATGAATATTTTAAAGACCTTCTTAGATTCTGAACACTGTGAGTACAAATGAAAGAGACCCAAGAGAGGGGAAAACTTAAGAGCCGAAGAATAAAGATGATGGTGGGGATGAGGGGGAGGGGTAAGCTCTCATATAACTGAGCTAAGATGCTTGAAGGCAGGGAATTAGTTTCATGGAGATTATGAGATAGTGTGGGAAATCCCTTGAGGAGTAGGCATTCTGATGTTGATTTGGGTAGTTCACACTGGCATACTATTATTTTAAAGACAGTGGCAGGTGATATTGGGAAGTACAAGTGTGTTTGCTAGTAATGAGTTTGATTTCATACTGGTATGTTATGAATGGGCATGTGGCTCAAGGATTAGCTTAATTCAAAATATCTTAAATATTAGAGAAAATACCATTAAAATGGGTCTTTTGTCCTTGTTGTATAACTTCAGGAAATACTGTAGAATCCTGAACATAGTGGAGAGTTGATGGCATGAATATAATCAGTATTTGGTGGTCGCCTTCTAGAAACGTCTAAATGAAACCTAAATTTGTTTTATGTTGGCCTCAGTTGTACGACAGTAGCATTTCTAGTGTGTATGTCCCGTGGGATGATCTGTACCTCCCTGGCTCACTGTGCATGTCACAGCCTTGCACATCACTGTGAGGCATCAGAGACTGACTCAGTTACCTGAGGTGGACTAGATATTTGGGGAGAGTCAGTACACAGCAGCACACACAAGACAGTGAGCCTCAAACGACAGCTGTCTGTATTTTGGACGTTTTAGACCCTGTTTGGAAGATCAGAAGAAAGCTTTGGATCATTTCCACAACAAAACTACGGTTTCTGAGTGTCGAGGTTGGTTGTCACCCAGGAAGCCCTGATCTTAAAGACCATCTTCGTTTCACACCTGACCTTGTTCCGGCTTTGTTGCCACTCTGCATCAGTAGTTGTCCGTCAGCTTTGAATGGAACACCAGATCCTGAAGGATACTTACCGCCTTGACACTGAACTGTTGAAGCCACAAGTCCAGAGATTTGTGACGTCATGGTGAAAAAACTTTCTGCAAAGCGCTGCGGAAAAGGTGCAGATGGTAAGAACAGGGCCTGAGGCATTAGGTGTGGGATGGCCCTCTTAGGTAGTCCCTACCTCCTGCTGGCTTAGGGGCATTTATTTCATAGTAAATTGAATATTAATGTTTTGTTTTTAAAAATGAGCATATTTCCTCTAAAATTTTTAATTATTATAAAGATTTTCTACCTACCTGTGACTTTTTTTCATGTTTTAGAATATCACATCATAGTACAAATGACATGTGTACTTCAAATGAACACAGTGACCGGAAATGTGGGATTCTGTTATCTGGGAATTGCAACGATTTTCCTGAAAATGTGCTACAAATTTCAGAGTCACAAATAACANTTTATGTTTTGACTCAGAATACTTGGGTTTATCTTAAATTAGCAGTGTGTTTTGAAAAAAATTCCATTTTTAGTAGCTCTCATCTCCATTTTGGAATCTCAGACCAACTGCTCGTTATAGCGTACATTGGGACTTTTCTGCCAAATACAATTCCACTGAGAAGGTCACCCTTGAAAAATAAGAAATCTGAAGAAAGTAATTTTGGGATGAGTAGAAAGATGGAAGATCATAGCACAGCGCAGCACACTGGAAACACCTTAGACTTCACTGCTTTTGTACATGAAACATAGTTTGAATGTCTTCTGTGACCTGGACCTGTAGACAGATAAAATGTATCTTGACCAAGAAAAGGACAACTCTAGCCTCTAAAGGATTGCCACCAGGACAGCTGACTCTCGATCATTCACACTGGTGGAGGGAGCCTGGCTCTTTCATTCTGACTAGAGTGAGAGGTCATGCATTCAAGGGTGTTTCTGTGTTCCTTTTGGAATACAGTGTTTGGATTTTACAGTATGTGCCTCTCCATCTCACCTGCCCTGACGGAAGAGCCTGAGTTCATCTGTGCCCTGATGCTTGGTCGCTGTCCTTCCGTTTCTGAACTCTTGACCTCAATGTGGGGAAAGCACTGAGTATAAAGGATTCCAGAATTGATCAGATCTGTTAAGTCTGTTCCACTTCTCCTTCCTGGGTAATTTTATTCCATTTCCTTTTCAACCCTTCTAAACAGAGCCCAATTTCCGCCCCTTTGTCTTAGGTCAGCATAGAATTATATAGCCACACTGTCCAGGCTTCCCTCTTGTCACATTTTGTCCCGCCTGCAACGGGAGGTTCCTGTTGCTTTACTCTGAAGGAGTCTCCTGGGGTCCTTGTATTTTCATCTCCCTCCCTGCATGTTCTGGTGGGGAAATAGAATAGAGGCAGACTTAGCACTCTTCGCTATCTAAGATTTGCCTGTAGAAGTCCATAGTCCCTTAAGGAGAGCGTCTTAGCTGTGGTGTTGGCAGGCGTCTCTGATTGTGCTCAGTCGGGTGTGGCTGTCCGCTCTCCCTCAGTCCTCCTGAGAGCCGGGAGCAAACCTCACCTCGCCTCAGGCACAGCATGAGCCAGTCTGACTTTCCTGTAAGCTTGCTGCTTCCTGGAGCCAGGAGTTAGTGAGAAGGTCAGAAGAGATCCATACGTTTCCCCCAGATGCTAGTAAACCAAATCAGGTGCCAAGAAAACAACGTCAATAAGCTTTGTCAAAGAATATGCCACATTTTAGGTTAACCTACACAAACCTGCATTGACCACCCAGTTTTGTCTTACTTTAAAAAAAATACACAAATTAACATAATGCTTATAAGATACTACCAAAGTACCCGGGCATTTTCAAAATGTGATAGATAGTACCTCTAAACATTTTTTTTACAAGTAGCTTTCAGAAACACGTGAAAATGTGTTTTGTGTAGAAGAGTATATACTGAATATAATATTCTGACTGTTATTTTAATAAAACTAAACTTAAATCGTCTCATTATTTAAAGCCCAATAGTTTGAAATTGTTTTTGAGTAAACTTTTATAGCATGAAACTATTTTCACTTCTCATAGAATGTACAGATATTAGTAGAAGCTGCTCGTGTGTGTGTGTTTTCCACGTAAAATAAAAATATTATAAATAGGGTCATGTTTCCACTAAGAGTTTCCAAACTTTTGGCTGTAATTACCAAATGCTTGGGATTGGGCTGACTGGAAATACATTTCAAGTTTTTCTGTATATGTAGCAAATTTTGTCCAAATAAAGTAGCTTTGTCCCCTGAAGGAGCTTTTAGTAATACTTCTGTTAAATAAAATATGTGAAAGTTAAAGGAAAGGATCAAAAGGATCTGTAAATGCCATGGCCTCAATTAGGGGTTTGTGAACTTTCTCTCTCCAAGTTAACAGTGGTAGTGAGTTGGTAGGAGTGGAGTGGATCCAAGTTAACAGTGGCAGTGAGTCAGTAGGAGTGGGATGGAGGTGGGAGTTTGAAGGGATAAGGAAAGAGCCCTATCTGGAATCGACTGCGGTGGGTCAGTGTGCGTAAGCTATGACCTGTGGACCCTAAGCGCAAGTTTAGGCTTGGTACTAGAAGTCTCAACCCACCGTTGCTGAATGACCAGCAGAAGGGTGTTGATCTGAGGCAAAATAGGAAAAAGAAAAGACGGTATAACGACTTCAAAATATATTTTCAGTTAAAAAAAATTGTCTACTCTGTGCCCTTATTTGGTAAAAATACAAAGCTTGCCATCCCGAGTTAGTTCTCTTAAAGCTATTTAAGAGATTTTTATAGTGGTCTGTGAAATCAAAAGGCTGGGAGCGGCTGCTGCTTGGACTATTAATTCCAGTATTCTGTGCAGTATTAGCATATTAGGGTCCCAGTTGTTTATTCCACAACCCATAACTCAGAACAGTGATTAGGGTGTCAGAACAGTTTGGGAAGGTATAGATAATTAACTTCAGCATTGCTGTGCAATGGCCGTCATCATCTCAAACTGCTACACCTCATTACAGTTAGCAGCTAAAAGGATGGCTCGTATCTCGTTTCAGCCAGTGGTTGACTGGAAATGTCCCAAACACATTTCCAGCAGTTTTGTGTGAAAATGAATTGACAACACAAAGGTCTGCTACAATACTGACTTTGAGGAAATTGTTTATGCTGCCTTGAAATTAATTTTTTTCAACCTGTAAAATGGTCACCAACCTGCACAAAATTCTACACTAATAAATGACTAGGATCTATGCAGTGGTTATAATTTGTTTTATTTCTATTTCTGCTTATCTCTAATATCAGAGTTCAAGATTGAATAGTCTTGTGTGACTAGACTACTTTTACTGATTTATCTTCAGAAAAACCGGACAAAAGAATCTGGAAGAAGGAGAAACTGAGGAATGAACCCAGGACGTGTCTGGGCAGCAGGGTGATAACCTTCATCTTTACCCCTGAAAGGGCATTTCCAGAAAAGTACAAGCTACGTAACGCCAATGTTGTATCTCATCTCCTTATGTGCTTGCCACTGTGCTAAGTGACATATATGTAAAATGTGTCTAGGAGTGAACTTCCAAGAAAGATACTAAGATTTCTTCCTTTGACAGCTTTGAGACGATCAGTATCCTTCCTGAACAGATGCTTGTGGGCAAGTTCAGAGGGAGTCCGTGATCTCTAGCCGTGGTTTACAACACTCCAAAGTACCTCCCTTTGTCTCCAGAGATGCTGCAAAAATCTCACTGAATTGCTCATTAGGGAAAGCTTGTCATATTCTACATTAAGTGTTTTCCTTAGAGACTTTATCTTAGGAGACCCAACTTTGAGTTATTAAACCCAGGGCTATGATTAGTGAGGCAGACACCTGCTTTCTCTATTCACTGGGACTTGAAAGCAAGAATGAAATTACCAAATAAAATGGGTTTGAGAGAAATTTTGGACTTCATTTCCTCTATGGCGTGCATTCTTTCCCAAGGGTAGAAAACAATCAGCAAGGGTTTTAAGTTTTTCGATACTGGAAGGCACTACTTTCCCATTAAAATTTTGGATTAAATATTTTGAGCATCTGTAATTTTGTAGCAGAGAAAGAATAATTGATGGAAATCGTTTCACCTAAAATATGACCCAAGATTTTGTGGTAGGTTTGCAATTTTGAATTGGGAAGAGAAAGCACAAATTTCTTATTATGGGCGTTTGATAACACAGTTATATGCAGGGAATTTAGTTTTTTTCCTCTCACTCACATCTGTCTTACTCCAAACCAAGTAATGTTTTTAGTCAGATAATACCTTAGGAACTTTCCCTTAGGAATTAGGATTTCCTTTAGCTCCTGAGTTGCTCTCAGAGGTTTGAGGCTTCTCTGGGCCCCATTTTGACTTTAGAAAACTTTAGAAAGTTCATTCGGGTTTCCTATAACAGCGTATGGGAAAACCCAGATGAACTTTTGGCCAACCCAATATATCACAGAGTGAGTTGTGCAATTTTAAAAGCCCCCTTTGCAGGATCTGTTATGAAATACAAAAATATTCACATTGTTGTAGGCTAGTTTTTCTTACTTTGAAAAGGGAGGGATTATCCTTTCTAGTGAATGTTTGGTTTGTGGATCTCAGTAGAGGCCTTCCCCAGCACTTCTCTGGTCTGATTCAGTACCCCTGCCCCTCCCCGGGTGTTGGGGCTAAGGACCACCTCTGGACTTCAGGAAGTTTAAGGCGGGTGATGGAGTGTGGCTTTCACATCTGCCCACGTAAGCAGTTCCTGCTTGCTTGTTTTATAACTTCATTTCAGAAAGTCATTGTAGCAAATTGTAGTTTCTCCTTGCCTCAAGATTTTTTAACGTTTAAATTGAGATTTTAAAATAGAGTTAATTCAGTCGTTTCCTCTTTAAAAAAAAAAAATGCCATCAGCTGCAGATCTAAAATTTCATCTTCCAAGTCCTAAATTCTGATTTCAAAAAAAATGATAAATTTGGTCTGAGTAGCATATGAAAACCTTGTAACAGCCCTTTCTCTTTCCATTCTTTTTTATTTTTATTAAGCTGGCACTTCTAAAGGAAGATATGCTTATCAATATATAACACTACAATAACAAAACCAATTATGTCAACAATACCACTGCTGTAGCAGAATGCAGTTGGGTCTGTCTGGTTAAGCACTATATTATTTTCTTAAAAAAAAAAAAAAAGCTTTTGTATTGAGATATAACCAATGAACAATGTTGAGATAGTTTTAAGTGAACAGCAAAAGGACTCATCCATACATAAGCATGTATCCATTGTCCCCTCAGCTCCCCTCCTACCCAGGCTTCCACATAACTATCTATCCATTCTTGGTCTTCTGCCCCTACAGATCTTAAGTTGCTGGCTACTTTACAAATTTAAAATTTAGATCAAGACTTAAGAGGTGATAGAAGGATATTGACACAGGGCTGAGTAAAAGTTCTTAAAGTGCAGCCAATACTGGACTAGGGTATAGTTACTGTTGGTTTTTATGGCTGAACATATTGGAGCTGAGGCACTCTTGCCTCTTCTGTTTCTGTTTTCATCATCTTCCTCTTGTTGATGGAGATTTGAATTCTCATAAATGAAATATCTAAGCCCTGGATACCCTGGTGCCCAGCCAGCAAACAAGTGGGCAGAGTTTCTGCATCTTTTGACTGCTGAGTGACCATGTTTTTCAACAATTGCCACCCTTGCTTTCTGTTTTTCCACACCTGAAAAGGTGGGAATCTCCAGCAAAATCATTTCTTCCTAAAACTATTCCGTAGAGGATCTTGAGATGCACCATACGGCTGGACATGCTGCTACTGCTGCTAAGTTGCTTCAGTCGTGTCCAACTGTGTGCGACCCCATAGATGGCAGCCCACCAGGCTCCCCCGTCCCTGGGATTCTCCAGGCAAGAACACTGGAGTGGGTTGCCATTTCCATCTCCAATGCATGGAAGTGAAAAGTGAAAGTGAAGTCACTCAGTTGTGTCCGACTCTTCGCGACCCGATGGACTGCAGCCCACCAGGCTCCTCCCTCCATGGGATTTTCCAGGCAAGAGCACTGGCGTGGGATGCCATGGCAGTTAAGTAAATTATCCATTTCTGCACTATACAGATGGAGGCTTACTCTGTCCTGGGCAGTCTTCTGGGCTCTCGGGGAACAACACACAAACCATAGTGTTTACGTTCTGGCAGAGGTAAACAGGCACAACTGAAGAATCGCAGTGTGGGTAAACAGAAAAGAGCTAGAATGTGCCCAGGACCCTGGTGAGGGATGGAGGGGCAGATGTCAGTTTTCAAATAGGGAGATTAGAGGTCTCCTCCCTGAAAAGTGTGATTTGAGAAAGATGACCGCAGTAATGGGAGCTGAAAAAAACAGGTTTATCTGAAGGGAGAAAGAAAATACTGAAACATTTCCAGCAGTTGCGGATGGCTTTTCTTGCCACTCCTTGGCCTACGTTAGAGGCTTGCACTGCACCTGAGAACAGCTGTGCACATTCTTCCTGATGCCTGCCATTGTCATTCGTTCTGCCAAGAATTTTCTTTCCCAGGGTCCAGCCCAGACGGCATCTCCATGACACTGTTTGTGGCGATGGCCAAGGTCCTAACAAGCTGCACTGCATGGGAGAATCTCGACAAAGAGTAGGGAGAGTCCGCTATGAAAGATGGGCTTGTAGAAGAGGGCCTAGGCGCTGTGTATTTTGAAAGGGGGTTAGAAGGACAGGCCAGGCTGATCAAGGTCCTACTCAAGGCGGGTGAGAAGGAGACAGGTGGTGGAGCAATCAAATGCCATGCAAGGAGTAAGGGTTTGGTTCTGCAGGCAACGGGACCACTGCCGTCCTTTTGGGCTTCTCCCACGAGAGCGTTTCCATCGAGTACAGCAAAGATTCGTTGGCTCTTGGGGAATGGAAAAGAAGGTGGTTAGTAATTTCCTCCCTTCCATCTCTCAATATCTATGTTTCCAAAATGCAATAACTTTTTTTTCTCATAAAAAGGATCTGATTTGTAAGAACTTTAACTGGCACAGAAAAATAAAAAGCAGAGTTCACCATCTCACTACAGTTAATATCCTGATCACCTTCAGTTTAGACTTCTTCATTCTCAGCAGTATATAGTATTGATATTCGCTAACAGCATCCTTTGTAAGAGATGCTCCGTGCAGATACAACCAACACTCTATTGCGGAAAATTTAGTGGTTTACAGTTTTCCTTATTCAGTTCTTTTCCGTTTTCACCCTTATAAATTTCAGTGAATATCCCTCTGTAGTGTCTGCAACTTACCCAATCATCTCCTTGTTATAAATTAGGGGCAATTCCGCAAACTGGGATCTTCACAACTGAGATACATGATAGTGGGATTTAGCGCCGCGAGACGTTTCTTGGGAGCTGAGCGCGCACATGCACGCAGGTGCGGGTGCAGGTTTGGGGACGTTAGCGTGTGAGCCTGTGCGTATGTACGCAAGTGCGTGTGTGCGTGCCTTTGCGTGTTCCTGCACTTTGCTGTGCATCCTAGCGGTGGCTTATGTCTTCAGGCCTTCGTGAGAACAGTGGCTCGTGGTTGAGAGTGGTGGCCTCCGCTTTGGGCGCTTAGGGGACCGTGTCTCTTGTCTGCGTCTGCAGCTGCTTTCAGAAGCCCGGGTCCCAGCCCCGCTGTCCACGGAAGCCCTCAGTATGTAAGTGCTTCTCCCATATGGTAGCCAAACTCAGAAGTTTCTCCCTTCCTCCTATGAAGCTGCTTTGATTCCATGATTCACTTTTCCCATTAGGCAGATCAGAGACGACACGCTTTGTGAGAAGCTGAACATCCTATGGCAGAACCCTGATCTATTTCTCAGAGTAGCAAGGCTTTATGAGCATTAAGTGAGTTAATTCCTTATTGTTCTTTCAGGGAAATGTTACCTCTGGATGTGGTCGAATTGGGTTACTCAGGGGGTCCTCTATACATGCCATCCTCCCCAGCCACTTTTCATCCTTAAGGTCTCTAGATGGTTCCTCGATCGAGCCATTGTGTACTAGACACAATGAGCAGAACTCAAGGAGCCCAACAAGACTCCGTGCCCTGTTACTTGGGAGGCTTGACTTAGGTTCAAGTCATAAGGTCTGTTCCCTCTTCTTAAAGATGGGTGCCATTTAGAAACCATGGTGGCTCAGATGGTAAAGAATCTGCATGCAATGCAGGAGATCCAGGTTTGATCCCTGGGTTGGGAAGATCCCCTGGAGAAGGGAATGCCAACCCACTCCAGTACTCTTGCCTGGAAAATCTCATGGACAGAGGACTCCGGCAGGCTAGTCCTTGGGGTCATAGTCAACCCAACTGAGCATCTAACACTTTCACTTCCTTTTCATGAGAAACCATAGCTATGTCACCTCTTCTGCTCATTGGTCAGCCCCAGTGGTAATTCTCATTTCTTTCTGCCTTAGGGCCTTTGCACTCACTGTCCCTCTTGCCTGGAATGCACCCCCAGGAGCTTACAGGGCTCCCCACCTTGCTTCAGTTAGCTCTGTAAATTGTCTCCTCAGAGAGCCCCTTTCTGACCAGCCTGTGCAAAGCAGCATCTCTGATATTAGTTCCTTTATTTCCCCTTGCAACCATCACACCCTAACAGGAAAGATTTGTCTCCTCCACTAAACCATAAGCTCAGAGAGGACAAGGTCTTTGTTTTGTTCCTGGATTTTTCTTCAAAGCCTGGAACAACACTTGACATGTGTTAGATACTCAGTAAATATGTAATATTTGAAGGAGTGAATGAATGAATCCCCCACTACTGCACCTAGCTAAGGAGTTGTGAAGAAACTTGGGAGCATGTAAAGAATCTGGAAGAAAGCCGAAGATGTAAAAAAAGCTCCAGCTGCCTTACAGGAGCGGACTTTGGGGCTGGGTCTCCAGGCAGGGTCAGCCTCGCCAGCAAGTTGTTCCTGCCTCCAGCTCCTTCTCGGCCTGAATGATCCCTTGCAGCCATGGTGCTAACAATCCCCTAGTTGGAAGGTGATTGTGCCTTTAGAAAACATTTTAATGGATTAATGCATTCAATAAATTGATACTGTTGTTTAGTTGCTGAGTTGTGTCCAACTCTGCAACCCCATGAACTACAACATACAAGGCTTCCCTGTCCTTCACTGTCTATCAGAGTTTGCTCCAGTGGCGCCATCCACCCATCTCATCCTGTGTTGCCCACCCCTCTTCTGCCCTCAATCTTTCCCATTCTCAGTGTCTTTTCCGGTGAGTTGGCCATTTACATCAGGTAGCCAAAGGATTGGAGCATCAACTTTAGCATCAGTCCTTCCAGTGATTATTCAGGGTTTATTTCCTTTAAGATTAATTGGTTTGATCTCTTTACTGTCCGAGGGACTCTCAAGAGTCTTCTCCAGCACCACAATTCGAAAGCATCAATATTTGGCATTCAACTTTCTTTATGGTCCACCTCTCACATCCATACGTGACTATTGGAAAAAACCATAGCTTTGACTAGACGAAGCTTTCTCGCAAAATGGTGTCTCTGCTTTTTAATACACTGTCTGGGTTTGTCATAGATTTTCTTCCAAGGAGCAAGCGTCTTGTAATTTAATGGCTGCAGTCACTTGTCCACAGTGATTCTGGAGCCCTAGAAAATGAAATATGTCACTGTTTCCGTTGTTTCCCCATCTATTTGCCATGAAGTGATGGGAACAGATGCCATGATCTTAGGTTTTAGAATGTTGAGTTTTAAACCAGCTTTTTCACTCTCCTCTCTCACTTTCATCAAGAGGCTCTTTAGTTCCTCTTCACTTTCTGCCATTAGGGTGGTGTCATCTGCAAATCTGAGGTTATTGATATTTCTCCCAGCAATCTTGATTCCAGCTTGTGCTTCATTCAGCCCAACATTTAGCATGATGTACTCTCCGTAGAAGTTAAATAAGCAGGGTGACAATATGCAGCCTTAACGTACTCCTTTCCTAGTTTTGAACCAGTGTGTTGTTCCATGTCCAGTTCTAATTGTTGCTTCCTGACCTGCATACAGGTTTCTCAGGAGGCAGATAACGGTGGTCTGGTATTCCCATCTCTTTAAAAATTTTTCAGTTTGTTGGATGATTGATGCCTTTTGATAAATATAAACAAAGCCTGCTCCAGAATGGTAGTCCAATATATATACCTCACTCTGGCTATTTGGGGGCCTTGCTTTTAAACTTTGCCTCTTTGACAGTTTTAACAAAGTATCCCTTATTTTTACCTTTATATATTTGCTTTTCATTAAGATTAAATTTCTTACATTTTCTTCTTTCATGAAATGACTCTTAGGTTCTTGGCACATTTTTCTCTTAGTTTTGTTGTTTTTTTATTTTTAAGATTTTTTTTTGTTGGAATTGAATTGCTTTACAATCACATTAGTCTCTGCTGTACAATGAAGTGAACCAGCCGTCTGTATACACGAATCCCTCCCTCTCGGACCTCCCTCCTTCCTACCCCATCCCCCCGTCTCCCTCATCACAGAGCACCGAGCTGAGCTGCCTGTGCTGTACAGCAGCTTCCCACTAGCTGTCTATTTCACACATAATCCCTGAAAGCTCTTTGCCTTTGTCACTTGTACACATATTTCCCCTCATTTAACTTTGTTTATAGTATTTTTGACATTTAGAAAATTTTGTACTTAGTCAAATTTTTCAGTCTTTTATGCTTTCTTCTGCATTTATACTTAAAAATGTCTTCATAGTCCTGAATTGAGATGATTGAAATTAGTTTTAATTGTAGACTTAATTGGAAGACAGTGGAATTAGGGCTTGGCAGCAAGCATTTCGAGGAAACTACAGCCACCAACTACCTACCTGTGAGCTAGTTTTAACCAAGTGTGTACATCAGAATCACCTGTGAAGGCTTTTAAACATGTACAGATGCCTGAGCCACACCCCAGAGCCACTGAATCTGAAGCTTAAAAAGAACTACCAGGCCTTCCCTGGCAGTCTCCCAGTAGAGGGGGTATGGGTTCAAACCCTGCTTGGGGAACTAAGATCCCACTTGCTACATGGTGTGGCCAAAAAAAAAAAAAAAGAAAGAAAGAAACTTCCATAAGTCCACAAACATGAGAGCAGAGCCAAGTTATATGTAATTTTTTAAAAAAATTCTGCTTGCTTTGAGTCGGACACGGCTGAGCGACTTCACTTTCACTTTGAGCATTACATTTTATTAACAGAGTGGGTATGTCTTGTCTTACCCTTTACTGATTGTTAACTAGGAAGATAGAGTACTTTCTGAAGAAGAGGACTCGAGCAGAGTACCGGGGAGCCCCCTGCATATGTGTGACGGGCTTCTGGAGGCACCACTCTCCCAAGTCCACGTTTAGTGGACATTCCTGTGATTATTTCCAAGCTCGGTGGCTGACCTGTATGCTTGCACTACACTATGGCAAGTGGATTGTTTTTTTAAAAAAAATAATTGGAAGAGATAAAATATTTACAAATGTAGTATATTTGATAAATATATAGAATGCAACCTCTTTGAAGAATATCTATAATATATCAGAAGGTACAGTATATTTACAAATTATGAGTGTGATACTTCACAGTTGTATGTTTATTTGAACCAAGATTCATTACTCTTGGCGAAGGAATTGGCAACCCACCCATTGGCAATCTTTGCAGGAGAATTCCATGGACAGAGGGTCCTGGCGGGCTACAGTCCATGGGGTTGGAAAGAGTCAAACACGACTGAGCGACTAACACTTCCACTTTCACTTTTCATCACTCTATGATATATGGCAGTATCTCATTTGAAATGGGGTATAGACCTTGCAAATTTGAGAAAAGTATTTACAATTTGGGAAAAGAAAGTCGAACCCCAAATGGCTAGCTTTATGTCTCTGAACAGATTTGAACTATGCTTACTAGTGAACATTGAAAGTACACTTCTGTTTCTGTAGCCTGGAGTTGTCTCATTAAAAGGTTTTATAAGGAAAGCAAATCAACCTGTATTTTTTGCCTACAGGTCAATCTATGTCTTCTTTTTTTTTACTGTCCACCCTATAAGTGACATCCTGAATTCTAAGGAGCAGCCGTTCCACCCATAAGAGGTGAGAGGAAGGCATGGACCAGCCTTGGCATTTCAGAGGCTCGGAAACAGCGGAAATGATGGTGGTGTGCCTCGTAGGGCTGTAAGAAGGACTAGGTGGTCATTAAAGTCCTGGGTCTGGCAGCCGGCAACTACCCCATTAAACGTGGTGCCACCATCCCCCAGCTGTTCACTGCTCTGGGTGACTTGAAGAAGGATATTTCGGGGTTAGGGGCAGGAGATGGAGGGTTCCAAGGAGAGGTCTCTCTCTGTGTCTGAGTTCCCCTGATCGGTTAGAGAAATTATATATGCCTCCAACAAAAAGAGACAATATAAAGACACTGAAGTATAAACTGCTAATTTTTGTTACAGATAATATATTTACACTGAAGTATGAACTGCTAAATTTTGTGTTACAGATGATTCATTTATTATGAAAAATCAGAAAAGAGGTGTGGCCTGAAGTATACAACTTTTAATATCATTTTCATATAGAAAATGCTTCAATCAGATTTGAATGCATCACAAGGAGAAGAAAAGATCATATTGGGTTGGGAAGTTCCCTTGGAGAAGGGCTAGGCTACCCACTCTAGTACTCTTGGGCTTCCCTGGTGGCTCAGATGGTAAAGAATCTGCTTGCAAACATCAGAGATCTGGGTTTGATCCCTGGGTTGGGAATATCCCCTGGAGGAGGGCGTGGCAACCCTCTCCAGTATTCTTGCCTGGAGAACCCCATGGACAGAGATGCCTAGTGGGCTACAGTCTATGGTGTCCCAGAGTTGAACACGACAGAGCAACTAAGCAGAGCCCAGAATTCTAAAAATAAAGAGAATAAAACCAGAAAATATCAAAGTGCCTCACATACTGTAAGGAAGTATTATTTAACAAAACGTTTGTTTCCGTTTGATACATGTGTGTGTGTGTGTGTAGTGAGTTTCAGTGGAAACTGTATTTCTTACTCTGCATTGTACTCAGAAAAGCTTACGAAGCAATGTTGTGGGCTCACAATCCCTTATCTGCAATTCCACGTTCCAAACCATGAATCTGTTTTCTTAAGTTTGGCACTGGTTCATTTGGCAGCAGAACATGACCTACAGTGGTTTAAGGGTATTTATAGTCTTTGTTTATCCCACTTGCTATGAATGTTTGTACGCTTAACTGTAGAATGGAGTTGTCCCTTTGACCCCAGCAGGCTTGTTGCATTTAATTACTTTCCTAAGGGCCACAAGGTGCTGAACCATGGAGACTGCGGCCCTGTGTGAGGGCCGTAACAGCCTAACAGTTTTCCTTCATTCAGCACGTGTTTATCTAATGCTTTCTGTGGCCTCTGTGTTGTGCTGGGTGTCAGGGGTGCGTGCATGCTCAGTCACTAAGTCGTGTCCGATTCTTTGCGACTCCATGGACCGTAGCCCACCAGGTTCCTCTGTCCGTGGGATTTCCCAGGCAGGCATCCTGGAGGGGGCTGCCTTTTCCTTCTCCAGGTGTGGAAAGAAGAAAAGTTTATGTGAGATGAATTATTTGGGAATTTCAGAGCCCCATGGGTGAAATTTCTAGTCTTCACTGTAGCTGTTCCCTCACTGGACCTGATGTTCCCGCCGTGGGGTCCCAAGTCAGGCTTGATGCTTGATGCTTTCCTGTCCCTTTGTCCTGGCCTGTGTGGTTTTCTTGGCTGGAATTTCCTTATCCTTTTCACCTGGTTATAGTAACCCACCCACCCCCACTCCCATCTGTCCGTCTATCCACCCATTTCTCCATCCACCACCTCCATCCACCCATCCACTCACTTCCATCTATCCGTTCATCCATCCACTCATTCATCCACTCACCCAGTCATCCATTTATTGAGCCTCTCCTGTGTGCAGGGCACATACAGCCTACTCCAGTTTACTCTGCCGTAAGTAACTTTCTTAAAACCCCCTAAATACTTTAAACCTCTAAAATGGTGTTTATCATATTACACTTTATCTTGTCAGGTTAGGCACCAAAGAACGGGTACGGTCCTATTCATTTTTAGTGTTTTGCACTTGAAGGAGCTCGTTAAATATGCTTGAAGAAATAAATTTCAGGTTGTAGGTTCAAAGCACTAAAAGCAGTGTTAACATTATGGTTTAAGCTTCCTCACCCGAATCCACATGTTCAGCGTCTTCAGCTCATTGATTTTGGTGAGCGTATCCCGCCCTCACTTCCATCAGTTGGCTGAAGGAAGGGGGGACCTTCTCCCTTCAGCCTTTCTGCCTCCATATTCACTGAGAACCTGACTCTGGGGCACCTGACGTGATCTCACCTCTCTAGGGTCTTGGCATGAAGTTAGAGAAGGAAGATGGTGCCACAGAAAATTAGTAAGAAGACAAGGCCATGTGAGGTGTGGGTCAAAGAGCTGGTGCTGGCATCGTGATCTGAAACCAATCGTAATGAAACAGCTTGTTTTATGCTTGGTCGTGTAAGACTGGTTTTGAGAGATTTATTCTTTTGCAAAGGGATCTGGGTCAGAATTATCATTTTATGTCAGATTGGATTTCTATTAAAAAAATTGTTTTGGCTCAAGTAGGTATTTAACAACATCTCTATTATGTGTAAGCTGAAGTTGTCTTCTGATATCACAATTCTATGAGGCGTGAGCCCGCAGTCTTTCTGACCTGACACTGAATGGAATTTTCTTCGCACATTTTCAAAACAGCTGTCAGTGAATTCTGAACACTCCTGGCTTCCCTCGCACCCCTTCTTTTCCAGTACACTCCCAGGAGACNTATGTGTCTGCCTGTGTGCCTACAGATGTGTGTGTCCACATATGTGTGTGTCCGCCTGTGTGTGTGTCCATCTGTGTGTGTTTCCAGGTATCTGGGGAGGCTGAGAAACCATCTATTTGTCCCTCGAGTCTCCGTGCATCTGGTATGTTTCTAAGGATGTCCCTGGGCTGTGGCATGTTTGTACTTGCATGTGTATGTGTGTGTTTGACTGTACCCCAGGCATATGTGTGAACCTTGGGGTGTCCATGTGGCCTTCCTGTATGTCTATATTTCTGGGGCGGAGTGCCGTTTCTCCTCTAAGGTCAAGAATGACCAGTTCCCCCAGGAAGCCTGAATCCCAGAAAGGGTGGGGGCAGGAAGGTAGCTGTTGGGTCTTCTCTCCCACCCCCCAGGTTCTGTCCACCTTCAGCAGCTCAGGCGAGTTAAAAATAGCCTTGGGGCCTCTGGAGGCGGAAGGGGTAGAGGCACCCGCAGGGGGAGGGTGCAGGGCGGGAGGCACCCCCGGCCCCTGCCAGCACTCCAAGGCCAGCCAGCCTGGCTCCAGCAGGGTGAGCCCCACATCCGTCCTCCCCACCTGCGAGACTTTGGGACCCCCAACCTGGGGCTTCTCGGGCCCTGCCCTTGACAAAGGCTGAGGAGGCCTGGGACAGTCAGCCTGGCCAGCCTCAGTCCCCACAGGCAGGAAGGGCCCCCGGGACCTGCCCAGCACCTGCCAGGGCTACTTTCTTTGCCCTCGTACCCTGTCCTGGCCCCCACTTCCCCAGAGGCCCAGGTGGGAGGCCAGAGCAGGGAGGAATGAAGACCAACAGCCCCAGGGAAACATCTTCTGCTCAGAGAGAGGTCAGTGAGGATTTGGGGGGTTTCATATAACTTTTTATTGATGTACCATATACATACCAAAAAGAGCACATACCTTGAGTAAATATTTAACGCGTGTTGTCACCAGGACCTGTAGCAAGACAGGACTTGACCAACCCAGGAGGTGCGCTCGGACCCACTTTGCAGGAACTATCTCTCTTTAATACTGTTGGCTCCACCTGTCCCGCCCATTTCTGGAGGTGTCTTGTTTTGGAAGTGAGGCTACAATGGCTCTGGGAGTCACAGGTGGCCGTCCAGTGTCCTCTGTGTGACACCCTACATTTCGCTTATATACTCTGCCACTGGTGGGCAGTGGGTTGTCCAGTTTGGGGCTATTGAAAGAGGACGGCTTTGAATACTCTGGTAAATCATTTTTGTAAACCTGAGCATGTATTTCCTTGGGCCCCCAGGACTGGAGTTGTGGTTTTGATGGCTGTGGTTCTGTCTGAGGGTCTGACAGGAGCCCTGTAGACACTCTGAGAAATGCTAGAATTTGCCCCTGATTTCAGGGGGTGTGCCCCCAGGGCTCCTGAGACTTGAGCCCTGGCTTAGGACCTCTCCATCTTGGGGTCTCTTTGTCCTTGACTGGGCTGGGCCTTAGGCTGGGGTCTCCTGGGCTGAAGTTGTCCTCCCCCCAGGAGGGCAGCGCCAGCGCACCCTCCACTTGGCCGGGCACGCCCAGAGGAGGCGCCCCATCCCGGAGGCCCACACCCACCCTTCCTTCCTCAGGAAAGCCTGTGGTCTGATAAGGCATCCAGGCTCTGGTTTTCAAACCACCCCGGCACCAGGACCCCCAGGGGAGGAGAGAGCAGAGCTCCATGCAGCCCACGATGGCTGGGGGCCGGGGAGCCGGGCTGTCACATTCCAAGACAGCTCCTGAAACAGACACCTGCGTGGCCACAGGGACGGGCTCTGAGGGTCCTGGCCGGGCGTGGGGGCTGTGAGGCAGGGGTGGTCAGACCAGGTGGGACGCAAGCTCCTCCTGTTTCCCCCAGCAGCTCCAACCAGGCAGGGGCAGCCCCTTTTTCCAAAGCCCCAGGCCCCCTCTGGGCCCCTTCCCCGGCTTTCCCCTACCATTCCCCCATCCTGGGTGTGTGGGGCCGAGGGCCCAGAGGAGGAAGACCACCCCGCAGTTCTCACATCCCAACCCAGGCAAACCCAGCCACTTCCAGGGGCCTGTCCACTCTGCCTGGGGTCCCAACGACATCCCCGGGTGATGTTAGCCCAAATCTTGTCAGGAAGAAGATGCCCACAGGACACTCAAGACTGGAAATCGCGACTGAAAGCCAGGAGCCCACTCTCAGCGCCCAGCTGGCACTGGCGACAGTCAAATGCCTGTGATAACAGTGCTGACAAGAGAGGCCTCACCTTCTGGGCCGCTCTGTGTCCCGCCGTCTTGCTCAGGCCACTTAGCGATGTCAGGTGGGTTCCTGAGGTGTGGACTGGCTGCCCAGAGAATTAAGAGATTTACCCCAAATCACTGGGCGGGTACAGATTCTGGCTAGGCTGGCCCCTTAGGACCGAGGACATACAAGGAAATCAGACATGGCCATACCCTCAACAAGCACAGGGAGGGGGCAAAGGACAACCAGTAAGTGCAGGTGTTAGGGCCAAAGTGGGGCCTCATCACAGCGGATCCTCTTCCTGAGCAAGAGTGGGCAGTGGGGGGCAGGGTTGGAAGTGGGTCTTCAGGACAGCCGAGGGCCATCAGGTGGGTAGGAACAGGAGGGGCATTCCAGGCTGAAAGAACAGCAGGTGCAAAGGTGCAAAGGCCTGGGGGAGAAAAGCCGTCATGTCTGAGTACTGGTGAGTGCAGCTGGCATTGGGCAAGACCAGAGAATGGAGTCCTGGTGTCCCATTCCTCAGCTGAGAAGGGGAGAGAGTCCTGGGTGGGCTCTCAGAGTCTGAGATTGAGGCTAGTAGGAGAAGGGGGTCCCAGCCAGGGTGGCTCTCCAGGCACAGCTGTGGGAACCCCCCACCACCAGTTGTCCTGAGGGTGCGGCTCTGCCCAGGCCCCTGCCCAAGTGACCTCTGAAATTCCAGTGAGCAGGAAAGAGGAGTGCCCTGCAGTCACCCTTCTGCCACACGGCCTCCCCTAACCCCAGTGCAGATGTGTCAGGCACCCTAGCCAGCTTCTGTCCTTCAAGGCCTCCCCGCCTCCATGGGGTACCTGCAGCCCTGGCCTCTCTCCACAAACCCGCACGTCTGCTGTGTCCACATCTGCTCTCGGCCTCCTGTCCTAAACAGGGACCCAACACTCGGCTGTCAGTCGGAGAGGCAGCAACCCCCACCCCCTACTCCGTCATCTACCATGTCTGTTCCACCCAGGGCTCAGCAGCTCTCATCCTAACCTCTCTGGATTCAGCCCATCTCCTCTTCAAAAGTCTGCGACAGCACCTGATAGCCCATGGAAAACACCAGAAGCCCTCACCTGGTGGTTACCACGTGGCCCTAGGTGGCCTTGGAGGTCATCTCCCCAAAGGAGCACCTGGGCTCGGCCCAGTGAAGATTTCTCCTGCCTGACTCAATCCACACTCTGTCCATCTCTGCAGCTGCCTCTTCCACCCTCCCCACCCAGAGTGTGTTTCTATTCCTTTTTTCTGTATTTATTTGTTTGTCTGGCTGTGTTAGGTCTTAGTTGTGGCACGTGGGCTTAGCTGCCCTGCAGCATGTGGGATCTTAGTTTCTCGACCAGGGATTGAACCCTCATCCCCTGCATTGGAAGGTGGACTCTCAACCACTGGACTACCAGGGAAGTCCCCAAGACTTGGGCAGGATCAGCTCTTCCCCAGTGTTCAGAGTTGGCCCTGGTTCCCTCTGCAGAGAGCAAAGCAGGACACACACTCCCAGATGTTCCTGTACAAGCCTGAGCAGCCACCTAGGATGGAGCAAACACACAACCCAGACACACTCGGACCAACATATACTCGTGCACCAACATACACACACGGAGGAGCCCACAGATGTGTGCAAGCACACAGATGTGACAAAGGCTCATGGCAGCTGTCCAGAGAACAGCACTGGGCAGGCCTCAAGGCAACGAGGTGGATTTCATGTAACTACCGCGGAGGGGGCTCCCCTCCAGCTGAGACAAGGCTGGGTCTTGGGAGAACGGGCGGAAGGAGGGAAGTCACAGAGGGCTGAGTGGAACAGCAAAACACTTGCTGGGATACAGCACGCGCAGCGGTTTGGCAGCACTGGGATTTTCTGGGGGGTCACACTGCACTATATGCAGGCATCTTTGTTCCATAATGAGGGATCAGACCTGGGTCCCCTGCCGTGGAAAGCAGTGTCTTGACCACTGGACAGCCAGGGAGTTCCCTACATTGGGACGTTTTGAGCAAAGAAGTGTAGGGGTTGGGGTCACCTTTGGGGACGTGGGAGGTGCAGGCAGAGGCTGGGCTGAGGTGGGCTGAGACTCTCAGTGGGGCAGCAGGGCCAGTCCTTCACGAGTCCAGGGTTTAAACCCCTCGGTCCCTGTACGCTGAGGGTGGGCCAAGCTGGGAATCTGTGGAGCTTTCAGATCCAAAAGTGAAAACAAGCCCCAGACCTGAAGGAGGAAGTTTTGTCTGATGATTGGTTGGTCTTTATATTTTGGAATGATTTCAGGTCTATGGAAGAGCAGGGGCATTCGGAAGTCCTGGAGCTCCTGTGTGCACAGCCCCCCTTACTCAGCTTCCCCCGAAGTTACCACTGAGGCTGCTTCTCTCTGCATAGCTCAGACCCTACCTGGATTTCATCCACACGTTTTTCCATCACGCTCCTCTTCTGATCCAGGACCCCATCCAGGGCACATGTGCAGGGTCCGCACGACTCCCAGGCTTCTCTGGGCTGGGAACACTTCTCCATAGCCCTTGACGACCAGGACCATCCTGAGGTGGCCGCTCAGTGTTTTGTAGCACATGCCTCAGTCAGGTTGATCTGATGTGTCTTCTCATGAAGACACCAAAGTTATTGATTCGGACACGATGGAGTACCAGGGAGGCTGATGAGCTGGGGGAGATGGCAGCAGAGGTGAGGTACCCTTCTCGTCACCTCGGGTCAGAAGCCTGATGTCCCTTGATGTCCCTGATCACCTGGTTGGGGGGCTGCCTGCTGGGTCTCCCCGGTAAAGCTCCTCACGTTCCCTTTTGCACCTTCGTCTTCAGAGGGCGACCGCACTCAAGGTATGTGGGAGTTAACTTCAGTCTCAGGGAGGGTGCCAGACCCTCCCCCCTGCTAGTTTGTCAGCCGGGTCACGTCTTGCTTTGCGTTGTATCCAGCAGGATGTTATTTGATGCACCTTTCCCATCGGCTCCACGTCCCCCTGTCCTTTGCTTTCTGAGCCCTTCTGTCCTGCCAGCACTGTCACACGCTTCCGTGTTTTCCCCACCATCCTCACATCAGCCGTTTCTCCAAGGAACCCCTTTTCCAGGTCTGCTGTAGCCAGCCTCTCGGCTGACCTGCTTGCCTGGCTCTTTCCTAGAAGACAAGGCATCCTGTCTTGCTCTCCAATCTTGGGATGTCCCCGGCATGCGGCAGGATCGATGTACTCCATGAACGCTGCCAAATAAGCTCATGAATGAGTGGATGGAAGAGGCTGGCACTGCATGGGGTTGGGGCCTTTCTGAGTCCACCAAGGGGACCCAGAACCCCCTCCTCTGATGGGAAGGTCGGGGCAAGGCCCCTTATCATCTCCCTTTCCTCCTCGCCCCCAGCCCCTAGCATGGGAGCTGGGCCAGGTGACCCATATGGGGAGACTCCTGACTCAGAAAATGCACCCCCTCTCAACCTCTGCCCACCCCCATCCCGCCCTGTTGCTATCTGAAGCCATCACCAGCTTTTGCAACTCGAGCCTCAGTGGCTGTGGCCCCCAGGGAGCAGCTGCGTTCCTCCAGTGGGGACTGAGGCCTCCAGCCCCCTCGCCCTGCTCCAGCGCTGACTGGCTGCTCCCCCAGGCCTCCCAGTTTCCAGAGCCCGCCTGAGATGGAATTACAGCCCCAGGTCTGCACCTGCGGCGCAGAGGTGCCTCCCAGCTCCCAGGGCCCTGTCTTCCTCTCTCTTCCCTCCAGGGGCCAAGTGAGGTCCCAGTCGGGTAGGGTGCCTGCTGTGTGCCCAGAGGAAGAGGGGCTGTGGAGATTCCCACGGGGTGGGGCCGCGGAAGCAACCTCATGGAACAATGCCACCACAGGGACCACAGGATGAACAGGGCGAGTGGTGCTCAGGGTAGGGGTGGGCAGCAAGGAGAAGGGCGATGGGGTCAGATTGTAAAGGGATCGGGGCCGGTCCAGGGAGCAGGGGGAGTGACACATGACGAAGTGCCACCCCAGTGCCACCCTCCACACTTAAGCTGGCCTCAGGGCCCACCTGGGACTGGGGAGGGCTGGTGGGGCAGGAGGTGAAGTGGCCTCCTAACCAAGAGAGGCCAAGGTCGATGGTCAGACCCGCAGGGACAGACCCCTGCTCATCCATAGCCCACAGCTTGCACGGGAGTGGCCCTGGCTGCCTCCCACCCTGTGCCAGCCTGGCCATGCAGCTGACACTGGGACAGTGCTTTGCCCTTGCCTCCCTCCAACTGTGCTGCCCCGTTCTCAGCTCAGCCCTGTTAGCCCCCACCTCCATCCCAGCTCTCTGCCCCTGCCCTGACACCAGCCCCTCCGGGGCACACAGCAGGTGTGGCCCAGCTTCTGTCTGGAGGGAAGGTCTGGAATGCAAGGCCCTGGTGCCCGGCCTGGGGGTGAGAGGGCGGGGGCTCAGGAAGGAAGGGGCTGGCATTTGGCAGTGGCGTTTTGGAAGGACGGTTGGGGGTGAGTGCTTGGAATGGAACGGGGCGACAGTTGGCGGTGGCAGCTGGAGCGGCAGTGGGGCTTGGCAGGGGCGCAGGCCTGGAGGACAGTTGGGGTGGGGCAGCCATGGGGTTGGCAGGTAGCCTCTGGCTCTGGAGGGAGGTCTCGGGGAGGCCCAGCAGGAGGGCAGGGCCAGCTGGCAGCAGACTTGGCTGAGCCAGGCCTGGGAGCAAGCTGCAGCCTCAGCCAGGCGGCCCCCAGACCAGGGTGGGGCTGCTGCAGTCCAGGGCTGGCCTCCGGTCCACCCGCAGGGCCCAGGTTGACGCGCACAGGGCAGTTCCTGTTGCGAAGCCCAGCATCCTCAGGCCCACCAGCTGCGCATCTCCCACCCTGTTCTCGGCCTCTCCCCCTCCCGATTCGGCCATTCGGCCATTCGTATCCAGCAGGGGCTTAGAGAGGGCAGGGACAGGTTCTGGGCAGTTTCCCCGAGAGGGGCAGGACTCCCGGGGCTGTTGCCATAGGGACGGCCGAGCAACACCACTGGCTGGAGGATAAACAGGCAGTTTTCCTGACCAGTGACTGTCGTGAAGACAGCCTAGAAGACCCGGCTGGGGTGGATGGGGAGGTGCTACCTGAGGGTTGCAGGCCCTGGTGAGGGGACTGGTCCAGGGGGGTGCTAGGAAGGCAGAGGAGAATGGATATTCATTGTCCCTGTCTTCTTCCCAAAGCACCTCTTGGGCTCTGCTTCACAGGAGCCGACCCAGAGTGGGGCTGGATCCCCTCCCAACCCATCTTGCCCCCTGAAGCCACACGGTGGAGGGTGGAGGGAGGGCTGAGCACGTGGTGCAGAGGCCCTGCCAGCCAGGCAGCTCTCGAAACTGAACTGCCCTTCAGGGTCCCAAGGTCTGCCGGTGGGAGTGGGGGCAGTGTGCTCTGAGGGACGGCCATTGGCAAGTATACCTGTGGGCCTGGCCAGCTTCTGTACTTTGGACCCTGGGCCCCCAGCCCTGGCCTCAGGGCTGCTCATTCTCTCCCAGCCCCCAGATCCTCACTGCCTCAAGGTGTCTTGGGTGAGCTTCAAATGTACTTACACGTGTGGCTGGTGGTGAACTACCAGAAGGACCAGCGTGTGGCCAGGATCAGTGCAGAGTGCTGACCACCCATTTATCCGTCTTGTCCTACAGCCAAGTGAGGGCAGGAAGCATGTCTGGGTCTCATGGTGGCATCTCAGGCCCCTTATTCCCGGGGCCCTCCCACCTGCTGGCCTCCCTGCCTCTGGACACTGGGTTCCAAGGCTGAAGAGTGCCACTGAGGCCAACCCCACACTCTTGGCCGTCACCTGTTCCCAGAGCCATCTCTGGGTAGAGCTGCCTCACAGAGGCCACCCTTCTACCAACATTGAAGGACCCATTGGTGGTCAAAGCAGATCCCTTCAGGGTCGGTGTCAGCATCAGGGGTGAGGTGTAGTGAGTGCGTGGCATCTGCACCGGGGCTCAGGGGACCCCAGCAAGAGTGGAGGCTTTCTGACCGAGCCGGCATCTGCCTGCTATGAGTCGGAGCCTGGGCATTGATTAACGTGGGGCCCCTGGGGGTGCTGCTACCTCTCCCCATCAGAGCAGATGCACCAAGGTGGCCCCAGGGAGTCCAGCCACACAACACTTGTCCTCCTGTCTCAGCTGAGAGGCCACCACTGCTGCTATTGGCTCTGTTCCTCTTTGTTTTATTTTCCCTTTGTTTCTTCTTTCTTTCCTTCCTATGATAAGGGTTTATTAACTCCCAGAAGCATCACTGTCACTGGTCTTAGGAATGGCTTGATCAGAGCTCTCTGGGACACTCCTTGGTGCTGCCTTTTTGGTCTACCAGCTTCATTTAGGCTGCTCAACCTTCTGTTGGTTCTTGGCACAGAAAGGATGGGTGTCTCAGTCCCCAGTCACTGGCAGGGATGCTGGGGAGGGGGCACTGATTCATCATCATGCAGGGGAGGGGAGTGTGGAGAGTTCCAGGGCCCCAGGGACGTGTTCCAGGACTCAGTGAGACTTTCTACCAAGACCAGACGACCTGGGCTAGTAGGTGGGGTGCACTCTGGTGCTGATGAGAGAGGCTCGGTTCTCCTGGGCAGGCCTCCTGAGCAGAGGCTGAGCACCACTGTGTGCCCCAGCCGGGCAGCCTCCGCAGCACTCCAGCAATGCTGATCTCCTCGGTGCCTGGGGAGGGGTGGCCATCAGGCGAGTGGTCCTCCAGTCTGGCAGACGCGCTTCTCCATCTCCCCCACATCACTGGCTCCATGGGCTACAACTGCACTCCAGGCAGACAGGCAGGTGAGAGGGGAGGACCCCGAGACAGTGCCCTCCATCCCCTCAAAGGGAGGACAGAATGGCCAGCCAGACCCTCCTGGAGGCCTAGAAGAGACACTTCTAAGGTTGACTGTGCCCAGTTCCCACCGGAGAGGGCCCAGGAAATTGGGCCTGCCGTTCCAGGCCTGGGTCCTCCAGGAATAAGTCTTGTGGGAAAGGGGGTTGCTCCTGCGCAGGCAGCGGGAAGGGAGTGGGGTGCGGGTGTCTGCAGCCATTTTCAGGCGCCGGCTGCAGCGAGGGAGTGTCCCAGCCTTTTCATCGCTGGCTGCCAGACCGCGGCCGGCCTTGTTCACTCAAGAATTCCCGCCTCCCCACCACCAACCCCAGGCTGCCCTCCCCCAGCAGCCCAGTGAATGCCTCCTTACACATCCTGAGAAAGCATCCATAATGGCCCGCCGCCTCCCACCTCCCGAGGAATTCCGCGGCGCTGGGCCCGCAGGGAGGTAGGGCGCAGACGGCCCGCGACGCCTTCCCATTGGATGGCCAGGTCGTGCTCAACTCCCCTGCGCGACTGGCCAGCCACAGGCTCACCTCCCTTCCCACCGTCGCGGCCGGGAGAGGAAGCGAGGTGGCCTTTGCCCTCNCAGACGGCCCGCGACGCCTTCCCATTGGATGGCCAGGTCGTGCTCAACTCCCCTGCGCGACTGGCCAGCCACAGGCTCACCTCCCTTCCCACCGTCGCGGCCGGGAGAGGAAGCGAGGTGGCCTTTGCCCTCGCACAGGCCAGCCAGGAATGCGGGGCCACGCTTCCCATTCCGCCTGCCCGAGGACTCAAGGACAGCGGGAGCGAAAAGGGACGCATGGGGCTGCTCTCGGGCAGCAGGATTAGAGATCGCTTGCGGGGGAAGCGCGGCAAAGCCCTGGGCATACCACGCGGCTGGAAGGACCGACGCGCGCGCGGCCGCCGATGCCTCCATTGGCCAAATCCAAGCCCCTGTGGCACGCTCTGTCCCGTGGCCCCCGCCCTGAGGTGCGCCTCTCCCGGGGGACGCCGAGGTCCCCGACGGCGCGGCCCCGAGCCCCTGGGCGCTGTGGGAGCGCCGTTTCGCTCCACCGCGCGCGGCCGCACAAACCGCCGGGAAGGCGCGAAGTTTGCGAGACCCGTGCGGCGCGACTGCGCGTCGGGGGACGCGGACAGCCTGTGGCCCGGGGGATAGGCTCGTGGGCAGCGCCAGGTGCGCAGTCGGGCAAGAGTTGGGGTGCTCTCGTCCCGACCCACGTGTCCGACCGGATGGTCTGCCGGGTGCTGGGTCCCCGTGGGAAGGGGC
>SJYV01013295.1:2353634-2389204 GCA_006410875.1 Neotragus pygmaeus | reverse complement strand
TGTTTTTCAACAGCATTTATAGAGGTTCTGTGTTTTGACAGGTGTGTTTTTTTGAGTCACATTAGAGAGACATTCCCAGAGTTTCTTATTTATGATGATTTTTGGCTGTATTGAGAGCTTGCTGTGGGCCAGATTAGAGATAGAATTCCTGCAGTTGAGCTGTTGACCTGCTGGGATGGGTCAGAGTGGGGGCCCTATAGGAACCACCGATGTGAGTGACAGATGCTAGTAAGAGCTCAGAAAAGGATGGGTGTGGCCCACCTGGTGGGCTTTCTGAAGACCATTGGAGGAAATGGTGTCCATGCAGACCCCTCTTCTGGCCCAGGTTGGGCCTATGGTGCCAGCCCCTGGTTCCAGTACCTATTGGCAAATTATTTTCTGACTTCCGCTTCATGGAGAATGGGTAGCCAAGGAGAGGGCGGAAACCTTGGGGCTGGGCAGCTTTAGGGGCTGATTGGCTGTGGGGTTGGGGGCGAGAGGCGATGTAGTTCCAAATGATGCCTTCCAAAGCCCGCGTTTCAGCACACGAATCCCTTCCTAAATGTCACGCTCACGGGGAAAGTCTCAGGGACGCTGTCCTTTTCCTGGCCCCCAAGTGGCAGCCCAGCCCTGCTTGTCTGAGTGGACCTGGGGTGGGACCCCTTCTTTGTGGAGCAGAAAGAAGATGCCTCTGTCTTTGAGAGAGGGTTTGAAAACCTGAAGCAACCAGAGCTGCCGTGAAGATGGACGCCTGGCGGGTGGGGCCTGGGTGGCTTTGGGCAGATTGCCCTCTCAGTGTGTCACCTGGCATGCAGAGGGTCTGACCCAGGTTTTTTTGGCCACTCTGAACACTGTCCCTCGGCTGAACCTGGGGCCAGAGAGCCCAGCAGGGACTCGGCTTGGGGAGCAGGGACCCTCAGGCTGGCCACTCACTACTCACCCGTCTAAAGGTTGGGTTCGCTGTTCTCCATGCTGACATCTGGGTGGTGATTTGCCCTCAGTTTGAGGTGGCCGTGCCGAGGTGCACAGGCACTGTGTCAGGATGGACAGAAATGGGCTTCGTGAGACCCTCTCAGGGACTCCCGGCTGGGCTCGCTGGTCAGAGGGGCAGCACCCGTGCACTGGGCTGTTGATTTCAGTGAGAGGGTGGACGGGGTGATGGAAAACACCATCAGGAGTGTGGCCCAGAAGCCCAGGGCGGGGCCGGCAGGATGACGTCTGGGTGTCGGGTTCGGCTGTGTTGTAGACTCAGGGGACGGGCCAGGTCGCTGGAGGAGCTCAGGGCTACGGGCAAATGGGCTGCCCGCGTGAGCAGGCCAGGCGGGCACCTCAAATGGGCCTTCGTGTCCGGAACAGGTGTGTTTTCTCATCCCATCCCATTCTAAGCAGTGCAGCTTCAGGGCCGGAGTTTCCTCTTCTTTAGGAAGTTTGAAGATGGCTCAGACACTACTGTTTCCTTCAGGGGCAGGAGAGAGCTGACTCTGTGGGGAACAGTCTCAGAATTGCAGAGCCGGCTGACTGCTCAGGACAGGTCCTCTACATTCAGTTCCTGGACCAGCGACGTCCCCTGTGCTTCAGGCGAGGTTGAGTCAGAGACGCCCGATGCTCAGAGTCTCGCACACAGGTGGCCATCTCCTTTTCCAGGGAATCGGGCCCCTTGGCCTAGGCCCCACCCTGACCCCTGGTCTCTGAAGAAGCTGTCCATCTGCACTTGAAGCCCAGTCCTTCCTGCCAGCCCTGTGGCAGCCAGCTCTGTGGCCCACATCCTCTCTCACAAGAAAAGTGGAGCAGGCTGGCGGGCCACACATCGCAGGTCCCCAGGGGAAAGGTCACGTGGAGAAGCGGGACACAGAGAGAAATGCTTGTTCTGGGGTGAAAGTGGAGCAGCCTCAGGTGGCAGAGCTTTGGGGCTGTGACCTGGAGTCTGTGACCCAGCCCCCCAGCTGTTCCCCCACTGTCTCACACTTCTCAGCAGGGGGCCATGCCTGGCTTGTGTGCACCCTGAGGTCCCTGCCACTCTGGCTCTTCCTAAACAGCAGCCCTTGACTTTCCAGTGGGTCTTTGCCTCCAGACCAGGGTTGGGGGGCTGCCGATCCAGTGGGACGGGGCCCCATGTTGGTGGCTGGTCTAGAAATTCCTGTGATCAAAGTGCGGGAAGCCTTCTGCATTCTCCTCTCCAAGGCCAAGAACCCTGGGACCCCAGGACACTGGGGAAGGCTCATCAGCCCTGGGGGGCAGGGTCCCAGAGCTTCCAACTTGGTCTCATTTGGGGCCTGTCAATCAGACAAGGTGAGGCCCCACTGGCAGGGCCCGGGGGTTGTTTAAGAAGAGTGGACAGAGCTATGCTTTTTGTTCCTGTCCTGTCCCATGAAAACTGCCTTAGCATGACTTCTGTGGCTAGTGGTCTGAGTGCAGCCTCCACTGCCCATCTCAGACCCCTCTCCACTGACCAGCCTTCTCCGTCTGCCTCTAAAGTGTTAATAGTAAGAACTGGCAATGAGGGGAAAGTTAAAAGTGGCAATGTCCCTTACAAAACTCCTCAGGTAAGAGAAAGCTGAGGGCGTGTGTCCCTGCTGTTGAGGAAGAGACCCGAGCTTCCGCCCACAGTCGCCTTCCCTTCTGAATAGTCTCAGCAATGTCTCACAGGGGCTCATTCCTCTGATGAGAGGCGATTGCTGCTGATGCTGTGTCCATGCGTATTGTTTAATTTCCAAATGGAGACTAAAGGAGGCAGGACATTTAACACTTGGGCACTAACTGGCCAAGAGCTGAGCATCTCGTCTGGGGTGAGTAGAACCTCTCTGGTCAGCTTCCTCCTGGCACTTTTAGAGTTCTGTTCAGGATTATATTATTAAAGTGTGTGTGTTACCATGTATTGTCACTTTTGCTTTCGTTTTTGGTTATACATGGATAACTCCATAACCAGGAAGTTTCCAGGTTTTTCCATGAAGGCATGGTGTTTTTTCATTGCCCCTGGTGATATAGAGACATTGTTGTTTCATTGCTGTTATTTTATATGAAGACTTAACCCCTCAACTTCAGAGTGTTGTGAAGAACTTTTCATAAGTTAGTAGCAGACACGTCCTTCATGGGGGCAGTGACCATGTATCATGACAGGCCTGCTGGGCACCTGAGAAAAGTGGTCTTTAATATTGAGTACGTTGACTTTTCCTATTTTTCTTTTTTTTTTTTTTCTGGATGCACCATGTGGCTTGCAGGATCTTAGTTCCCCAACCAGGATTGAACATGCGCCCTCGAAAATGAAAGCAGAGTCCTAACTACTGGACAACTGGGGAAGTCCCCCTATTCTTTCTTACATTGTTGGCAGAGTGAGATCAGAACAGGGAGTGATAAGGTAACACTGTCCTTGGACCGCCTTACCATTAAAGTCACTGAGCTCCTCTGGATGATGTGAAAAACACTGGGGTGTGGGTGGGGGGTCTTTTAAACCTCTTCCCTTCTGGCTTCTCTGTCATCTGCTGCTTTTGATTCTGCTGTGGGGTGGAAATCCCAGCACCCGGACTTGGGAGCAGAGAGAAGGCAGAAGTTGCAGTCAGCAGGTGTACTGCGCAGCTGCGGTGACCATGGTTCCTCTGTGATGAGCAGGGCCCTCAGGAGGCCAGGGAACCGGGAGCACTTCCAGGTGTACATGTGCCCTTGAAAGCCTGAGAAGAGGGTCAGAAGGGTCAGTGCCATGGGACCCACCTGCACTGCGTCCAGCAGACCCGCTTCACTGAGGCTCAGGTGGTCCCTCAAAGACAGAGTGTCTTCCTCTGAGCTCAGCAGATGCACTGAGCCTTGGAGGAGCACGCAGGGCAAGCACAACTCGATGCTGCCCATGCTACTGCCACACCAGCCTCACATCTACTTACCTTTGTTTTGCCTCATCTTAAGAAGCAAGCATATCCATGAAGTCATGAGTCAGGCATCTCAGTTATGTTTTTCTTGATACACACTGAAGCGGACATGTGACTATTAGGGCAGACAACGATTCCCCCTTTGTCTCGAGGGCACTCCCCACATACCCCTCTGCCACCTGCTGGGAGGGGGCCAGCACTAGGCCCAGGGTTCAGGGGTGAGGCTGAGCTGCTGTGAAACCTGTCCGTGTTCCAGACTCTGGATATGAGCAGCTTTGCCATATGGCTTCCTTGAAGGAAGGGGTGGGCTATGTTTCTGGCTTGATGGGGTGAGCTTCATCTGGATACAACTTCCAGCCCTGCCACAAGCTGCTGAGTCGGGTATGGGGGAGGCTGGTGGACTGGACTGTGTGGATCCTGGTTGGGAACCCTTCATGGCCCATCTCAGAGAGCCTTCCTACCATCTGACCAGGGAGCAATCTATGTAAGTTAGTCTGCTGTTTGTATGAGTTCTCTGGGGCTGTCAGGCAAAGAACCACTAATCTGGGAGCTTAAAACAACAGAGGTTTATTCTCTCACAACCTGGAGGCCAGAAGTCCTAAGTCAAGGTGTGGGCAGGGCCACCCTCTCTCCAGAGGCTCCAGGGAAGGACACACTTCCTGCCTCTTTTGAGTCTCTGGTGGCCGCTGGCAGTCCTGGGTGCTCACAGCCAAGATGTGTCCCTCCCATCCTGCCCTTATGGCTGTCACCCTGGTGTTAGAGTTGCCTCTACTTATTAGGATGCCAGTCACCTTGAATTAGTGTCCACCATGATGATCTAATCTTAACTCGATTACACCTGCAGAGGCCCTGTTTCTAAGTGAGGTTATATTCTCCTGTGGTTAAGACGTGAGCAGATCATTTTGGGGGAAAGGACTCAGCCCTCTCCACCGTTACAGCTTGTGTTCTCCTGACACGTTGCCACATTTATTTCTCAATGCCAGGGTTTCCTGAGGCCTTCCCATTCACCTCCAGCAATCACTGCTCATACCTACCCTTCCCTTGATGGTTGAGTGAATGAGGCCAGTGACCACGGTGTTAGTGAGTTTGCCCCACAGATCTGCACTCAGCCCTACACTCACAGCAAGGAGGGGTTCTCAGTCCAAGGACGCAGGCACCAACAAGGTCCTGGCTGTGGTGGGTCGTATGTCCCCAGAGGGGAGGAGACAGAGCAGACGGATGTCAATGCCTGCAGAGGAGAGGAGATGCAGCTGGGCCTGGAGGGAGGGTGTGGTGGGGGCAGAGGCAGAGCCCAGGGCGTCCGGTGGGGCCATTAGGGTGGGTGTTTAGTGCCATTGCTCTATAGCAGGGCATGGCCCCTTCTTTGACCCCCCTGCAGGACTGGGTACCCATGTGCCCATCTGACCCCCAGGTGGACCTAGGCCTTTCTTGCCCCTGGGAAGCTGAAGGGGCCCCTTTTCTAGACAGCATTTTTATTGCTTCTTGTAGGAGATGAGGAAAACAAAATGTAGTCTTCAAAATTTAGAAAATCTTTCATGCAAGAGTAACATGAGGAGCCCCAGATAACATCACAGATTCACTGAGTGATTGGTCTGAAAGTCATAATTCTTACAGTGACCAGCATGGGAGGGTCCCATGGTGGTCGTAAAGGCTGTGGGTATAGACAGGGCTGTTGTATGCCTGACATGTCGTCCACGTTCATAGGTGAAGTTCCCCCTCTTGTTGCTGCTTGGGACCCGAACCCTCTGGAGGCCACGGTCACAGCTGTCACTTTGATTCCCCCGCCACAGTCACCTCCTGTATAAGGACCCTCCCCNCCTGGCTCCGTCTCAAGTGCCCCTGGCTGCACCCCACCAGCTTGCTCCTCTGCCTTCTGACCGTGTCCTTCTCTGTCCTGGGCCCCCCAGGTGTTCCATTCACCAGTCTAACCCAACAGAGAGGTCTAAAGGTGGGACAGAGATGGTGTCTGAGATTCGAGAAAGAGCCAGTCTTGACTCTTAAGGAGTGTGAACATGAGCAGGAGGTGCACTCTTCACCATGTGTTTAAAAGGCCACCGTTGTGTATGCCGCTGGGGCTTAAAAGCTGAAAGTAATGGATTTGCAGCCAGCTTGAGAGAATTCACGGGAGTTGGTTGCTGGTTGGTTAGTGGCCACAGTTGACTGAGTGGAAGGATCTCATAGGCAGGAGTAATATTTAAACTTCCGGAAGACTCGTAAGGCCCCTGAGTCAAGTGATACTCCCTCAGGCTGGGCAGGGGCCCAGGACCAGCCTTTCGTTGCAGGACTGTAATTAAATCCGAGGCCCCAGGGGGTGGAGCAGCGTGGCAGGAAGAGCACATGGGGTGGTAGTTTACCAGGCAGGATAAAGTTGGCTCAGAGTCATACCAGCCCTGCTTGTAAGACAGAGGTGCAGTCTGTACTCCCAATGCTGCTCCTTCAGGGAGCTGGGGCTTTTTTTTTTTTTNCGTGGCAGGAAGAGCACATGGGGTGGTAGTTTACCAGGCAGGATAAAGTTGGCTCAGAGTCATACCAGCCCTGCTTGTAAGACAGAGGTGCAGTCTGTACTCCCAATGCTGCTCCTTCAGGGAGCTGGGGCTTTTTTTTTTTTTCCATTTTGGTTTGTTATTCTGTTTAGATGGATGAGAGTTGAATTGTATCACCAGCCAGCGCATTGGGCATTTTCTCCTATGCTGTCCTAGCCTTCTTTCCCCAGTGAAGCCGCCTCGCCTGCCCCGCACAGAGGCTGTGTGATATGGTGGAGACCCCTCGCCTCCTCTGTACAACGGGCCCAAGGATGCTTCCCTTCCCAGGACACAGTGAGGACTCCGTGGAACGGCACAGGTGACAAAGCATCCGGCGCGGGGCCAGCCGCTTCGGTCTTATCCTGGGAGCAGTGCTGACTGCAGCAGAGCACTTGCTCTTCAGAGCTGAACACACATCCCAGCTGAGTGCTCAGCAGGCAGCTCCGTGGTACCCGTGCTGCCCTGACGAGGACACGGAGGTCCCGTAGCCGCGGTGTGGGAGAGCGGGGACCAGTGCCCGCGCCGCGTGTCCCGGCACCCTCCTTCTTCAGCAGCCTTCAGGATCCTTTCACAAGGAGTCTTGCTTAGATGGAACATAAGACAAAGACAGAGGTGCCATTATGAAGGGCTTCCCTTGCATTAAGTGCAAGAGCCACTTAATTATTTTATCACCAAAGTATTGCCAGATGCAGATATTGGCTGTCATCTTTTCATCTGTGTGTGGTCTTTTTGCACTTGCATCTGACTTGAGGCAATAGTCCTTTAAAAACAGATTTATGTATATATATAAATACATATATATATTTTTTGCTTTGAAATTAGAACAGCCCTTCATGAAACGAAGTTCTTCTATGTCAAGATCTTAATTGGAGGGGTCGGGTCTGCCCATGAATCTGAGTCTTGTCTAGTAGCCCTTGCAGCCCTGCCACCGCCACATGTTCAAGTTCAGGCGGGATTTGCAGGAGGGCGGGGGGTGAAGGAGGCATGATTGGAGCCAGAGCAGTAAGACCAGCATCCGGTCTCCACCCCCAGTAATATCAAGTGCCTCCTCAAAACTAATGTCCCCGCCCCCCTGCCCTGCCCCCCCACAACCACAGCAGCACATCCAGCAGCCGAGGGGAAGACAGACGTGATGATAACTGCTCCCGTTTACTGAGCTCCTTCTGCGGCCCTCAGTGGCCCTTCTGTGGCTAGACAGTTTCCTATGCTCATCCCTGTCCATCTTCCTGACTCCGTGAAACAGGTATCAATTCCATTTTTAAGATGAGGAAGCGGAGACTTAGAGAAGTTCACTCGCCTGAAATCACACACCTAGTAGATGCTGGAGCCGGGATTCAAAACCAGGCTTGTCTTTCTTGAGAGGCCGTGCTTCTCAGGAAACGGAAACGGCTTCTCTTGGTTGATCGCGGTCAGCCACATAGGTGTTTCTAGGTTCTGCACTGTAAACACTGCTCTCCAAGCTTCTTAGTGGACATGTCACCATTTCGTGGCACTTTCAGGCAGGGTTAGACAGCCCCAGCCTTTCCTCTGCCTGATTGCTACTCCTCTCGTAGCTGGGCGTGATATCCTCCAGAAAGCCTTTCCTGATGCTGCCTCCCACCGCGCCCCAAAACCTGGATGGTGCCTGCTCCTCCTGCCACTTGGGCCAGACGGCATTTCCTGCTGAATGGGGCAGGGACCTCATCTCATTCTCTCTGTGTCCCCAAGCGCTCAGTGCCGAGTGAGCTCTCATAGATACAGCAGCTGTTGAATGAGTGGCCAACAAGGATATGGCCAAGAGGAAAAAAGTCTCATGGAGTGTTGAGCTAGAATAGGAAGTAGAGCCTCTCTCATTTACAGACGTCCAGGTGGTCCTGTGGATGGGGTGGGTGGGGCCAAGACTGGCACCCAGGCTTTTGGGGACTCCAGCATGGTGCTTGTCTCACTGCAGCCAGTGCCCCTCCCTGGCCTTGGCTCACCCTGTTGCCTCAGCATGCCCAGTGCATCGTTCTTCACTGGCATCTCTGTGAACTGTCTTTGTTTAAAACTACAGGGCAGAGCTGTATTTGTTGAGCCATCTGTGTGAAGTCCAGGTAATAAATGCTGTGGGAATCCAGGAACCATATGGGGAGCTTCCAGCTGGGTTGGCAGAAAGCACGTCCTCCCAATAGCCCAGGGGTAATCTCCAGAGGGCAGATTTCAGAGTCACCCACCCCTTACCCTCCTCCTGCAAACCTGAGCTCCATTTTCTGGCTTGAGGGGCTTTGTACTGGGTCCCAGTTTCTTTGAGTAGCAGGGCAAGCCCGTTTCCGCTTTCCTCCATTATCAGGAACTCAGATACAAGGAGGAGGAAAGCAGTTCCAGGTCTGTACCTGCTCCTGAATCTGTGCTGCTTCCTCCTCACCCCTCCTCACATCGGAGCCCGCAGAGACATTGTTTGTCACGTTCCTTTTGTCTGAAAGTCTTGGTTTGATCTCTAGACTATCGAACTTCAAGCAAAAATGTTTTGTGTTTTCCTGAATTTAAACAACGCCCCAGTAAAAGGAGCACGCCTTCGGTTAATATCCTGCTTCTCCCTGTCCCAGGCAGCCTGCCGGCTTCTGCTGATAAACTAAGTGACACTTTGTGACTGTTCTTTCCCTAGAGCCATAATCATCGTGAAAACCTTCCCTACTTACCATGGGGCTGTTTACTCTGGCTTAATGTAAAAGATTTCACCGTGGATTTAGGTTTGAGAGAAGGAGGGCCTTCGGGTTACACTCCAGCCTTGCAGGTGTGTGCATTAAGTTGCTCAGTCATGTCCATCTCTTTGTAACTCCATGGTCTGTACCTCACCAGACTGCTCTGTCCAAGGGATCCTCCAGGCAAGAATACTGGAGTGGGCAGCTCTTCCCTTCTCCAGGGGATCTCCCTGACCCAGGGATGGAACCAGTCATGCAGGAAACATTTCTAATAGGTTAAACACTTCCACTAATGTGTAGTGTGTTGGTTCTCTACATAGTGTGAAAATTGGTGTTAGTTGTACTGTGTTTCCTCAATTCAAAGCAAAGACCATATTGAGAAGAGAGATTGCTGATCAGTTAGGGTGCTTTTGGCTACAGATACAGAAAATGCACTTCAAAGTAGCCTGTGTAATAAGGAAAATTTATCATGTCATTTAAGAAGAAGTCATTAGGTAATGTAACTCTGCTGCTGCTGAGTCACTTCAGTCGTGTCCAACTCTGTGCGACCCCATAGATGGCTTCCTACCAGGCTCCCCCGTCCCTGGGATTCTCCAGGCAAGAACACGAGTGGGTTGCCATTTCCTTCTCCAATGCATGAAAGTGAAAAGTGAAAGTGAAGTTGCTGAGTCCTGTCTGACTCTTAGGGACCTCATGGACTGCAGTCTACCAGGCTCCTCCGTCCATGGGATTTTCCAGGCAAGAGTACTGGAGTGGGTTGCAGGCTGGTTAATTCAGTAGCTCAAAATGACATCAGAGAGCCAGGCTCCTTCCATCTTAATGCTTTGTCGTCCTCAGAACATCAGACTGGGTCCCACTGTGCTTGCAGAATGACTGTCACTGATCCCAGTGTGATTTTGCGCTATGACGTGTCCAGAGACGGTCTCTTTCCACATCTCTCTTTTTAATCTTTTGACTGCGTCACTTGGCACCTGCGCTCTTAGTTCCCCAACCAGGGATCGAACCTGTACCCTATACACTGGCAATGTGAAGTCTTAACCGCTGAACAAGGGAAGTTGCTACGCACGTCTCTCGTTAAGAAGGAGGAGACCTTCATATACTTCCCACGGTGTGCCTCTGCGTGTGTCTTTGGCGGGCATCTTCCACCCTGTTATTGTGCCTGAAGTTAATCCCAGGAGGGATGGGATTCTAAGATTGATGCCGGCACATTAGAATTCACCGTGGAACTTGAGAGCTGCCCCACTTTCCCTGTGCGGAGGAACACCATCAAGATCAGAGTTCTGCTCACCAGGAAGGTGGGGAGGAAGGATATGGGTGGTTCACCAGCCCTGGCAGCCCGGAGTGTTCTTCCTGGAGACCACTCTTGCACACCTTCTCAGAGGGGAGATTTAGCAGTGTTTAAACAGCACAGCCCCAAGCTATGATTTTTACAAGATTTGGAAGGAGGAAGAGAGGCACACTCTGGAGAAAGACTTTTAGACCCTGGAACAGAGGGCGGCGAGGACAGGCCAGAGGAGAAGCCACCACGTGTGTTGGGTGGAGGCGGGGCTCGGGGTGAACGGGTTCCATTCATCCACCCTCCAGCCCCTAGTGAGCGAAGGCAGACCTCTGAGATCGCTAAGAAGGGCAGGACCATCCCTGCGGGGCAGGACTGGCCAAGTGACCTCGGAGGCCTCTGTTCTGTTTCAGATATTCCTGGCGTTAGCCCTTAGAGAATGCAGGCCGCCGCAGCACCACTGCGTCTGTTAGTAGCGGAGCAAACTGCTGTCCTGACTTTTTGTTTGAAGTCTCCCCTTTCACCGAGGAGGCGGCAGGATCTAGAAAGGAGATACTATCAAAGTGGGGCACCGGAGACCTGGATTATATTCCCGCCTCCTCTGGGGATTTACTCAGTAGCTGAGGTAAGTCATTTAACCTCCGCCCGCACGCGGCTCTCCAGTGTGCACAGCTCGATTTGCTGCCACGGAAAGCTTTTTCCTTGTTCCAGCATCAGAGGTGTGAAGTCTCAGGCTGCCTTTGTGTGGGCCGAGCAGGATACAGTGTCTTCATCGCGTTAGGATCCTTTTCAAAAACAGGGCTAATAAAGTGACTGGATGCTGTTCTGATGAGCACCTCCACGTGTGATGCCCACCCCTGCTGAAGGCTGACAGTTACTGATAACGACGGTTAAAAACTAGCACTGCCTGAGCACCTACCATGCGCCCGACTGTATCTGCAGCTCCGGCTCATTAGTGCTCAGACTTCCAGAATATTCCACGGGTCAACCCAGTTCAACCTCTGGGTTTACCTGTAGTGTGATTATCTTTCTCAAATACCTTCTTGATGTTTAAGCAAACGTTTATAAATCACCGAAGCCGTGCAGTAGTGCAAGTCTGGGTTAGGGAGGTGCATTCCACGTGTTTTTCTTTTTTTAGAAAACACATTTGGCTTCTGCTCCTAAATCTTCCCCTGAGGGAATGTGAGCAGCTGCGGTGCCATGAGCTGTATGGAGACTATCCTCCAGGGGACCTAGGCCCACCTGGAGACTCGGTCCCTCCCGTTGGTGATGCTCAGACTTCACTGAGCAGGAGGACCCCCTGNCCTGAGGGAATGTGAGCAGCTGCGGTGCCATGAGCTGTATGGAGACTATCCTCCAGGGGACCTAGGCCCACCTGGAGACTCGGTCCCTCCCGTTGGTGATGCTCAGACTTCAGTGAGCAGGAGGACCCCCTGGGGAGTTTGTGAAGCCCAGGGTCCCCACCTGCATACATGCTGGGGTCCTCACCTGCACACGTTTCCAGTTCCCCACCTGCCGATCCTCCCAGGGCCCACTGCAGACAGCCTGACCTGGTCCGTTTGGGGTGAGGTGCAGGTGCAGCCTCACAGCCCCTCACGGGATGCTGATACCGAAGAGCTGTAAATCCCAGGGAGGGTAACACCAGTCCTGCTGAGGCACAGAATGCCGGCCCACAGGAGAACCAGCGACCCAGGGCAGATGAGCTCTGGAGGCGGGGTGCTGGTGTCACCACAGAGCGGCAAGAGCAGAGTCAGCTTGCCCACTTCAAGGCTTCCTCTGGAGAGGCAGCGTGAGCTGAGGGGGGAAGCTGGTGGGAGAAGTCAGAGTGGAGGTCCCTGCTGCTCCCAGGCCCACACCAGCAGCCCAGGGGTGAGAGTCTTTGAGGAGAGGTCTTGGGTGGGTGCCCCAGGGCAGTTTGGTTCCACAGCCGACCTCTCTCCAGAAAAGAGGGGTTAGCAACAGCCCGACCTCTGGCAGCTTCTTTCCTGGGTACTGTGGTGCTGGGTCATTAGCCATCCTACCCCCTTCCAATCATTGTTCGCTCCACTGTTTCACCCCTGGCCATTGTGATTCTATAAAATGAGAAAAACTAGCTTCTCTCGTACTGAGCGACTTCACTTTCACTTTTCCCTTTCATGCATTGGAGAAGGAAATGGCAACCCACTCCAGTGTTCTTGCCTGGAGAACCCCAGGGACGGGGGAGCCTGGTGGGCTGCCGTCTATGGGGTCGTACAGAGTCGGACACGACTGAAGCGACTTAGCAGCAGCGGCTTCTCTCGTGGGATTGGTTTGAGGATTCATGCAGTCATCACACACACACAACTTTCACATCTAACACGCATGTGCTCAGGTGCTTGTCCCAGCCTCGGTCCCTGCACAGGGGTTGAGGCAGTGATGCCCGGCACCTGGCACCCGGGACAGGCGTGCCATGAACACCTGTGGAACTCTGCTTGTTGCCAGGGCTATAGAGATGGGAAGACATGCTCCTTGCCCTTAAATGCCTCACATGGCATGGGGAGGCAGTGCACGGAGGATAATTTGTAAGGGTCGTGGGATCACGCAAGTGCTGATGCTCAGAGAGCTTTGTGCAAGCTGCTCTGGGGTGTCAGGACGGCAGGGCATTGCCCGAAGGTCAGGAAAGCTGGAAAGGAGCTCTTGTAAGGAAGAGAAGGAGGTGACCAGAGGATGGCGTGGGTGGGGCGGTGAGGCCAGCCCTGCAGAGACAGAGCTGGGGGCTGAGAAACAGTTTAGGGGCTCAGCTGGGGGCACCAGACTCCAACAACTTATTTCTCAGGCAAAGGAGGTTGGAATTTGCCTCGTAGATGGGTGATGAACATCACCTGGAGTCCAGCATCAGGCAGGTAGTTTATTTCACTGGCCTAGGCCAATGTTTCCTTAGGAGCTGACCGATTGTAAATTGATGAGCAAGACAAAGGATGTGAGAGTTCTTTCCCATCTACAGTGTGAGTAACCGCCCCTTCCCTTGAAGCTGGCAGCCGGCCCAGCACTGACAGAAAAGAATCCTCTCTGAATCTTGGGAAATAGGGAAGCCGTTACTGGCAAGTGCCTCTTTGTAAAAGGGAAAAAATAGATCCCACACATTAACTCTGAAAGCTGGTGAAGTCTGGTAACTTATCTCAAACAGATTTGGACTGAATCAGAAATACGCCAGGCTGGTGGGTGGAGTTCTAAATTTACACCTTCCTCTCATCATTAAGATCGGGTAGATGTTTCATTAGCGTGAGGTGCTATGTAAACAGAAAGTACTTTCAGAATAAATATTTTCTCTGCCCTCCCCCCACCCCCCAGTCAGGATCTGCTCTATGATAAACAGCACAGCTCTCAGAAGAAAGAGAGTTTTATTTTTAAACTCCCCTAAATTCCGGGGAGTGCTAAGTGATCCAGCCTTGAGGCAAGATCGTAGCTTCTATCTGTGCAAAGTCGAGCACGGCTGAAATCATACGTGCCAAACTATTCTGAGCTCTTGAGGACACAGAGCACACAGATGGTGTTCTGGCCAGATTTCCAACTCTCTGACTTTGGTAAATACTGATGGTCGAAGCCATAGTTTAATTAGGTCAGTAAGCGCTGTTTTGGGCTTCTCAGGTGCCCCAGTGGTAAACCATCCGCCCGCCAAGCAGGAGAGACAGGTTCGATCCCTGAGTCAGGAAGAGCCCCTGGAAAAGAAAATGATGACCCATTCCAGTCTGGCGGGCTGCCGTCCATGGAGTTGCAAAGAGTCGGACATGACTGAGCGTCTAACTAACAGCAACAGAACACTTGTTTGTAGGCAGACAAAACCGTAGAAGATCAGAACTGGATGATACGCTGGCAGTTACGCTCTGTAACTAATTACTCAGCATTAAGTGTGGAAGCTGAGGTTCAGGGAGGACTAAAGGTGGGCCGTCTGGTGACCGCAGAGACTGGACTTGGGACCCCACAGAGGTCCCCCTTTGCACCAGGTTCCTTATTTTTTTCTTTTGATGTTATTTGTTGTAAAAATGTTACTAAATGAGTTTTTTTTTTATAAATAACAATATTCAAGTTAATGTTATTCAATGAGTCAAGAAAACCCAGGCAATGAATTTTCACTTATAAGATACAAACACTTTTCTAGAATCCCCATTTTCCGTTTACCTAAAGGAGTTTTTTTTTTTTTTTAACAACAAAAAAAACTTTATCTTCCTACCTCAAAAACTTTAAAACATATACATACGTATTTCTGCATTTCTTGGCAAAAATTTAAAATATGTAGTTGTAATCATAGTGGGCATACCATTCTGTGTTCCTCTTCTTAATTAATATAATACAAATCACCTCCCCTTATGGTTATGTGGCTTTCATAATTGCTTTTGTGACAGTTTGGCAGAGCTCTCACTGAAACTAAACATTCCCTTCTTGTTTGGCCTCTTAGGTTGTTTTCAGATCGTTAATGTTGACATCTGATGTAGGCGTGGGCATCTTGGTGCATGTGGCTTTTTTGCTTTGAATGAGTTCCTCACCCTCTTACCTGGTAGAAGCATCGCTAGACCTTGAAGGGGAAGTGCACACAGGTTGGAAGGAAAAGTTTTGACCCAGGCTTGGGGAGAGCCCACCCAGGAGTGCAGTAAAAAAGCATAAATAAAGCCAGGACCCCAGTGAGGATGCTTGTTCAGTCACTCAGTTGTGTCCAACTCTTTGTGACCCGCATGGACAGCAGCATGCCAGGCTTTCCTGTCCTTCACCATCTCCTGGAGTTTGTTCAAACTCCTATCCATCAAGTCAGTGATGCCGTCTAGCCATCTCATCCTCTGTTGTCCCCTTCTCCTGCCTTCAGTATTTTCCAGCATCAGGGTCTTTTCCAATGAGTTGGCTTTTTGCAACAGGTGGCCAAAATATTGGAGCTTCAGCCTCAGCATCAGTCATTCCAGTGAATATTCAGGACTGATTTCTTTGGGGATTGACTGGTTTGGACAATCCTTGCTGTCCAAGGGACTCTCAAGAGTTTTCTCTAACACCACAGTTGGAAAGCCATCAATTCTTCGACACTCAGCCTTCTTTATGGTCCAAATCTCACGTCCATACATGACTACTGAAGACCCTGTAGCTTTGACTAGACAGACCTCTGTGGGCAAAGTGATGGCTCTGCTTTTTAATGCGCTGTCTAGGATGCTGTGCCCCATCAAATCCCAGAGATCACGTATGAGAGGTGAGGGCAGTTCAGGCCTGGGAGCCCAGGGACCCCCGGGGGAGGGGCAGACACCCCACAGCGGATTGCTGGAGGAGGAGGTAGGGGGGAGAGCACCATGACCCCCCATCCCCCCACCCTCGAGCTGTACTCAGGTCTCCTCACAGCGGTGGTAGTGGCAGGGCGCAGGGCCCCCTCCAACTCTTGGAGGCAGCTGGTCTCCCCCGAGTCTGCCAGAGGGAGGTCCCAAGAGGGGCCTGTTTCCGCAGTGGCTGATTGCCGTGCAGTGGCAGCCTGTGCATTCCAGGGAGGAACCCAGGGATGTCATTTCCACCCCACTCCTGGCCCCCGACTTTGTAGAAAACGTCGGAGGCCAACAGGCTTTGCTCACTGCCCCCCACTCTCTTTTGTGGGAAGGTCAACCCCAGGGACCCCCTCTTATCCTTTCATGGCCTCTTAGCTCCTTTTCAGTCCTTGAACCCAGAGAGAGCAGAATCGCAGCACAACCCAAGCCCTGTTCAGGAAAGCGGGGTGTGTCCACTACTGCCTGGGCTTCATCAGATCTGGGCAGGGTGTCTCAGAGGGGCCCAGATCTGATGGTGCCAAGGGAAGAAAGGAGGCTTCAGGGGCCACTCTTGGAGCAGAGGCTCCTACTTCACCCTTGTGCCAGGTTGCAGGGTGAACCCACATTATTTCAGCTCAGATTTTGAGACTCACAGGCTGTTTGAACTACATCCCTTCCAACTTTGCCCAGCTCTTGCTCCTGCCTTACAGCATGGTGTGGACAGACTGTTCATTATGATTTGAGCCCCACCCCAACTTGGTGAGATGTTCTGGACTCCCGGTTGTCAGTGACATCTTAAGGAGAGTGAAGCTGGGCTTTCCAGACTCCCCCCAGAGGCAGGGTTGGACCACCTTTCCTGTGCTTGGAGCAGGAAAAAAAGGAAAGCAAGAAAGGGCTTCCCTGGTGGCTCAGATGGTAAAGAATCTGCCTGCAATGCAGGAGACCTAGGTTTGACCCCTGGGTCGGGAAGATCCTCTAGTGCAGGGAATGGCTGCCCAATCCACTGAAGGATTCCATGGACAGAGGAGCCTGGCAGGCCACAGTCCATGGGGTCACGGAGAGTCTGTATTTGGGACAGAAATCCTGTCCTCCGATTTCCTACACTCAGCACATTGCTCCCGGCCAAGCATGTTCTGCGATAGAAGGAGTGGTCCCTCAACAGAGCCCACGCCGCCGAGCTCCAGGCCTGCTGCCAGGGCTTAGCAGAGAGAGGGCAGGCAGGCAGCAGCGGCCTCAAGTGGGTGTCCCACACTCTGCACAGCCTCTCTGACCTGTTGGTGCCACATCAAGCCTCGAAGGACCAGGAGTGCGTGCTCTCTATGCCGCCTTTGACTGAGGCAGTGAGGCTGCAGCCTGAGTGACACTGGGGGAAACAGTGGGACTAGCACTGGTTCCTAATGAACTATTGCAAAGTAAACCCCCTACTAATTGATGCACATCAAAGCTGTCCTCTCTCCCCATTAAGCCGGCAGGGCTTGTTCTTATTTACATCCTCTTTGATTATAAGGCTCCCTTTCAACTTGAGGGTCAGAACTTGGGGTGGAGAGCCGTGGGGAAAGGAGGGAGAATCCAGGCTAAAGCCTAGTTACCTCCGAGGGCTCATCGGAGCCTCTGCCGTGGGAATTCCTGGGATGGATCAGCCCCAGGAGAGGAAGCAAGGCAGATGCATTTAATTTCTCAATTAAAATGCCTTAAATGCCCACAATTTCATTGTGTGATCAAATCGTATTTGAAATACACTGGGCCAGATACATTTGTGATGAACTGCTGTGCAGATAATGGAAATCATTTCAATAAAACTCTCATCCATGCTAAGACCTTAATCAAAGGATAACCTATTTGACATTGGATCATAGAGAACTGTGTAATTCTGCTCCTGCAGGAATAGATTTATTCCATTTGAGTCATGAATGCATTAGGAAGCTGCAGTCATGCTAGAGGTACAGTCCCTCTTCTGAGTTTCTCTGGCACCTTAGATTTTCTCAGTAATCCTCAGTTTTCTCAGAATTTGGTCTTCTGTGCATGAAACCTGTGCCATTTTCAGGCAGATAGCCTAGAAAGCAGGGGCTACCTCTCCTAGTCCCCCAGGGATTCCTTACATTACTTTTACCTAAACTTAGTGCTTTTGCTGTTGTTTTTCAGTCACTAAATTGTATCTGACTCTTTGCGACCCTATGGATTACAGCATGCCAGGCTCCCCTGCCCTCTACTGTTTTCCAGAGTTTGCTCAAACTCACGTCCATTGAGTTGGTGATGCTGTCTAACCATCTCATCCTCTGTCACCTCCTTTTCCTCTTGCCTTCAATCTTTTCCCAGAATCAGGGTATTTTCCAATGAGTTGGCTCTTTGCATCAGGTGGCCAAAGGATTAGAGCTTCAGCTTTAGTCCTTCCAATGAGTATTCAGGGCTGATTTCCTTTAGGATGGACTGGTTGGATCTCCTTGCTGTCCAAGGGCCTCTCAAGTGTCTTCTCCAGCACCACAATTTGAAAGCATCCACTCTTTGGCGCTCAGTCTTCTTTACTGTCCAACTCCCGCGTCCACGTATGACTACTGGAAAAACCATAGCTTTTTCCAGATGGACCTTTGTTAGCAAAGTGATGTCTTTGCTTTTTAACATGCTGTCTAGATTTGTCATAACTTTCCTTCCAAGGAGCAAAGGTCTTTTAATATCATGGCTGAAGGCACCATCTGCAGTGATTTTGGAGCCCAAGAAAATAAAGGCTGTCACTGTTTCCATTGTTTCTCCATCTGTTTGCCATGAAGTGATGGGACTAGATGCCATGATCTTATTTTTTTGAATGTTGAGTTCAAGGCAGCTTTTTCTGTCGTTTTTCACCCTCAATAAGAGGCTTTTTAGTTCTTCTTCACTTTCTGCCATTAGAGTGGTATTATCTGCATATCTAATGGTTTTAGCTTTACCAAAACTTTTCCCATGGAGGGCTTTGGCCCAAATCATTACAGGCCCCTGAGTTTCCTTCATGACTATTTACCATTGATGCATCCTATGCTTTTGGTCTTTATTACACCCGTCTTATTCAATGGGCCTTTGTTTCCTCCTGTGTAAATGGAGATGATGATAGCTCCACTCTCCTTCCCAAAGAGGCCAGCAACGCAAGTGGGCCAACAGTGCCTAAGAGGCTGGCGTAGATGGTGGGGGTCAGCCACACTCTGGTCTCCTGGCGTTCCCTCTGGGTCTCTTTCTGACTCGATTATGTGCTTTTGAGGGGCAGGGGCTGTCTGTCTCCTCCTCCAAATTATTTCCTGGCACCAGCCAGCACTCAGCAGAGACTTCTTGGCCGGCCAGCTGGACAGAAGTGGGTTGTGTGGATGGCTCTGGGGATCAGCCAGGGAGTCCTGCCCAGCTTGTCCCCAGCTCATCAGGCTGGGGACGGACTCGACCCAGCGGCGGGCACTGCCGCTCCATCTCCCAGGTTTCGATGATCGCATTCTACCTGGAGAAATAGATAAATAGTTAAACTGCTAAAGTGAGCCCTATACAGGTCAGTGGAATTGTAAGCGATATCTCTTTTGACGTGTTCTGATTTCCTTTTTCCTCTTTCTTTAGTTTCCTCCTAAAATCTGTCCTGTTTTATAAAGAGAAACATCTCTGATTGGGCATACGCTGGAGCTTCGACAAATAGTGTGAGAAGAGACCTCTTTTTGTTAGTTCACTCGAAGGCTGTCTTATGGGGACAAAAATGACTGGCGAGGTTGGGCTCTTCTAATTAGGCAAAGAACAAAAAAATATGTCAATTAACAAGTGCATTTTTTTCTTGCTTTTTGATGTGCATCTCTGGAAACAGTTCAGGGTATTGCCCGTTTGAGGAAGTATGTGTACTTTCCTTTGGGTGTAATTCAGCAGGTACCTTTTGGATTTTTTTTTTTACCTCCATTGGTTTTATATTACAAAACTTATTTTTATTACTTTGTAACAAAATTCAAAAACGTGTTATAAAGTAAACCCACATCCTCCCCTTTCGTCCTTGCCCCTCTTCCTGCTCCAGCATCACCCCCACAACCAGGGGACAACCAGACTCTTCATACTTAGCCAAACTCACATACAGAACACAGATTTTATTTCACAAAAATAACGTAAGAGGAGCCACACCATCTTCAATGTGCTTTACTCGCTGTGGATGAATCTCCAGTCAGAAATACAGACCTGCTTCCTTATTGTTAAAGGCTGTATGTATTCCATTGGTCCATACGTTTGGTGATGCGCCAGAATTTCTCCATTTTTTCTCCTGCCGATACCGTATGTTGCACCCCCTTCCCTTTCCTCCTACTGTTGCCGACTAGCAAGGAGACGCTGCCCACACACGGCTGTCCACGCAGGCCGTGTCCTCAGAGGTCACTTTTTTCTCCGCAGGGAAGTAGAAGTTCTCTCCCTGTGAGTGGTGGCTGGAGATCGACCCGTGGGTCCTCCTTCCTGCCCCAGGGGAGCAGGCTTTGGGCTGCAGAATGGTTGGGGTTTGAGGTCCACTGGAGCCCCTTTTCTCTGCCTTGCCCAGGGGTCCCTTTACCTTGGCCATCAGCAGAGTTTGGCTGGAATAGACTGCTCATGGGGATGGGGCCCCCTCAGGAGAGGATGTTTGCCTAGGGGGTTGAATGGGATCACTCTGGGCTCCCCACTGTGGGGCTTTCTAAACGGGCTCCCCTTCCTCTCTCAGCATCGTTGGTACGCCAGGAACCTCTGGACGGACTCTTAATGGCTAGGACCTTCCTGGATTGCCACTGGGAACAGCCTGTGCCCCCTCTCTTGTGGGGGTGGCCTGTGTCAGGCACAGGGGACCCAGAGCCAGAGAGGCTGGGTGACTCAGCACCCATCAGTCATGAGCACCCCTGAGTGTTTCACCAGGAGGCCCACATTGCTGGAGGAGAATGAGCTGGGGCTATGTCACAAGACAGCGAGGTGGGGTTCTTTGTTAGAGAAGGTGGGTGCCAGCTGATGGAAAGGAGGAGCCAGCATGGAGTGAGCCCAGAAGCATGTCCAGAAAGGGCATAGGAGCACAGAGGACCTGAGAGTGGGGAGATCCTTAGGGTGGGAAGTCAGGGCAGCTCTTGAACCTGGCGGCAGGGTGGGGTGCTGGGCAGTCAGTGAGGAACAGATGCAGAGGGCCTCGACGGCTGGCGTGTGCCAGGGTTCTGGGTCACTGTTGGAGCCCCAGCTGACGTCCCGCCCTAGCGTGGGTTCAGGTATCTGACTTCCTCTAGTATGAAACTCCTTCGTTCTAGGGTCTTGGGGGTGGAGGCTGAGAAGCACATGCTGCTGACTGCGATGCCAGTGTTGGGGGCAGGGAGCTGCCGGGCCGTGAGGGGGGCCCCCCCAGGCAGGTGGCTCGGGGGGGTGTTGCTGATGGAAGGAGCACACAACAGAACTCTGAGCTTGCAGGCAGGGACAGGTGTGGGCAGTCAGGAAAGATCTCGGGGCCACTTTCCCTCTTCTGTCAAATGGGGACAGCAATCCATGGGCTCTCGGTGCCGACGGGAGTTGATGATGTCGATAAAAGTGCTGGGTGCAGAGTAAGAAATAAAGTCAGTGTCAGCTCTGCGTTCCCTCTGGAATTCCCTCCCCTACTTTATCCTTCCAAATGAAAATTTAAAAATAGGTCTGTTTTCCCAGTCTGCTGAGCAGAGACTCAAGAAATCCTAGAATCAGGTACCGAGGGGAGGTTGTAGAATACCTTTCCCCAGAGAACTTCAGCACCGCTGCTGTCTGGAGTGGCCCTGGGTCAAGATCAAGGTCAACAGTGAGGCCCTTCCAAGTAGGGGGTAAGTGCTCACCTCACTCCTGCCCCTCTGCCCACCCACATCTCACCCCTGAACCCCCAGCCTGGCTCAGGCCAGGGCGCTTGGATGCCGAGGCTGCTCCCAAGCTCAGCTTCTCTCCTATGAATCCCCCAGGGTCCTGATTCTGAGCAGAGAAGGCTGTGTGTGTGAGGGGTCCCCCCTCCTGTAATTTTAGCAGCAGCAGACTACGTGCTCGTGCTGACACAGATTGGAGCGGTTGCCATGGGGACCGGAATCTGTGCCCAGATTCGCTCTGGAGCTGGGAAGATGGTGAAGGGTTTCTACTTTACGGAGGGGGCTGGGGGGGAAACAGCCTTGGGCTCCTTCCTTGGCTGTTCTAGAGGCTTCAGCCAAAGGTGACCCGACGAGAACTGGGCCTGGAAGGTCACCTCCTCCTCAGGGCCCCACCCAGTGCGCAGGATGGGCTGGGTCCTCACCCCCCAGGGCTGCCTACCTTCCTACCGTACCCTCTTCCTAGCACGCATTGAGGATAAGGATGGCAAGTTTATATGGACGGCTCTGCGGTCCCTTACCTGGGGCCATTCACATTTAGAGTTCAGTTTTGGGGTTTTCCAAAGGTGACATGGTGCATGTGTGTGTATCACATGCCTCTGAGTGTAAAATTCCAGGCAGCCTCTCATAATCAAGCCTGTGATATTTCTGCAGCAAAGCTTAAGAATGTGCACACACGTTGAGATTATAAGTAGCCTTCTGTCAGCTGGGGGCAGATCTCACTGCCAAGACTTATGAAAAAGCTTTGGTGTTTGAAGTTGGTTTTGGATTTGGGGTTGTGGATGAGGGATTGTAGTTCACAACTGTTTCTTCTTCCACGTTTGCTTTCTTGTTCTATTCTCCTGAAACCCCAGGCTGTTACTCTACCTAACAGATGATAACAGTGGATCTTAGGGTAAGGGACTTCTAAGATCACAGAAAGTGAGTACGGGTGTCAGGACTCAAACGTGGGACATGTACGTCCAAAGTCCAGTTTCTCAGTTTATACAGGGTTTTATGGAACTTGGCAGAGAAGGAGTTTGCTTCTAAATAATGAGACACGGGTGTGATCCCTGGGTCAGGAAAATCCTCTGGAAAAGGGCATGGCAACCCACTCCAATATTCTTGCCTGGAGAATCCTCATGGACAGAGGAGCCTGACAGAGGTCCAAGGGGTTACAAAGCATAGGACACGACTGAAGTGATGTAGCATGCAGTAATACTAATAGCACTTAATACAAGGAACTAACATTGATGAAGCACTCAGGACAAGCTGGGTGCTTTGCAGAAAGCTTGTGGGTGGAGTCGTCATCCAGCCCCACAACTGCCCTGGGTTAGACTGTTTGTGTTCACCTCAGATTCATACATTGAAATGCTAACCCCCAAGAGGGCGATATTTGGGAGTTTAGAAAATGGGGTTAGGTCATGAGGATGGAGCCCCCATTAATGGGATTAGCACCTCTGTGAAAGAGACCCTCACCCGTTCCTCCATGAGAGGTTACAGCGAAAAGACGACCATCTGTGATCCAGGAAGCAGGGCTCACCAGACGTCAAATCTGCCAGCACCTTGATCTTGGACTCCAACCTCCACAACTGTGAGAAATAAATGTCTGTGGTTTGTAAACCACTCAAATCTGTGGAGTTCTGTTATAGCAGCCTGAACGGACTTAAGACGGGGATGAGGGTGTTGTTCAGTAGAGTGGTCAGCGTGGGCCTCATAGGAAGGTGACCTCTGAAGCAGGTGATGGGCTGAGCCTGCGGAGTCTGGAGGAAGGCCTGTACTTTCTAGCATGGCAGCCACTGCCCCTGGCTGACTGTTGAGCCCTTGAAACTTGACCAGTCCAAACTGAGATGTGCGCTAAGTGTCAGATACATACCGGATTCCAGTGGCTTCTAATGAAATTCAGGAATATGAAATAGCTCACAAATAACTTCTATATTGATTACATATCAAAATGAGAGTATTTGATATATTGAGTTAAGTGAAATTAATTTCATTTTCTTAAAAAAAAAGCTATTTAGGGACTTCCCTGGTGGTCCAGTGGTTAAGAATTTGCCTTGAAGCAGGGGACATGGGTTCGATCCCTGGTTGGGGAACTAAGATCCCACATGCTGTGAAGAGATGAAACCTGCCTCTCAACAAAGATCCCACACGCCGCTACTAAGGCGCAATGCAGCCAAATAAATATTAAAAATAAAACTATTTAAATGTGGCTATTAGAAAATTTAAATTTATGTTTGTGAAATATGTTTAAATTACATATGTATGAAAACAATTACACCTGTGGCTCGAATTGATGGCTAACATTATGATTCTGGTGGACACTGCTGTGCCAGGTGGGAGCAGGCCGTGTAATGGGAATGGAGAGAGAACCAGTGTGGATGGGCACAGAGGGGAAGGGAGGGGCAGAGAGTCATAGGACTTTGAACAGAGACGTGACTCAGGCCTGGTAATATCCTGTCATCTCTACTTGAGCTGTCATAACCAATACAGGCTAGACTGCTTAAACAACAGGCTTTAATTGTCTCAAATGTCTGGAGGCTAGAAGCCCAAGATCGAGGTGTCAGCTGACTTGGTTTCCAGTGAGATCTCCCTGCCTGGCCTGCAGGTGGTCACTTCGATGTACCCTCACACGGCCTTTCCTCTGTGTACCGTTCCCTGGTGTCTCCTCTTTTTATAAGAACACTGGTCATCGTGGGTTATCACCCTCATCACCTGGTTTAACCTTAACTACCTCTGCAAAGGCCCCCACCTCCAGATACAGTCACATTGAGGATGAGGGCTTCAGTAATTAGAGGGCACACCGTTCCTCCTTCATCTTGGGTCTCAGCACTGTTCTTAACCTGCTTCCAGATGCCCACTGCCTACAGATGCTCCAGCATTAGAACTTCATTCCAGAACAGCGCATTATCACTTCACTGGGGCCTGGCATGCAGCCTCCACTTGGCAATTTCTCCTCGGGGGCCCGGGCCTCAAGGCTCACCCCAGGTATTGCATACACTTCGCCATCTTTCTGCCCATCTTTCACTGGACATGAACTTCCAGGGGTGAGGTGGTGTCCCTGCATGCCCAGCAGAGCTCTGGGACATAGCACGTGCTCAGAGAATGTTTGCTGAGCGAATGAGGGTCCAGACTGTATTCTCCAGGGCAGGGCCTGTGAGTCAGGAATCACCGGCATTGCTTTATCCATCCTCCGCATCCGGCATAGTGTCTGGTATCCAGCCAGGGCCTGGGGAATTGATTGATTGAGTAGATGAATACATGAATGAATCATGAGGTCGGAAGCTCTATCCGCCAGACGGGGCTGGGGAGTGCTGCGGGATGGATCTCAGGTGTTGTATCTGACAACTGACAGCGGGCCACAGGCTGTGTGGGTGTCACTGAGCTTGGGGAGACCAGAGTTGAGAGAAAGCATGTAGCTTCTGCTAACCGGAGCTCTGAGTGCCCTGGCTCCATTCTTTCTGCGTCTGCTGCAGCTGGTACAGAGCGGACCTGTGGCTGTAGCCATGAACCTCAGAGGCAGGACTTCAAAAAAGTATCTGGGCTGCCTGTTGCCCCAAGAGTAGGGAAGCCTGCCTCTTTTAAGTCTCACCTTCCTGCTCAAATGCCTTAAGAGTCTAAAATTTGTAACCTTCCATAATGTCACCCAAACCTGGGTTTCAACAGTTTTTGTGTTCCCTTCCAATTATTTTCTTCAAACAGCCAAAAAGACCACTGCGTTTTCTTCGTGTTGCTGGCTTGTCTCCTGGCAGATTCCAGAACCAACCACCTGGATTCCAGGCCTCCTGAACGGGGCCATAGAGCCCAGGCTGCCTACCTGGGAGCAGCCCCCTGGTGGCCATGGACTGGACTATCCAGCTCAGGGCCTGTAGCTTTACTCTGACCCTGAGATTAGAGACACCAAAGGAATATTTCATGCAAAGATGGGCTCGATAAAGGACGGAAATGGTATGGACCTAACAGAAGCAGGAGATATTAAGAAGAGGTGTCAAGAATACACAGAAGAACTGTACAAAAAAGATCTTCACGACCAAGATAATCACGATGGTGTGATCACTCACCCAGAGCCAGACATCCTGGAATGGGAAGTCAAGTGGGCCTTTGAAAGCATCACACGAACAAAGCTAGTGGAGGTGATGGAATTCCAGTTGAGCTGTTTCAAATCCTGAAAGGTGATGCTGTGACAGTGCTGCACTCAATATGCCAGCAAGTTTGGAAAACTCAGCAGTGGCCACGGGACTGGAAAAGGGCAGTTTTCATTCCAATTCCAAAGAAAGGCAATGCCAAAGAATGCTCAAACTACTGCACAATTGCACTCATCTCACACGCTAGTAAAGTAATGCTCAAATTTCTCCAAGCTGGGCTTCAGCAATATGTGAACCGTGAACTCCCTGATGTTCAAGCTGGTTTTAGAAAAGGCAGNAGGGATTGGGGGCAGGAAGAGAAGGGGATGACAGAGGATGAGATGGCTGGATGGCATCACTGACTCGATGGACGTGAGTCTGAGTGAACTCCGGGAGTTGGTGATGGACAGGGAGGCCTGGCGTGCTGCGATTAATGAGGTCGCAAAGAGTCAGACACGACTGAGCAACTGAACTGAGGTCCAGTCAGGGGGCCCCTCCATCTGCCAAGGGCCAGCAGAACAGCTTCTTGACAAGGGTTTTGACTTCTTAATCTATTTTCACAACCTGTGATTGAACTCTGTACAACACAGGCCTCGGGATTTACTGGCATCTTTTAATTCTCTATTATTGATGGAAATCTTTGGTCTGGAAAGAAAGCTGGCTTTGGGATTGATTTTCATCAGTTTAATTCATCTTCAGTATTGATTGGTGCATATGTTAGAGAGATAGACTACATGTGGGCTGCTCCAGATGGACAGGGGGTGTTTTCACAGGGTGTCCACAGATTGGTGGTAGTTAGGGGACCACGGTCATCTTGAGGCATGTCTCGTCTCCTCCCTTCTTCAGCAGTCCTTCCTGTCCAGGGCTCTGCCCCTTTGTTTGACTGTGGGTCTTTATGGGCAGGATGTGTCTCTGAATAACCCTTCTGACCCTTCAGATCCAACACAGTACCTAGCACATGCCTGGCTCTCAGCCAGCATGTGTTAGCCCATTTGTTTAAACACAGCCTCCAGAGTTTATTACAGCCCTTGGGTGTTGCTCACCAGGAGGGAATCCTGATACTCAAATAGTGCACGTGTGCAAGAATTCCATAGGGACAGGCATTCCAGGAAAGTTACTGGATATTAGTCACTCAGCCAGTGAATGATTACCCTTCTCAGGAAAATACCAGCAGGACCCTGACTTCAGATTGTGCCAATCACAAATTCTTGTGGCACAAGGCGGCGATCCTAGCAGGCCACTCCTGGCACAGTTCACATCTCTGAGCACAGGTACAGTGCTTCTGCCTCCAGCATCCACCATTCCCACATGCTGTTGCCTGGAAGGTATGGCCCGCTGTCCCTGTGCCCAGCATCCCAGGGGCAGTGTGGAGGGGTCTGGGCAGGACTTGCATCCCAGACAGCCCTCTGTCCCTGGCCCCTCTTCTAAAAACAGCTCAGTATCTGCTTCTTGTAGCCAGACTCTTTTCAACCTCCCATTTCCCTGCTTCCCACCATTTCTACTATATTAGGAAAACACTTTCATTTTTTTCTCCCATACGATCATAAACCATTCTTTTGTCACACTGGAGACAGGAAGCCACTGGCCAGTGGAGTACACCGAGACATTTGAGGATTATGTGATTTAAAAAAAAAAAAAAACTTTGAAAATTCTTTCTAAAGGTTAAGATGCAGGGGTTAAAGATTAACTTGGAAAATTCTTAAGATTAAGGGAGGTGACAAGACTCATGAGACAACTTTCTGTCGTAGCTCATAGTTAGGAGGTGATCCTTTCTGTAACTGTAGGTGGGAACAATCCACTGCCGTGATCTCCTCATGTTTCCATCTTTGCCATGGTTGCTGGGAGGCTTCAACCTAAGTTCTGTGCACAGGTTGTGTTCATTCTCTCGAGTCTAGATTTTAAAAAGTAAGTTATAATTATTCCTCCTTCCACTTGTATATCCCCACTTAGCATGTTTCTTGTCTTTATTTTTATAATAATGATTTTTGTTTTATGCTGTGTCATATCTTTTTAGTGAATAGGCAGGAAGTAAAGAAATAGTTTTAAAGTATTTCCAAGCCTTTATTACACGAGTAAGAAATAATACAGTCATGTACAGTATGCTTCCTAACATTAAGCATTGTGAGGTGTGATAAAGATCATTCTACTTTGTCATCAACTCTACTTGCATCAAAGTTTAGGGTTCAGTTTTCTGTCCAATGACAGTAAGAATCCTAAGGTACACAGATCCATAGATCTTACCTCTTCTTTAATTGATTTATGTTTTTAAAAGTTACTTCATTACTTATAAATACCTGGAGAAAAAAAGGAATGAAAGGGTGGAGGATGCAAGTATTTGAAATATGGAAGGAGATTCTATAGAAGTTGATGTGTTTTTCTTAAGATGGAAGAAAATGAAATGTTTAAAGGGGTGAAAGTCGAGGACAAATCATGATGATTGTTGAGCTGTACTTTTGACTAAGCAAAGTAGTTTCTTCCTGCAATTTGTTATGTTTCCTTTCCTGAAAGATGAAGAGTCTTTTCCTCCCCTTAGTCTGATGAGAAATTCAGACTTAAGAGATCAGAAGACGGTCGGTCACCACCTCAGCAGGTAGGAGAGTAGGAACGACGATGGCCGACTAATTTTTTAATAGTTATCCACATTTCAACAGGGATGCACAGGAATCAAAAGGGAAACTCACTTTTCTCTCGTAGTTGGCAGATTAATGGGGAGCGAATGTGTCTCAGAGAGTGAGTGAGGTTGTGGTGAGGATGCTGGGAAGGGAGGAAATACAGTAAAGATGAAGGAAACCATTTATTGGAAAAGAAACGGGAAACGGGGCAGAGCAGAGGAGACTGGAGGACGTGATGGGGCCATGCAGAGAAGTGAAGCGTGAAAGAGCTATAACCCTGAACACAGTAAATGGAAGGGCTGATGGGCGTTGACATAAAAGGGAACTTTTAGAAGGTTGAACGAAATTGTGGGTTGGAGCAAGGCACTCAGTAAGCTTTTTGTCAGCCCCAACGGCAAGTTCGGTAGATTTTAAGGGAAATTATTAGCTTAAGGAAAAAGTTTGAAGAAAAAGAGATGCATTCACTAACCTCTAATTGAAAAAGAACGGGGACAGCGGTTCAGCCCCGATATCTGGCGAAACGGCCACTAAGGGGGAGAGTTGAGGGGAGGTGACTAGTGACTATCTGTGGCCAGGTCTGCTTTGCAGCTGGGGGCAGGGGGAAGGTGGGGAATCTTCCAAAAGTGTTCCCTGAGCCAGGTGTCTCCGGGGCTGCTCCTGGTATGGTCCCTTCCCCACATATTCAAATGGCACTCTGACTCATACCTCCCCCAGCCCTGCCTGGCTCACCATATTCTGTGCATGTAGTAAGTGCTTTTGTTAGTTAGGCTAATGTGGGATGCTGGAGTAGTCGTGAAATGACAGAGTGTCGGTGGCTTAACAGGATTTAAATTTATTTCTTGTCCACATAGGATGGCAGTGGGGTAATTCATGGGCAGCCTTCCATGGGGTGATTCAGGCCCCCTGACTACCCCATCTTCCATCTTAATGGGTACCAGAGTCCTTCATTTCTAGCCCGTGCATGGGAAAAGACAACGGACACCTACACATGGGAGAGTTTTATGGGTCAGACCTGGAGGGATGCTCACCTCCACTCAGCATCCCATTGGCTGGAACTCAGTCATGTGACCACACTGATTGCTAAAGCATTCTGGGAAATGCAGTCTGACTGCTTGCCTAGGAAGAAAGACAGAACCGTTTTTGGTAAATGCTTAGCTGCTTATGACATTGTATTAAAACAAGATTTGTTCCATAAGATACATTAAACTCAAACTTTAAGATCAGTTCTCGTTAGAGAAAATTATGTTTTATTTCTGTGGGATCCTTCGCTTTTGTTAAGGACTCAGCAAAATTGCCTTAAAGAATCTACAGTGCATTTTCTCAGTTGCTCAATCCCCAGTTTGTTTGGGTCCTACGCTCTACCAGGTGCACAGAGAAGAGGTGCTCTTGATGAGATAACTCCTGACTCATGAAGCCAGTGATCTTGCGCTCTGCACATGTGATTTATAAATTCTCACTGGGTGATTGAGGGAGAGTGAGGCAAAGTGAAGGAACCTGGAGGTCAAGACATCAGCCTCACTGGATATCTGATTCTGCCTGTGGACATTTGGGTTAGAGATCANAGTGATCTTGCGCTCTGCACATGTGATTTATAAATTCTCACTGGGTGATTGAGGGAGAGTGAGGCAAAGTGAAGGAACCTGGAGGTCAAGACATCAGCCTCACTGGATATCTGATTCTGCCTGTGGACATTTGGGTTAGAGATCACAGGTTCATGCCTTGGATCTCTCAAGAACCCCAGAAGCCCTTCCTCACCCTCTGGCCTTGGCACCCCATTTCCTGGGGTACGTTAGTTGACATTGCTCCCTGAAACCCACCTCCCAGCCAGTGGCAAGCACCTCGTATGCCCTGGACAGAGCGCCTCTCCAGCCAGAAGACCCCGGCCAGGTGAGCCTGGGCAGGAGTACCTGAGGATGCAGTGAGGTGGTGCAGACAGCCCCTCCTCCTGACCTGTCTCACCTCCAGATGCAATCTGCCTTGCCGTCTGCTGCCAGGTCTGGTTCCTCTCAGCATCCTGGTCATCCCAGACTGTTCATGCCGCAAAATCCTGTGTTTTGAGATTGATTGCTTTCCCCCGGACGTCTTAGCCCACTGCTGTCCTGCTTTCACCCTGTTACAATCCCTGCCTGCTCTTCAGAGGGCCAAGTGCAGCTGAGGGACACAGGCCAGGGAGCCAAGAGCAGCAGCATCTAATGCTGGCTGTGTCCTTGCCTGACTCATGCACACCGACTCAGACTCATTTTAACAGCCTCAGGTTAAGTACTTGCTCCGCTGGCCGACAGCTGTCCTCCCCCCTCCCTCTTTTTCTGCCCAGCCCCCCTCATCCTCAGTCTATTGGCCAAGGAGATTGAATGGGCCCACTCTACCCTCGACACCTGCCCCTGACCAGAGGGCACTGGACTTTTAACCCTCCATCCCCTTCTTTTGATCCTTCAGCACCATGGACAGAGCCCCTCCAGCCTTGGTATCCTTGTGTGGGGTATGTCTCCATCTTCCCAGCTGGGGTTGGAGTTCTCCAGGCAGGACAATCTTTCAGGGTGTGTTGAATGAGTGGACTAATGAGNTTTTGATCCTTCAGCACCATGGACAGAGCCCCTCCAGCCTTGGTATCCTTGTGTGGGGTATGTCTCCATCTTCCCAGCTGGGGTTGGAGTTCTCCAGGCAGGACAATCTTTCAGGGTGTGTTGAATGAGTGGACTAATGAGTGGATTTTCACAGAGCGGGGTGGGGTGGGGCACCTCTTCACCAGACCTGGGGGTGGGTGCGATGGGCATGGGTGTCTGCCAAATGGGTTTGTCAGATGGGGGCTCCTAGTCACATTTTTACTGGTTCAGAATTTTTTAAATGGACTCTGCAAGTGGACTGTGTCCTGCTTTAGCCTCAGCGAAAAGTTTTCACCACCCACTCTTTGAAGATGCTGCTATTCCACTCAGGAAGCAGGAAACCGGCCATTTCCACCCCTCCACTAGGTGGCCATTGCAGTCAGAACGTGACTTTGAACTTGACTCCAAACCCCAGCTTGGAGACTGGGGACAGGTTTTCTCCTCTTTGAGCTCTTATTTCCATGTCTATAAAATGGGGATAGTCGTATTTACCATTCAGAGTTGTTAGTAGATTGCTGTCAGGATTAAAAGAGATATTCCCTTATGGCATATGTATTGTCATTGGGATTATTTTTAAATGTTTCTTCTTGACTACGAGACTAGTTCTTGGCTCTATCCTCAGGTCCCAGTACACGGCACAGTAAGTATTTATTGAATGCATTGCCAGAGAAGCACCAAACTTCGCGCTGGGCACTGGGTAAGTAGACAATGGGTAGTGGTAGTTCCTGCTTTTTCCATCTCCCCCTTCTAGAATGTGAGTCCCTTTGTGGACAGAAGGTATGATCTCCTCTTTGTCATCACTTTGTTACCTCTTCAATTCGTAACAGAAAAACTGCAATAATCATACAAAAGCAAGCCCCTGGGTACTGGAAAACCCAGGGCAAGCACTTTGTACCTCTACCTTTGGAGAGCATATGGGAACATCCCCAACTCATGCCTAGTTCTTGCGCAATGGAGGCCTCGGTGGCTTGCAGAGGATGCAGGGTGTCTAGACACAGACAATGTGGGGGAAGGTCTGCAGTAGAGGCAGGGAGAAGGGAGGAGGGAAAGCTTTGCAGCAGGGGGCTGACAAATTGTCCTCCCATAGCTGTCCATCTTGCTGGGAAAGATTGAAGGCAGGAGGAGGAGGAGACGACAGAGGATGAGATGGTTGGATGGCATTACTAACACAATGGACATGAGTTTGAGCAAACTCCTGGAGATGGTGAACGATAGAGAAGCCTGCTGCTGCTGCTGCTAAGTCGCTTCAGTCGTGTCCGACTGTGCAGCCCCATAGATGGCAGCCCACCAGGCTCCCCTGTCCCTGGGATTCTCCAGGCAAGAACACGGGTGGGTTGCCATTTCCTTNACATTTATGTGCAGGGTTTTGTATGGACATAGGTTTTCAGCTCCTTTGGGCGAATACCAAGGGATATAACTGTAGGATAATATAGTAAGAGTATGTTTGCTGCTGCTGCTGCTAAGTCGCTTCAGTCGTGTCCGACTCTGTGCGACCCCATAGACAGCAGCCCACCAGGCTTCTCCGTCCCTGGGATTCTCCAGGCAAGAACACTGGAATGAATTGCCATTTCCTTCTCCAACGCATGAAAGTGAAAAGTGAAAGTGAAGTCGCTCAGTCGTGTCTGACTCACCAACCCCATGGACTGCAGCCTACCAGGAGCCTCCATCCATGGGAGTTTCCAGGCAAGAGTACCGCAGTGGGGTGCCATTGCCTTCTCCGAGCAAGACACTGGCATATGTGAAATAGTGGGGGGCTACTGCACAGCTCAGGGAGCTCAGCTTGGTGCTCTGCGATGACCTAGGGGGGTGGGATGGAGGGGGTGACGGGGAGGCAGGTCCAAGGGGGAGGGGGTGTATGTATACATATAGCTGATTCGTGTTGATGTATGGCAGAAACTAACACAACATTGGAAAGCAATTATACTCCAGTGAAAAAAAATAAAAGCTGATTATGCTTCCTGACACTTCCGCCCAAGCCCTGCTTCCCCGTCTCTGGCCCAGCCATAGCCTGGCTGGCCTTGGGGCCTGTGTGGCCTCAGTTTCCCCTGCCTTTGAGCCCTCTTCTTTCCTCCTGCTCTGAGACCTGAAGCTCTGCTCATTGAGATGCAGGCTTTAAGCAGAGCTTAAGACCAGTGGAACCCCCAAGGATCCTGGCTGCCTGACCTGATTTTTCAAGAATCCAGTCTCCATCTGGGTTTGGGGACTGTCAGTGCTTCCCTATTGCTGCGTTAGAGACAAAGGAGTGGGGTTTTACCATTCACGTGAAAATCGGGAAGATGATGATGATGTGGGCAACCATACTGGTATTAATAAAATAGCAATTTTCTATTGCATCACTCAGGATGGCGGGGGCGGGGAGGGGCACAGAAAAAGGCAGAGAAAGCACAGTAAGAGTTAACAGGGCATCTAGACTTTGATCCTGATTCTGAAAGCCATTCTCCTCTTCTGAAAAGTGATGGACTCAACTAGACGCATTCCCAGGCTCCCTCTACTTGACAGTCTGAAGCTCCAGGAAGGCACCTTAGACTCTGCCACCCAGCCTGCCATCATTAGGAGCACTAGGCCTGTGATGGACTCGGCTGTGTCATTCACCGCTGAGCGAGGCGAGTCTTTCATTACTCTGTCCTCCCAGGAGTGGCCTGTGAACCAGCCCAGGCTTGCCCCTCGAATGGAGGCCCGGGGGGGGGGGGTGGTGGTGGAGGAGCATTTTCTTGGAGGAGAGTGAGCCCTAGGCCTGGTGTGACCCAGAGGCTCATGTCTCATGACTTGGCTCCTTGAGCCAGAGTGTGTCCCCCCATGAAAGGCTGGATTCTTGTAATTGTCTGTATTCTGATGCTCTGACATCTGGGGCCTTGCTGATCATGGAGGGACTGCCCCTCCCAGGGGTAGCCAATTCATAGGGTAGTGTGGAGCTCACCTGCCAGTGGGCTTCCCTGGTTACTCAGTGGTAAAGAATCAGTCTGGCAGTGCAGGAGACCCAGGTTTGATCCCTGGGTGGGGAAGATCCCCTGGAGAAGGAAATGGCAACCCACTCCAGTATTCTTGCCTGGAGAATCCCACGGATGGAGGAGCCTGGCGGGCTACAGGCCACAGGGTCACAGAGTCAGACGTGACTCATAAACAACAACAGTGACACCTGCCAATGTGCTTTTCAAATGCAACCCCGACCACTTCCGCCTCTTTTATCCGGTCCTCACGTTCCAGGCCACTGCCCCCCTTCCCCAATCACCTCAAGGCCAGGTACACTAGTTAACGGGACAGCCCTGAGCCCCACACCCCATGAGATGATTGGCTGCCTGATCCTGAGCTTGCTCACCCTGCCTTGCTCATCTCTCCTGCAGAAACCACACAACAGCCCCTTGCCACAGCTCCTCCCCCCTCCTCCTGCCTCCTGGCTGACTCTAGTGGTCCCCACAGTGGCCCTCCTGTTGGATCTGTGAGGAACAGACTGTCTTTTTAATGGCCTGTGTCTCTGTTCTATTGGAAACTCACATTTTCCAATACACTATACATTTTTTATTTAAAAAATTCATTTATTTTTACATTTGACCGCATTTTGTGTTATCCATTCTATTGCTTTTAAACGTTCTTTCACTCATCTCGCTCTCTCTGTCTCCCTGGCGGCGTGCAGACTTTCTCTGGTTGGGTGAGCGGGGGCTACTCTTCATTGTGCGTGTGGACGTCTCATCACAGCAGCTCCTCTTGGTGTGGAGCACAGGCTCCGGGGTGCACGGGCTTCAGAGGTTAAGCCCACGGCCTTAGCTGCCCCACAGCGTGGGGAAGAATCTTCCCAGAGCAAGGATTGAGCTAGGTGGATTCCTAGCCACCAGAGCACCAGGGAAGTGCTCCAGTATACTGTATGTTAATACAGCGATGATGTGTGATGGCCTCCTGTGATGCTGTCCACTTATTCTTTGCTTCTTACACCTCCACGTACCAGAATTCCTCCCTGGCACTGAGCTCTGTGGGAAGCCAGGTGTTCTCAGGACCTCCTGGTGTCTGCTGCAGAGGTGCCAGGCTGGTCTACCCGCAGGCAGCCTTACCCACCCATCTCTCTAGCCCAGAGGCTAAGTCAGAATGCGAGGTGCTGGGTCATCCACATGTTAGTGCCCCTCTCAAGGTGATGGGATCCAGTGAATCCCATCTGTTTTCTAAATGTCCTCAAATGGACAGACATTCCTTTCAAAATCAACATTCCTATGTTGCAGAAAATTTACTCTTCCTCCATGTTTAAAGATTCGTGGTACAATTGGACTGAAAGACATGCTTCATGCTGCTGGAACACAAATAGAATGAGGAAACCATACTCCTTGCTCTCAAGGAGCTTTCAGTCTTGAAGTAGTCTAGAAGGGTACATAGGGATAAAACAAGGAAGGGGAATAAAGATGATCTTTCAGAATTAAGGCAGCTAGCATTTGACAAGACCCAGGTAACCATTTTTGTTTTCCTTTTCTGACCACCTCCACCCATTTCACCCATACCTCCCCCTCCATACCAATCTGCCAAACAATTTTTTTAAATCGGCTCCAAGCAACTTTTTTGCTATTGGTCAAGATAGAAGTTATTTACATTGATTTCCAAGATAAGAGTTTAAGAGAAATGCCTAGATATTGAAGAGGAATATCAGTATTTCAACCCTAACATTAGGTAGTATGGGTTAGGGTTGAAATACTGAAAGGAACAGTGTCATGCATGACAATAGTTACAAACTACTGTATAAATATCATTCAGTCAGTCATTCAGTTCAGTCACTCAGTCATGTCTGACTATTTGCAACACCATGGACTGCAGCACGCCAGGCCTCCCTGTCCATCACCAAGTCCTGGAGTTTACTCAAACTCACGTCCATTGAGTCGGTGATGCCATCCAACCGTCTCATCCTCTGTCACCCCCTTCTCCTCCTGCCTTCAATCTTTCCCAGCA
>SJYV01013295.1:2328928-2351940 GCA_006410875.1 Neotragus pygmaeus | reverse complement strand
TGAAGCCTGGCTTGGAGAATTTTGAGCATTACTTTACTAGCGTGTGAGATAAGTGCAATTGTGAGGTAGTTTGAACATTCTTTCATGTTGCCTTTCTTTAAGATTGGAATGAAAACTGACCTTTTCCAGTCCTGTGGCCACTGCTGAGTTTTCCAAATTTGCTGGTATATTGAGTGCAGCGCTTTCACAGCATCATATTTTAGGATTTGAAAGAGCTCAACTGGAATTCCATCACCTCCACTAGTTTTGTGCATAGTAATGCTTCCTTAAATATCCTTAAGAACTTATTTAGTAACATGTAAAGAAGAGTAAAATTTAATATGTGAAAGTTGTGAAAAAGTATTAGGTATATGAAAAGTTTCATATATATTTTATCCATTCATCTGTGTGTGTTGCTATTTTGAAAATATATTAAGCACTGCTTCCGTTATGGTTCAATCAGCCCAGACAAAGTAATTTTAAAGGTATTTTCTTTTACTTCATTCACTTGACAAGTGTTTCTTGTATGTCCATTATCTATAGAATGTTGAGTGTGTTCTGGGTTGTGATTCAGATCCACACGTTGTGTCCCCAAGAACTCACCATTCTGTTGTAGGAAGTAGATGTGAAAAACTCATACAATTTTTGAAAATTATTAAGAAGCTCAAGGCCCAGCTGTAGGGATCTGGGAGAGCTTCATGGAGGAAATGGGCCTTGAAGGATGAGCAAGGTGGGGACTGAGTATTAGGAGGGGAAGAGGGTCAGAGGGTGTGGGTAGTATATGGGGAGGCGGGCTCGGAAGCAGAAAGCGATGTCTAAGAGCTTGGGCACTGGGGTCAGGGGCCCAGTTCCTTCTTCATCCCTCTGAATTTGGAGACCATCATGCTGAACAAAGCTATGTCAGGCTTCTTACCACCCTGCAGACTCTGAGTTGGAATTTCTCCTGTGTGACACGGAGAGAAGTAAAAGCTCCTGCCTCATGGCGTTGTCACGAGGATGAGATGGTGCATGGAAAGAGAGGAGCTTGCTGGTCACAGGTTGCTTCTCGCTGCGTGTTCATGCGCTCATTCGTCATGCAGGGCTCGAGCTCCTACTGTGTGGCAGGGCCTGTGCGGTCCACCGCAGTGAACGGAGCAGACGTAGCTTCTTGTCTCGTACAGCTTCCGTCCTGGTGTGCGGGGGGAGATGGGGAATAAGAAAAATAATTAACCTGCATCATGAGTGAGGTAGTGAAGAATGTAATAAAGAAAAGGCAGGGGATAAGAGAGGGCCAGGACAGGAGATGCCAGGTAGGGAAATTGACATGACTTCTGTTTATCATTTCACTCGGGTGGAAACGAGGTCACACGGAGTCACCAAGAGCAGGAGGCAAGTGCTTTTGAGAATACGCTGGGTCTTGGGGTGCTGACAGGCTTCCGAACAGAACAGCGTGGGGCTCGAGTTCCTCCTTCCAGGCTTGAAGCGGGTGTAGCCAGGCAGTGGGGAGACCGTGGCCATGGAAGGGGGAGAACAGAAGAGGGGAACCTGGCAGCCAAAGATGAGACCCCAAATCTGGGGAAAAGGCAGGCACTCAAGCTGGGGGCAGCTGCCTTGCCTGTGGCCTCCTTGGCTGGGTTGGGCCAGCCTGGGCTGGGGGTGAGCCAAGGGGGGTGAGCCAAGAGGGGTGATGAGGAACACAGGAAGCTTCCTCCTCCCCGCTAATCACCTGCAAGGAGCCAGGGATGGTGAGAGGGGCAGGAAGGTGGACACAGGAGACTGGAGGTGCGTGTAAAAGGGGGCTCCCATCTCCCTTTTACACTGAGAAAGGCTAGCGGGTTCTGAGGAGCAGGCGCAAAAGTCAGGTTTCCCCCACATCAGCAGAGGTATCCATTGCTGCATGGTGTGGCTGCTTTCGTGGACCACTTGGCTTCTGGAACTTAGTGGTTCCAGGACAACTGGATCTGACTCCGACTGTGAGAAGTGCCTTCATGAGGATTGTTCTCTCTGCGGAATCACCTTCGAGGGAGCTGCCCGTCTCCTAGCCGTGAGCCCAGGTATTTGTAAAGAAACACCCACCCCCTCTTCCACCACTTCCCAGCGAGCTCAGGGAATATTTACCCAGCAGTTCTCAGAAGAGCCGTACGAGCCGCTGGCAGTCGGGAGCACCTCGGTAGCTGAGCATCATCTAGAAAGGAAGGGATCTGGGGAACCGAGGAGCTTGTGGGAGATGTAAATTACAACATGGGAGATGTAAATTACAACAATGTAAATAAAGAACTTCCCAGTAAACGCATAAATAAAAAACAGGCAATCTCCTGAGAATAGCAATCAGGCTTGGCTTGGTTCTGTGTTCCCCAAGTTTGATGAGATCTGCAGGAGGCCTCCTTCTCTTTTCGACAGAGGAATTACCTCCCTGGAAGGTTACCGCCTAAGCCCAGAGCGGAGCGCAGGTGGGAGAGCTGTGGGTCCAGGGTGCGGCCTCGAGGCAGGCTTGGAGCTCGCAGGGAGGGCGAGCCTTCCTCCTACCCACGTCCAAGCGGAAGTGCTGCCTGTGCCCCTCAGTGGCACTCCAGCTTTCTCCTTTTATAGAGGAGCACACAGGCCTGACCCCCACCCAGGCCTCTGCTAGCCCTTAGGGCCTTTGCATGAACTAGAAAACGGGCCCTGCCTTGAATAACTCTTTTAATTAGGTACAAGGTGATCCAGCCCCCACCTCTGGCTTCACACACAGGCCAGCCTCATCACACCTTATCCATCACACCCCCCTCACTTCTTCCCACCCACCACCAAGGTGAGGAACATTTCCAAGTTGTTCTCTCAGAGGGAACAGGAATTGGGCTTCCTGAGGGGGCAGGCAGGAGAAGGAAGTGGCTTCAGGTCCCTCCCAGAACATAGTTGGGATATAGTGCCATAACATGGGCGTGTACAAATGAATGATGTAGATGGATGTATGTAGGAGGGCTCTCTCTCCTATTGCTATGGGACTCAGCTAGCAGACCCAGAGTCACATACTCTCAGATAACTTGGTATATGTTTGTCGAATAAACATCCCACCCCAAGACATTACATCCTTGGGCAGTGTGCAACCTGAACACCTGTACATGGGTAACGTTTTTTTCCGGGGCTCACAGCTTCACACTCAGGCCTCATGACTTCTAGGGGTCATCAGTGGGGAGTCAGCAGTTAAGATGTAATCCCTTGAGCTGTGTTTCTCATTCTCTGACCCTACTCAGCCTTCACTGCCCGTATGTTGCTTGCCTTGGACCAACGGGAAGAGCAGTATCTAGTGGAAGAAGGAGGATATGGTTCCCCTCATGGTGCCTTCTTCCCTGTGGAAGGAAGTTTCACTCCCTTTAGCTGCTAACTTCACTAAAAGACGTTGATTTTTAAGACGTCATTGCTGGGTGCTACCTACCCAGGAATCATGACAGCCTGTGTTCTTGGAACTTGGACCCTTGGATTCTCTGTTCACTATTCCCATCCTATTTCATTTCTCATGAAACAGTAATATTACAACATTAGAGTTAGGAACATTGGAGAAAGAAATGGTAACCCACTCCAGTGTTCTTGCCTGGAGAATCCCAGGGACGGGGGAGCCTGGTGGGCTGCCGTCTATGGGGTCGCACAGAGTCGGACACGACTGAAGCGACTTAGCAGCAGTAGCAGCAGAGTTAAAGAAGAAAAAGCATTCCATGACTCCACCTTTGTAGCCCAGCGGTCCAGTGGCTCTTTTGCTTTCCCATGTTCCTGTCGGAGCTTGCCCATGTGTGCATGTTTGAGTGTGTTTGAGGACACTCTAAATCCCTGAATTCTAGAGAGCTGAAGGAGCTAGAGAATATCTCACCCCCACTCCCTGCTTCGGTGGGGTGAGGTCCCTCCTTTCTCCTGGGTTGTGGTGTGTTTGTTAGAAAGCAGGAAAGTAAGATTTTGTGGATTGGGGATGGTTTTATTTTTATCCCCAAGGCAAATCTTGGTCCCCATGGGGATTCTCAGGAACAGAAGGCTAGACACAGAGCTGATCAGTGAAAGCTGTCTCAGAGAGAAGGAGTCATTGATAAGTTCCTGCATGCCCAGGGGGCGGTTGGAGCTCCTCTGTTTGCGGGAGCCCAACAGGCCAGAGGTCAGATGATGATGGTGTGGTGCACACGTCCCGGAAACTCTGGTGGGCAGGGGGCACCCTTCTGAGTAGAGCTCGGGAGCCCACAGGGGCCTGGGGATGAGTGCAGTCCTGCTGCTGGCCACTCCCCCTGCTCCATCTGGGAATGAGGCCAAGGTCCATGTCCCCAGAGCCAGCTTGCAGGAGGATGGGGGTTGATCTCTCCCTGTGATTGACGGGCTCGCCTAGGTCCACCGGGACAGCGACTCTTAGAAGACTGTGAAGCGTTCAGTGCTGGAGAGCTTGAGGTTACTTAGAAACCAAATGACCCTGCCTCCCAACCCTTGCCCTCCCTTCTTTAGAGCTGAGGAGAACTAAAGAGCTGAGAACTAAAAAGAACATTTCCCTGAAGAGGGAAGTGGTTTATCCAAGAGGACACACTGCGCCTACCCCAGGCACGGTGGGGCAGGGGAAAGGCTAGTGGGCGTCAGCCCCCAGATGCCTCTGCAAGGCCCACCCCTGATGTTAAGCCCCTGCAGCACTGCCACCAAGCTGTTCTGAGTCTGAACACCTAAGTGATGATTCTACCTGTGAGAACTGAGCCCTACGGGGCTGATGCTGAGGGCACCGGTAACCAGCCAGAGGTCAGATGATGATGGTGTGGTGCACATGTCCTGGAAGCTCTGGTTGGGCAGGGGGCACCCTTCTCAGTAGAGCTCAGGCCATTTGTCCCCGCAGCTGGACATTCAGTCAGGCTGGCGACTCTCTGGGCACAAGGAAGGGCTTGGTGCCAGAGGAGCTGCACACGCGTGTGTGTGTACACACACGCACAGAGACACATGCGGGCATCATCGTTGCTGTTACAGGTGATGGGAACAGAGGCATTTAACAGAAGCGCTTTCCCTGGCAGATGCCTCCGTTCATTTCACTTGGGACATTCCTCCCTGAGCAGTTGCATCCTGGGGCCCCGGCCCACCTCTGCCAGGCCTTCCCTGGCTCTCTCCACCGTCTCTCCCTCCTGCCTTTCCTTCTGTTCTTATCTGGGGCACTGGGTCCCACACCTTTTTACCTCTTGATTTGCCGGTTTTGAGGACAAAGCACACACCTCTGGCCATGTGGACGTGACCTTGGCTCATTCAGCAGTGCCCGAGTACTCTGACTCCTGGGGGGAGAGCCCCAGAATAAAACATCACGGACCAGGCAAGGACCCAAGCCCGCTTCCTGGCTCTCTCCACCGTCTCTCCCTCCTGCCCTTCCTTCTGTTCTTATCTGGGGCACTGGGTCCCACACCTTTTTACCTCCCGCAGGGAGCGGGAACTGTGGGGCTGAGTAAGAGTGGGAGGAGATGGAGGTGTGTGCGGGGGCCGGAGGCAGGGGAGGGCAGGCCCGCGGCTGCGCTGCACACAAGGCAGGCAAGCAGGCATGAATCAAAACCTGGCGTCTGCTGCTGCAGGGCTGTGTGTCCCTGAGCACGTTACATAACCTCTCTGAGCACGTAGAGCCAAGCGCACCATCTGCCTTCCCCAGGACACTCAGGCTGGGAGGGTGAGGACTTTGCTGGGGGCCCTGCGGTGGTGCTCGGTACATACAGATGATGCTGGTGCAAGTGCTGAAAGCAGGACCCTGAAGCCGTGCATGGATAGCAGGGGAAGTGTGCTGCCCGGGAATCAGGAAGCGGGCTTGGGTCCTTGCCTGGTCCGTGATGTTTTATTCTGGGGCTCTCCCCCCAGGAGTCAGAGTACTCGGGCACTGCATTCTCCTCACTTCGCTTCCCTCTTGTCACCTTCTAGTTCCCTGAAGCGTGTTCGCAGGCAGCTTACTTCCCTCTTCTTCATTCATGATCAAGAGGTGATCATGGGGCCCGTACTAAGTGCCAGATGCTGGGATACTGCGGTGAGCAGGGCACATCCAGTCTCTGCCCTGATGATTGACCTTCCATTGGGAGCTCTGCAGGACAGGCAGCTAGTAGTGCTAAATAGTTAAACCTTGCTGTAACTTTTGGGAAGCGAAGACACAAGAAAAGTGGGTGGATGGATGGGGAGAGTCTGATTTGCATGAGGGCTGAGCTCCTTCACTCATAAGACCAGAAGGTGGACTGGGTCACTCAGCTTTCTCCAGCTTGCTGTGCCTGGACCAGGAGTTTGAGGGGGAGGCTGGAAGGGCACCACAGAGCATGGATAGCTGGTCAGGCTTGCAGGGTTTCAGCAGTGCTCCTGTCTCCAGCCTAGTCCAGCACCATCAGGGGACCCAGAGGGCTTCCTAAAGAGAAGGAGCCTGCAGTGATTCGGTGATTCAAGACTCAGATGTGAGGAGTTTGTGTGATACCTGCTTGGGGGCAGGGCCTGGGGGAAGGGACGGGGAAGCCTGGTTCATGGAGCCAGTCCCGAGTAGGTGAGGTGATCCTGGCAGGAAATGGGGAGAAGGGAAGAGAGAAAGCCAGGGCGGAGGGAACAGGTAGAGAAAACCAGAGAGAGAGCAAAGCTGGACAGGCTGAAAGAGATGCCCTCAGCATATCATCCCTCCACCCACTCCCTCCTTTGACAAGTACTCATCAAGCACCACCTGTGTGCCAGAGTCCACTGTACACACTTATGGTGGTGAACGAGACAGAGAAAATCTCCCCCTTCCTGGAGTCTCATGGGGAAGGCCATGAACAAATGTTTGTTTGCTTGGTCACTCAGTCGTGTCCACCTCTTTGTGACCCCATGCATGGACTATAACCCGCCAAGCTCCTCTGTCCATGGGATTTCCCAGGCAGGAATACTGGAGTGGGTTGCCATTTCCTTCTCCAGGGGATCTTCCTGACCCCTGACACGGATCGAACCTGTGTCTCCTGCATTGACAGGTGGATTCTTTACCACCCTGGAAAGCCCATGAATAAACCCAATAAATCATTTAATCTGGGATGATGATAAATGCTGTAGAGAAAAAAGGGAAGGGGACAGCACCTGTGAGGCTGGAGGTCAGAGGAAGACATCTAAGCTGTGACATTTAAGTGGTGTCCTTAGTGATGGGAAGGGCACATGAGGTCTGAGACGGTCTGGAGATTAGCCCTCCAGGCAGTGGGATGGCAAATATTAAGATCCCAGAGCAGGAACATGCTTGGAACATGTGAGGCCTGGCAAAGAAGCCAGTGTGGTTGGAGCGAAGAGTGGATGGGAGACCTGTAGGCATAGAGAGGCAGGCCGTGAAGAGAACTTGAGACTTTGCGTTAAATGTTAATAGGAAGCCATGGAGGCCTTTCACTATAGGAGGACATATTAGTCAGGGTTTGCCAGAGAACTGAACCAATAGGATATAGATATAGAGAAAGATTTATTGTGAGGGATTGATTTACGTACCTCTGAAGGCTGAGGACTCCCACAGTCTGCCATCTGCAAACCAGTGTCCCAGGAAAGCTGGTGGTATAATTCAGTCCAAGTCTGAAGGCCTTTGAGACCCAGGAGCAGCAGTGTCCAGCGACAGGAGAAGAGGGGTGTCCCAGCTTGACCAGAGAGAGAGAATTCACCCTTCCTCTGCTGTTTCATTCTGTCCAGGCCCTCAGTGGATTAGATGAGGCCAACCATACACCCTACCCACCAGCAGGGTGGGTTGGTATTAGGATGTGCTTAGGTCATGAGGGTGGAGCTTTCATGAATGGGATTAGTGCCCTTATAAGAGTCACTTTTAAGGTCACTTGTAAGAGAACTTCCTTTCTCTCATTGTTCATTGCCAACTGAGGATGCAACCAGAAGAGGTTCTCACCAGAACCTGACCCTGGTGACACCCTGATTTTGGTCTTCTAGCCTCCAGAACTATGATGAATAAATTTCTGTTGTTTATAAGCCACATTCAGTTCAGTTCAGTCATTCAGTCATGTCCAACTCTTTGTGAACCCATGAATCGCAGCACTCCAGGCCTCCCTGTCCATCACCAACTCCTGGAGTTCACCCAGANTGTGAAGATCTTTTTTGTACAGTTCTTCTGTGTATTCTTGCTACGTCTTCTTAATATCCTCTGTTTCTGTTAGGTCCCTACCATTTCTGTCCTACATTGAGCCCATCTTTGTATGAAATGTTCCCTTGGTATCTCTAATTTTCTTGAAGTGATCTCTAGTTTTTCCCATTCTATTGTTTTCCTCTATTTCTTTGCATTGATTGCTGAGAAAGGCTTTCTTATCTCTCCTTGCTATTCTTTAACACTCTGCATTCAAATCAGTATATCTTTCCTTTTCTCCTTTGCTTTTTGCTTCCCTTCTTTTCACAGGTATTTGTAAGGCCTCTTCAGACAGACATTTTCACATAGGTATCCCTAATTAAAAGGAGAGTTGAGAAATAATTACTAATGTTGTATACTTGCTGTTCTCCAAAATAATTTTTATTTATGAGGAAAAGGATAAGTATCAATTTAGAATAGGTTGTATAAAATGTCAAACAACACATTTACTATGGGAAGATAAGAACTGGAACACTGGGCTGCATTTTTGCAGTGGCATCAACCGACTATTCCTGGAAGGGTACCCTCTCTACCAGATGTCTCACTGATTGTACTGACTGTGAGGGTCCTTTAGGAATTTGTGATTATGGTTCCAATACTGCAGTGATAAACAGGGACTTGGCTATATGTCTTACAGCATATAAAGTATAACGGTCATATTTAATGAATATATGTAATTGTTCTTTGGGTAAATAATTTCTTCATTTTTTTTCAGTTTCCATTTACATTTAGTTCCCCTGTAGGTTTCCTCCTAGTTTTCTCCATTGTATTTCCTTCTCTCTTACACTTTTACACTTTTTCTCTACTTTTTCTATTGACCAAATTTTACTTCTTGTTTCTGATCAGATAGCTTTTTCCACATTTCCTTTTCTCTTTATCCTATCCATTGTCTTTCCATCTACCTAATTCTTATCTTTTATCTTTCTTCCCTTATCTCACACATTCTGTGCTACCAACATGTTTGTTTTCACTATTAATTCTCAGAGCTCTCTCTTTCTGTTTACATGCTACATTTCATAATTTTCCTCATTGTTTTCTGGCTTGCTCTTTGTTTACTTATACTTCTGTAGCTGCTTTTTTTTTTCCTCCACCATTTCAAGATCAGAGGCTTCATTTAAATTTCTTGTAATTTTTTATTCAATTTCTGCTTATCTCTAGTAGAAATTAAAATGATTTGGTGTCATATTATTTTTAAAATATTTAAATGCCTTCTTTTACTAGTAGAGTAACCAAATGATCTATAATTATGTAAACATCCAACATAAGTAAACTGAGTTTGAACATGTCCTTAATGAAAAAGAATGTGATCAATGTGTTTAAATCGTTTGCATCAATTGTAAACTTTCTTAGAAACCATAGAAAAAGCCTTGAAAAGGTTAGTTGAGAATGATACTGGCAAGATAAACAGAGATACTGAGAGAAGACGTAGATGGATGGTAGAATGATTAATGCTGTATCTACAGAGTACAGGTGTTTGGTCGTTGAGTACGTAGTCAGAAAACAAATTGAACATTTATTCTCCTTGACAGAGAGATTAAGAAATGTGGTTGATTATACCTTTATAAATGAAGCTTTGAGTAAACTGCTGTCTTGATTGATTTCTTTGGTATTTGCTAACACTGCAATTGAACATTCTGCTGGGAATTCTTTTATTTGTGTTTGCTTCCTGAAGATGTGAACTAACTCAAAATTAATGAGATTAATAAAGACATTGTGAAATAGCTGTGATAGCTTTATTAACAACTACACTGGAGTCTAATCGAACACAAACTATTTTAGGCACAGTGGTGCCTGAAATTTGCATGAAAATTTCTCAACATGAAAATGCCAGAGGTTAACATAACATTTCACTAGAACGTGATGGAAAAAAGAATATTAGAGTGGGACCTAAATCTGAGTCTACTAAAATCCAAACCTATTGTTTATTTGAAAACAGAGAGCTCGATTTATTCATTCATATTTCTTCAAATTAGATTTCATCACACATCAGGCACTTTTTGAACACCGTTTACTACCAGGGGCTATAAGGACAAAATGCTGAAAACAATAGTGAAGTCTAATACAGCAAAAGATCAGGCAATAGAGTATTGAATGGTAAGAATTATGAAGGAAGAAAACAGAATCCTCTGAGAAAGAATAAGGTGAGTTGTGGGAGTGTTTTTTGGACATTCCTTCATCAAGGAAAACCACTCTGAAGAGGAACTTTATAAGGTGAGATCTGAAAGGTAACTAAAGGCCAGCTAGGTAAGTATTGTCGGTAATGGCATTACAGAAGAAATATTCAAAATAGGGCAAATTATCTCAGGAAGAAACAATTTAGCTCTTTCAAAAACCTGAAAGCATCACTAGTGTAGCTGGAACAGCATGTGACAGAGACTGTGGCAAGTTAGGCAACTGATAGATTGGTAAAGGGTTTTAATTTCATTCTAATTGCAGTAGGAAGAGGACCCCTAACGTGGCTATAAGTTTCAAATTTTGTGATAAAACATATATTTTATTTTTTTACTTTACAATACTGTACTGGTTTTGCCATAGATGGACATGAATCCACCACAGGTGTACATTAGTTCCCAACCCTGAACCCCCATCCCACCACCCTCCCCATATCATCTCTCTGGGTCATCCCCATGCACCAGCCCCAAGCATCCTGTATCCTGTATCGAACCTAGACTAGCGATTCATTCCTTACATGATAGTATACATGTTTCAATGCCATTAAAATAGAACATTTATAAAGCAATTCACTGTTAAAAATTTCACATATATCTTAAAGAAAAGCATAGCCTCTCATACACCCGCCACTCATATTGATCTACCAATGTTGGTGAAGACTTAAAAAACGTCACAACCTAAAAGTTGAGAGTTACATTTCATTCAGTGGAAATTTTAAGGACTTCAATTTAAAATGCTGCCCAGGAGGTAGCATCTCAAGTAGCCCTGACAGAATTGCTCTGAGGAGGTGAGAGGAGGACCCAGGTTATATACGAGTAGCTGAGTTATACAGAAGCTCTGCAACAAAGGGCAGGTAGCCTGAACATCAAAAGTATTTTTATGAACTAAAGAAAACCAAATATCTCAAGAAATTTAGTGCTTGTCTATGTACGAGAAGATGCAAGAGTCTGGGCTCACTGAAATCATTCCTTTCAATATGTATCTCAGCTACATGGAGCCAGTATCCTTTTTTTTTTTTTTTCTTCTTCTTCTTTTTATTTTTTTCTTCATATATATATATATCCTGAGTTCCTCAGTGCTCACAATATGGAGTGGCTGCAGCCTGATGACTGCCAGGTAGCATGTATTGTTCTTCTTCCTGGGCACCCTTAGGGCTCAGAAATTCACATTTGGAGGGCTAGAATTGCTGATGGCTATGACATCTTTGTTTATGGGTATGGCAGGGATACTCCATTTCTCACTGTTATAAAACAGTGTTCTTACCCATTTGATTGATTTATCACCACACTCAATGGGCTATATCATATATCATTTATACATACCTCATTACTGGAAAGAAGTTTATGTATCTTTTATCTAATAAATACTACTTGAGATTCTGTCTTTGTAGATATAACCACATGATAAGGGACACTTTTTCTATTATATAAAAAATAGAAAGTATGATCCATGTGGAAATAAAATCACTTTAAACATCCCACAACCACCACCCCCCCACACACAAAAAAACAATCCTGAAAATTATCTAGAAGAACATCCTTTTCAGTATTTATTGAAGTTATGCTAACTAGTGAGTTTGCCTGCTTTTCCAGGCTTCTTACACAAAAGCCTGAGGCAAGAGAAGGAATCATTGCTCTTAAGCCATGAAAATAGGATTTGAGCTTTTCTCTCCACATATGTAGCAAGGGTAGGTGTAGGGAGACCTTCAACTGAACATTTTAGAGATTGAGAAACCTGATGGGCAAGAAGATTCCAACAGTGAGGTCTGCAGTGACCAGTTACTGAGCTGATATGAATTGTTAGAGGTGAACCCAAGTTAGAGCTTTACTTCACAACTTTGTGCTGTCAGAAGGCCAACATGTTGTTGGCATCTGTTGGTATTCAGCTGCCAGTCAGTATTGCTAGGTAATTAGAAGAAAGAGTCCAAAATAATGGTTAAAAAGCAGCAGCTAAGAGGCAGACAAAGAAAGCAGAAAGCCTGAGAAAAAGAGGACAAAGGAAAAATCCCAGGACCAGAGTGGAAACCTTCTGTGGGGAAAAACATGCTCCCTTCCAGACTGGTAGTGGGTATGGGCCCTATTTTGCATAGGGCGGGCACTAGGGTGAGGAGATAAAAAGTATGAAAAAGGGAAATCAAGATGGGTTGATGCCACTCCTTTGAGGTCAGGCACCCTCACCTCTTGAGGGTGTACTAATTGCTATTTGTTTAACAAAATCTTGAACCATAACCAAGTTGTAACAGTGCTCCATTGTTTCAAATCTTTGCTACGATGAGACCAAACCACAGAAAGCAGCACACCCACCTGATAGTATTAAGCAGGGAAACAATGTAAACCAGGAATAAGCTGTGACACCACTGGAGAAGAGTGCCTGTCCTTTTCTTTTTCTCTCTTCGCCACCTAATATGTTTAAGGATAAAAGATCTGGAGTTAAACTGAGAAACAGAGATGACTTTAACCTATGAAACCAGTTAGAAACTTGTGAGATGATCTGCCATGTTATTTTTTATCAGGCAGGTCCCTAAGAGAAAAATGATGACATGTTCCATTTAGCATCATTTTTGGAGAATTTAATAAACTGACAAGTAACAAGTGTGTGACCAGATTGAAGGAAAAAAGAAAAAGACACAGGGATATTGCAGTAGTCTGGTTAACGAGAGGACTGTTACTGCCTCAAACCTAAAACGTGGAGAGAGGAAGCTGTTACTCAAAAGAGAATCTTTGGAGAGGCCACTTTAAGAGCAGTTGTACCCTTAAGTCAAGTGTATGCTGGAGAATAAATGCATTGATGTTTTCTCTTTCTCCTACATCTGAACTCCCACTCAGCTTCCTAATAGATAGACAGACTGGAAACCAGACAGATGTTATGAGAGTTCACTGGTTAGTCTTTGCAGCTCAGCTTGAGAAGATATCAGTGTGGGTTCAGAGGTGGAGAGGTAGGGAGAACATATCTGGTGCACTTTTAAACAAAGAGAATCAAATGTTCAGTAGAGTATAGTTAAAGTGATTGCAGAAAAAAACAAAACTCCTTTTATTTTTAACTCACCAAGTTTGCCAGAATCGTGGCTCCTAAAAACTTTTATGCCAGGAGTTTAAAATAATTAGCTGTCAAAATGTTTTTCTGATTTTCAGATCAAATTTAGAAGAGGAATAAATGGATATTATTAGGGAAAGAATGATCAAATAAAGAAAGAATCATAATTATTATTTGCAAGACAATCTTTGCAGTATAATTTTTGGAAAAGGAGTAAAGATGTAATAATAGTAAAAAGAAATTGCATTTATCATCAGCGAGAACTGGGGTTCATTTTTGCCTTTATAAATTAATTGGTGGGCATCATTAAAGTCACTTGTCCTTTTGCAGCCTGTTTCTTTATTCATTAAATATTATTATCTTCCACTAGTTTTCAGTGCAGATTAAAAGAGACATAATAATGATAGGCATATTATCATTTTGAATAGCCTGAAATTCACCTCTAATAGTCATTTAAAAGAGTTAAATTATTTTAAAAAGAGAGTTGATATATGGAGGCAACATTGAAAATACCATAATTGAGTACTTGATTTGTCTTGTACCTAAAAAAAAAAAAGTGGCCTTTTTTGTTTGGGTTTGAAAAGGATGCTGCTGCTGCTGCTAAGTTGCTTCGGTCGTGTCCAACTCTGTGTGACCCCATAGATGCCAGCCCACCAGGCTACCCTGTCTCTGGGATTCTCCAAACGAGAACACTGGAGTGGGTTGCCATTTCCTTCTCCAATGCATGAAAGTGAGAAGTGAAAGGGAAGTCGCTCAGTCATGTCTGACTCTTAGCAAACCCATGGACTGCAGCTCACCAGGCTCCTCCGTCCATGGGATTTTCCAGGCAAGAGTACTGGAGTGGGGTGCCATTGCTTTCTGATAAATGAATCAGTATCTTCAGAGGGGCATAGATATTTCAGGAAGAGATTTATTGATCTACTATTATGATTTAACAGAACTGAGACCAATTAAGGTCATCATTTTCTAAGATCCCTGCACACTTTGTCATTGAGAGGGAGCACACTGATAACCTAAATAGGTACTCTGAGTGACAAAGTCAGGGCAACTTTGGGACATTGACAGAGGGTGGCTCCAAACAGGAAGTAGCTGCAGTGGATGGCAAAGAGTCTCCTGGGGTAAAATCGGCCAGGTAAGGTGGGACAGAATGCCCTGGTGGCTGACCTTAAAGTAAGTAGAATGAAGCATCCTTGAAGGAGGCATTATGATCTGCTCAATCTTATGTGCCCTACCCTGAAAGCATGCCAAGATAATTTTACTTTCCTGAACTGGCCATATTTCTTAACACTTCTGTCTTTCAAACTTCTTCCCTCCTGTGGGAATGTCATACCTGTTCTTGCCACCTCTGCACCTGCTTGGATTAGTTCCTATTTTTCTGTTATGAGTTAGTGAAGGTCTTGGCTTAGCTAAACCTCACTCAGACATGTGCTAGGACTTGTCAGCCATTGTCCTATGCATTCTTCTCTTACAACTTTTACCACACTATGACGTTATTAATAGATTAGGTTGCCAATGAGATGGGGAGGGGGCGGAGAGAAAATTATGCCTTTTCATTGCCAGCTTCTAGGAATTTTCCTGCCACATATTTATTTTTCTTAAATAAATGCATGGATGGTTGAAAGAATGCATGAACATTAGAGGCTTTCTAGTACTATGTCATTGATCTAGGCATCAATAGAGTTTTCAGAGAGTCATGTTTAGCCTTGACTTGACCTCCAAGAAATGTGACTCAAGTTCTTTTGAGCTGTTTTCAGTTCAGTTCAGTTCAGTCACTCAGTCGTGTCCGACTCTTTGTCACCCCATGAATCGCAGCATGCCAGGCCTCCCTGTTCATCACCATCTCCCAGAGTTCACTCAGACTCACGTCCATCGAGTCCGTGATGCCATCCAACCATCTCATCTTCTGTCGTCCCCTTCTCCTCCTGCCCCCAATCTTTCCCAGCATCAGAGTCTTTTCCAATGAGTCAACTCTTCTCATGAGGTGGGCAAAGTACTGGAGTTTCAGCTTTAGTATCATTCCTTCCAAAGAAATCCCAGGGCTGATCTCCTTCAGAATGGACTGGTTGGATCTCCTTGCAGTCCAAGGGACTCTCAAGAGTCTTCTCCAACACCACAGTTCAAAAGCATCAATTCTTCAGCTCTCAGCCTTCTTCACAGTCCAACTCTCACATCCATANAAATCCCAGGGCTGATCTCCTTCAGAATTGACTGGTTTGATCTCCTTGCAGTCCAAAGGATGCTCAAGAGTCTTCTCCAACACCACAGTTCAAAAGCATCAATTCTTCAACTCTCAGCCTTCTTCACAGTCCAACTCTCACATCCATACATGACCACTGGAAAAACCATAGCCTTGACTAGACGGACCTTGGTTGGCAAAGTAATGTGTCTGCTTTTCAATATGCTATCTAGGTTGGTCATAACTTTTCTTCGAAGAGTAAGCGACTTTCAATTTCATGGCTGCAGTCACCATCTGCAGTGATTTTGGAGCCCCCCAAAATAAAGTCTGACACTGTTTCCACTGTTTCCCCATCTATTTCCCATGAAGTGATGGGACCAGATGCCATGATCTTCGTTTTCTGAATGTTGAACTTTAAGCCAACTTTTTCACTCTCCTCTTTCACTTTCATCAAGAGGCTTTTTAGCTCCTCTTCACTTTCTGCCATAAGGGTGGTGTCATCTGCATATCTTAGGTTATTGATATTTCTCCCGACAATCTTGATTCCAGCTTGTGTTTCTACCACATTAACTATGTATTTTTGTTATAGCAGCAGTAGTGGATGAAGACATTTGGGCAGACATGAGACGTGGAGACGTAAGTCTGGGAGTTTTCAGAATGTGGGTGATACTGAATGTGTAGTGTGGATGAGACCACTTAGGAAGAGACACGTGCTCAGCTCTGAGCTCTCCAGCTCTTGAAGGACCGGGAGTGGAGGAGGCTACAGGGAGGCCAGCAGTGGCCTGTGAGCTTAGAAGAAGCCTAGAAGGATGTCTGGACACCAAGGGAAACATAGCTTTCAACAGACAGTGATTCCCGATGGTTGATACAGGCCAAGTGAGACGGGTCCTGAGAGCTGATCCTTGGACTTGGGAAGACGAAGGTCTGTGCTGACTTTTGGCGAGAGTGGTTTCTCACCGCGGTGGTTTCTCTTATGGGGAACACAGGTTCTAGGACACGTGGGCTCCGTAGTTGCAGCTCGTGGACTCTAGAGCACGGGCTCAGCAGGGACGGCACAGCTGAGGGCTTAGTTGCTCCCCTGCATGTGGGATCTTCCCGGACCCATGTGTCCTGCATTGGCAGGCAGAGTCTTCCTCACTGACCCACCAGGAGAGCCCTGGCTGACCTCTTCTCTTTCTTTCTTATTTCTCAGCTGTTACTAGAGGAAGGTGTTAGCCACACCCTTGGGGATTTATTGGTCAGGTGTTTCCCTTGGAGCTGCCCCCATGAGCCCCTGGGGAAGGAGGGAGCATCCAGCATCTGCACAGGTGTCCTCGCAGGGGTGGGTCTACGTGTCAAGGCTGACTTGCTGAGTTTCCTTCTCTCTTGCTCAGTCCCCTTCTCTCGGGTTTCCCAGTACAGAATTGGTAGTGGTGGTGTTGGCAGAGCTGGGGGGCCCTGCAAGGCTTCGGTCTCCAGACCCTGGACAGTGCTGTTCTGCAGCCACTACAGAGAGGCCTGGGGAGGGGAGCGGGGAGCCATGGCCAGCCCCAGGCCCAAGGTTGTGTTCCCAGGATTCGGTTCTGCTTCAGGCCTCGATCTTCCTGCAAATAAACAGACTGACGCATGGCACCAGCCCTCTGTCTGACCCTGTCCTGAGAAATAGAAGTTTGGGCTCCTCACCAAATAAGAACCAAGTGAAGGCAATGGGAGAAGCTGAGGGGCGATTTCATGAGGCCATCTGTTCTAGCCAGGAGAACCCCAGAAAAGACTTTCACAAGAATAAGCTGCCTTGCGGCAAGCCAGCACACAGTATGACTGTCCCAGGAAGGGCTTCCAAGCTCCCCAAAGCCGTGAGCCACTTACCCTTCCTGCCGCCAAGGCCAGCCACTTCTGCAGGGTGACCTCCAAAATGCAGGCCCGGACACCGTCACAAGGATCCTGTCCCACATCAGTCCCGGCAGATGCCCTGTTGATCCCATTGATAAAAGCCTNGGGGTGGGAGGTGGGAGGGGGATTCAGGATTGGGAGCTTGTGTACACCTGTGATAGATTCATGTCGATGTATGGCAAAGCCAATAGAGTACTGGAAAGTCAAATTAAAAAAATAATAAATAAATAAATAAATAAAATCAAACTGGGATCTCACAATCTTACCAGCTGAGCTCCCAGGGAAACCAGCTGGGTTCTCTGGATTCTTTACCAGCTGATCTCCCAGGGAAGCCCTTATACATTAGATCAACAAATATTAATCTGTGTAGTTGCTAAGTCGTGTCTGAATCTTTGTGACCCCATGGACTTAGCCTGCCAGGCTCCCCTGTCCATGGTATTCTCCAGGCAAGAATACTGGAGTGGGTTGCCATTTCCTCCTCCAGGGGATCATCCTGATCCAGGATCGAACCCACATCTCCTGCATTGGAAGGCAGGTTCTTTAGCAGTGAGACACCAGTGAAGATCCTAAACCTGAGTTTCTGTTTTGCATGTGTATTCATTTATATTGTTTTATTGTTTATTTTTTTAATTTTTATTTTAATTGGAGGCTAATTACTTTACAACATCGTGATGGGTTTTTCCATACATTCACATGAATCAGCCATGGGTGTACATGTGTTCCCCATCCTGACCCTCCCTCCCACCTCCCTCCCCATCCCTTCTTTCAGGGTCATCCCAGTGCACCAGCCCTGAGCACCCTGGCTCATGCATCAAACCTGGACTGGTGATCTCTTTCACATATGATAATATACATGTTTCAATGCTATTCTCTCAAATCATTTCATCCTCGCCTTCTCCCACAGAGTCCAACAGTCTGTTCTTTACATCTGTGTCTCTTTAGCTGTCTTGCATATAGGGTCATCATTACCATCTTTCTAAATTCTATATATATGCGTGAATATACTCTATTGGTGTTTTTCTTTCTGACTTACTTTGCTATGTATAATAGGCTCCAGTTTCATCCACCTCATTAGAAATATTCAAATGCATTATTTTTAATGACTGAATAATATTCCATTGTGTATATGTACCACAGCTTTCTTATCCATTTGTCTGCCAATGGACATCTAGGTTGCTTCCATGTCCTGGTTATTATAAACAGTGCTGCAGTGAACATTGGGGTACACGTGTCTCCTTCAATTCTGGTTTCCTCAGTGTATATGCCCAGCAATGGGATTGCTGGGTCATATGGCAGATCTATTTCCAGTTTTTTAATGAATCTCCACACTGTTCTCCATAGTGGTTGCACTGTTTTGCATTTCTATCAACACTGTAAGAGGATTTCTTTTTATCCACACCCTCTCCAGCATTTATTGTTTATAGACTTTTGGATAGCAGCCATTCTGACCAATGTGTGATGGTGCCTCACTATGGTTTTGATTTGCATTTCTCTGATAATGAGTGATGTTGAGCATCTTTTCATGATTTGTTAACCATATGTATGTCTTCTTTGGAAAAAATGTCTGTTTAGTTCTTTGGCCAATTTTTTGATTAGGTCATTTATTTTTCTGAAATTGAGTTGCATGAGTTGCTTGTATATTTTTGAGATTAATTCTTTGTCAGTTGTTTCATTTGCTATTATTTTCTCCCATTCTGAAGGCTGTCCTTTCACCTTGCTCATATTTTCCTTCATTGTGCAAAAGCCTTTAAGTTTAATTAGGTCCCATTTGTTTATTTTTTTTTTAATTTCCATTACTCTGGGAGGTTTAAATTGCACATAAGAGATATAATACAGTATCATACAAGTCTCTTCTCCACTCTTGGCTGCCCTAAACTCAGTGAAATGCTGTGCCATGGAGATGGTGGTTTTACCAGGTAGATAATGGGATCATTCACAGGAAAACCATGGATGTTGCTTCCCAGTGGATAATCTTGACCACAGAGCATGGAGTGCAATGTACGAGCAGGACCTTTGAGGAGGGATTCAGGGTTAGAGGGTGGAGTATACATTGTTTGAGTTCCCAAAGCTGGGTTGGAAGGGAAAGAGGATTATAGTTACCAGACTCCCTTTGTCCTGAAATAGGCAACCTAATACTGAATCCCAAATACCTGTCCATTGCTGAGAGGGAGAAGACTCTTGAGAGTCCCTTGGACTGCAAGGAGATCCAACCAGTCCATTCTGAAGATCAACCCTGGGATTTCTTTGGAAGGAATGATGCTAAAGCTGAAGCTCCAGTACTTTGGCCACCTCATGAGAAGAGTTGACTCATTGGAAAAGTCTCTGATGCTACGAGCGATTGGGGGCAGGAGGAGAAGGGGATGACGGAGGATGAGATGGCTGGATGGCATCACGGACTCGATGGACGTGAGTCTGAGTGAACTCTGAGAGATGGTAATGAACAGGGAGGCCTGGCGTGCTGCGATTCATGGGGTTGCAAAAGTCGGACACAACTGAGCGACTGAACTGAACTGAATAATTAGAAGACACACACTCTCTATGCCTCAAATTCCTCCCTTGAAATGGTCTATTTGCTGTCTGATGACTGCACGTGTGTCCTCCCACATTGTTACCACCCCAAACTCCACCAACCCCAATGCTGTCCTCATTAGCTGCACTTATAAGGCCCCTAGTCCAGTGTAAACCCTCTGATGATCAAAAAGACTGGATTTGTTAATAAAAGATTTCCTGCATTCACTGTACTCATAAGTCTTTTCTCCACTGTGAACTCTGATGATACCAAAGGCCAGAGCTAGCAGTAAAATATTTCCCACATTCACTGAATTCATAAGGTTTTTCCCCATGGTGAACACTGATGAATACTGAAGGCCAGTGCTAACAGTAAAAGATTTCCCACACCCACTGCACTCATAAGGCCTTTCTCAGCTGTGAGCTCTCTAATGATGAAGAAGGTTCGAACTGCTATTGAAGCATTTTCCACATTCACCACACCTATAAGGCCTTTCTCTACTGTGAATTCTATGATGATATCAAAGGAAAGAGCTAGCAGTAAAAATTTTACAACATTCACACACTCATAAGACTTTTACTGGGGTGGTGCATTAATTAAAAGATGTTCCATAGTCACTGCCCTTACATGGTATTTCTCCCCTGTGAACTCTCTGATGATAATGGATGCTATGCAGAGTTATAAAAGATTTCCCACATATGCATATTAATATCAGATATAAATTTAATATTAAATATTTCCCAGTGACTTGAATCTGAAATTAATTTAGCGTAATTCCTCTTGTATTTAGAATTGTTTGATTTGTATGCACTTACATTTCTTTAGGCCAAATAAATAGAGCTCATTCGCAAATTAACCTCAGTAATATTATACAAAGACAAAGACATGTACTGAAATATACATATACCCAGACAACAAGGAATCCAGCTTTATTTTCTAAGCTTAGTCATAACTCAGGTATCACTGAATAAAAATAACTAATTGTAAATTACAGTTGCAATAAGAAAAAAATTTAAAGATTTNAAAGACAAAGACATGTACTGAAATATACATATACCCAGACAACAAGGAATCCAGCTTTATTTTCTAAGCTTAGTCATAACTCAGGTATCACTGAATAAAAATAACTAATTGTAAATTACAGTTGCAATAAGAAAAAAATTTAAAGATTTCATTTTTCATTTGTTTTTGGTTTTCTTTTCCGTTTCAGGAATTAAAGATGTCTATATAAGTAATCTTGAGTGCTCTGGTTTCAATTCACAGGGAGCAAAAATCAGGTTCTCCTAGTAGGATTTATCCTCTCAGGGTCATAATTTTGAAGAATTATTTTTCCTTCAAGATAGCTTTTTCTATTGGTTTGGAATTAAACTTGTTTGGAGTCAGTTAACTTTTGATTGGANATGATCCCCTGGAGAAGGAAATGGCAACCCACACCAGTATTCTTGCCTGGAAAATTCCATGGACAGAGGAGCCTAGTGAGTACAATCCATGAGATAGCAAAGAATCAGGCACGACTTAGTGACTAAACAACAAACAGCATAATGAGTCCCACAGACCAGAGGAGGTAGGCGCTGGCATGGGGTACCTACCCTTCCTCCCCTACCGGAGTTATGGGTACAGTCAGAACCAGATGGATAGAATTAATATTTATAAGGGTGATTTTAGGGTGGAAAATGTAATGCAAAGAACTAATTAAATATTTGTATGGAGAAGCAAAGATCTTTGGAGTTGAAATTAGAAAGCTAATGTGTTGCTCATCTTCCCCAGCCTCAGCTTCCTCACCTGTAAAATGGGAAAACCATCACCCCATCTACTTATGAGACAGAGCTGGTGTGAGGGTGATGTGAGAGAACACTTGCAGACATGGTTAATAAGCCACAGAGTACACTCCATGCTGGCTGTGGTGATGGAGAAGCCATTGGAACTGGGACAGGGGAGGCAGCTCATTCATTTGGTAGAAGTTTCCCGGGCTGACTCTGTCTACAGGAGGACATATTCAAAGGTATACAGGATCAGTCTCTGCCTCCAGGAACTTTGTAGATAGTGGGCAAAGAGACCAGGGTGCCCATAACCAAAACTTGGCTCTCCAAGGCAGAACTTCCAGAAAGGCTTAGGTAGATGCAGATGTGAGAAATCAAGGTAGGCTGCATGGAGGAGGCAGGCAACCTGGGAGAAAGAAGATTGATTTCCCGGTTTCCACTGTGGCCTGTCTGGGAGACTTCGCCCACCCTGGCTTCTCACCCTCATCCCCTGTGTGAGTCCTCCTGCTTAGAGTGTCTGTCTTTTTTCTTTTCCCTCCTCTTCAGCAGAAATGTACTGGGCATGTTTCATTTATTTATTTAGGCCACGCCATGTGGCATGTGGGATCTTAGTTCCCTGACCGGGAACGAAACCCATGCCCCCTGCAATGGAAGCATGGAGTTGTAACCACTGGACCACCAGGGAAGTCCCAGGCACATATTATTTATGATAATTAAGTTAACATTTTATGTTTCATAGGCTTAAATCTTTTATCTTCTCATAACGCGTGGAGTCCCTGGGGAGCTAGCATGCCTGGGCACTCCATGGAGATTCCCCCTGAGAAGGAGCCCCTGGGGTGGACCTGGTCTGCCCAGGCTGGGGGGGGCACTGCGGTGCCTGGAGGCCTGGCAGCGTGACCCACAGGCTGGGACCACCACTGCGCTGCAGTCTGGGAGCCGGCCATGCTCCACCAGGGTTGGCTGCTGGGGCCCCTGGTCTCTTGCCCTCACTTTCCCTGAGTTCTGCAGACCCGGCTGGGAAAGTTATGTGCAGGGCTTCCTTGGGGCCTGAGTGCTGGTGGTGCCCAGGGAGGCTGACATGCCTGCAGGAGCAGGGGCCACGACAGGAGCCTCACTGGGGAGCCCTGTGTAAGTGGCCAGAGTGGTGTGATGGGAAAGGGGCAGCGTGCAGGTCAGTGCTTCCTGTTGGCAGAAAGGTGGGGAAATCGGACCATGTATTCATCTTTGCTTCTGTGCAAATAAAGGGCATCTGGAGGGATGGAGTGTGGCGTGGCCTGGGTGGGGGAGTGTCAGGAGGACCTTATACACATGTATGTATACAACGTGTGTGTGTGTGTGTGTGTGTGTGTGAGAGTCACTTAGTCGTATCCAACTCTTTACAACCCCATGAACTATATAGCCCACCAGGCTCTTCTATCCATTCTCCAGGCAAGACTACTGGAGTGGGTTGCCATTTCCTTCTCA
>SJYV01013295.1:2265883-2314430 GCA_006410875.1 Neotragus pygmaeus | reverse complement strand
AGGGAGCTCCCACCGGGGAATCGGGCTCTCTGCGCAGCTTCCCGGCCTTTCCCTATCTCCTGGGCGCGCATCCCTGGGCAGGCCAGCTGCTGCGCAGAGTGCAGGAGGCGCCGGGAGGAGTGCACTGGGCATGGAGGGTGCAGGGACGAGGTCAGTGGGCTGGGGCGGGGTTGTGTAGGGGCAGCGGGAGGAGCAGGAGGTTAGTGATTTGCTGAGTTCCTCTGCCCGCCCGGGTTACCGCCGCCTCAGCAGCCCGAGATTTAGAGGCCATGTCGGTGGACTGGGTTGCACTGCCACCCACTAGCGCCCTGCTGGCCCTCCGAGGAGATCAAATAACCCCCTTCCTCTCTCCTTTCGTTTCTCGCCTTTCCCTCGTCATTCCCTTCATCTCCCTTCCCAGCCCCCTCCCCAGCTTTCTCTGCCCCCTCTGTCTGGTTCTGAGCAGCAGCCGGTCCCTGGAGGGCCTGGCAGTGGGTCTCAAGTTCAGCCAGCCCTGCAGTCTGCCAGAGGCTGGAGAAACAGGGTGCTGCCTGGCCCGGTGCCCATTCCCAGCTTCAAAGACACTCAACAGGGTAAGAGCCCTCTTTGGCAGACCTGGCTGAGTTTCTCTGCCAGCTGCTTTTGCGCTTAACTCCTACCCTCACCCCCATTAGCCATCCGTCTCCAAAGTGGATTTCTAGCAGGTATGGGAGTTAAGGGGCAAAGAAGCCTCCAGCCCATTTAGAGATGTCTATAAATACCTCTCATCCTTCCTAAATCAGAAGTCTAGACAGAGTGGGAGTGTCCCTTTTCACAGGTAGCTGGGCTCCTGGATGAACAAAGGTGTATTTGTTGGGAGGGGATCTGAGAGCAGTGCTAAGAGAAACCAGGGGTGGGGGAGGGGAGTTGAAATGAACTAAGGTTATCTGTGTGTGTGTTAGTTGCTGAGTCGTGTCCAACTCTTCCTGCCCCCTTGGACTGTAGCCCACCAGGCTCATCTGTCCATGGGATTCTGCAGGCAAGAATACTGCAGTGGGTTGCCATTCCCTTCTTTAGGGGATCTTCCTGACCCAAGGATTGAACCTGGATCTCCTGCATTGCAGGCAGCTTCTTTACAGCCTGAGGCACCAGGGAAGCCAATTTGGATAACCTCAAAAAAGAAAAGAGAGGGTATATTGCTTTGTACACATCTCCAGAGTGAACACACCCAGGTAACAGCATCTAGATCAAGCTCTCACCTGCACCTTGGAAGCGCCCCCCAAGTCTTCTGTCCAGCCCCAACTCCAGGATAAACCTAGCTTCTCTCATCGTAGCAGGTTTGTTTTTATCAGTTCTAGAAGGTCAGTAGGAAGAAAATCATACAGTATGTACCTTTTAAGACCTGGTTTCTTTGGCTCAGTATTCTGGAGGGAGAGGGAGGTGGTGTCCATCTTTTACTGTGGTTGTAGACGTTTTGGACTTTGGACGTCCTTCTCAACAGGGCAGATCATTTTTCCATCCAAGAGAGTGGAGCGGCTGCGACAGAGGTCTTCCTTGTCTGGATTCATCTTCCTGGTGGCTTTTCCTTACTAGCTCCTGCGGCTTTCTCCTGCAGGAATCAAATGTTCCTGTTACTCACTGGGCAAAGGCTTTCCCCCAGATTCGTGGTGAACAGCCCCCAATTTCCTGACACCGAAATTTCTCCTGGCAAATTGCCTTTCCTTTCCACAGGGAAGGCTTTGAGCTGAGACCGAAACGGGAAAGGTGATCCTGAAAGAGATGTTCCGGTGAGCCTGCCTTCTTCGTGGCTCCAGAAGGGAACCAGTCTGGGCAGGGGGAGGGCTCCGGCCTTCACTGAAGCTTTTGCAGGGGCCAGTGTGTAATTATCATCCTCAGGAGCCCACAGGGTTTCCTGCCTTCAAGGAAAGAACATTTGCAAGCCTGCACAGGTTAACAGCTTCCCTTTAAATGTTTTCCGTTTGTGGTTAGCTCTGTGCCTGCTTTTGAAAATGTGGTCATTAAAAAAAAAAAAAAAAGCAAAAACCGAATCAGTCCTCCCAGAAGGGATATGAAGGGCTGCTACCCTCCTGGGGAGCCCTTTCTTCCTCACACACAATAAAGATTGAGATTAGGAAGGCAGGACAGATGCTTAGGGGCTCTGAAAATATGGATTATGCAAATAAGCTATTTAAGGACCTTTAAAAATGCTGACCGGGTCTCAGTATTTACCAGCTGTTAGAAAATAGGGATTGTCTAAACAGGGCATTGGGGAGCCCTTAAGCGCTCAGATTATGATGGATCTGAAGAACCTCACACATCCCTCCTGGCCTCTTAGGCCTGTCTGCTGTGTGAGGGAAGGTGTGTTTGGACCAAGCTGAGGTTTCATGCAGTGGCCTGCGATGGATTTGGGTCTGTCCTGCAGGCCTGGTTGTTGTTGGAGGAGGAGAGCCGATACAGAAGCCAATGCTGCAGGAGGTTCGTGGGGAGCCTCCCACACGAGTGGCTCGGGTACAGATGGGCTGGAAGACAGGGCCATGGACGGGAGACCCTAGAGGTCCTTCTACAGCCCTCAGATGCGTGTGGTCGCTCAGTCATGTCTGACTCTTCGTGATTCTTTGGACTGTAGCCCACCTTTGGGCTACAAGGAGAATCTGCTTTGTTCTGAGATTCTCCAGACAAGAATACTGGAGTGGGTTGCCATTCCCTTCTCCAGGGGATCTTCCTGACCCAGGGATTGAACCCAGGTCTCCTGCATTGCAGGCAGATTCTTTACCCACTAAGCCATCAGGGAAGCCCACAGACATCATATAGCAAATCCCTACTACTTAAGGAACCCCTCTGAAGTACATTTCAATTTTTGTTTAATTCATCCTGCAGAGTAAGGGTGGAGCATCTGTAGAGGTGGATACAAGCACTGGCCTCCATATATATATACGGTGGGGACTGCTCTCCTTCTGGATGAATGGATGGCATTGGTTCCCATCATGGCCACCCACTCTGGTATTCTTGCCTAGAGAATGCCATGGACAGAGGAACCTGGCGGGCTACAGTCCATGGAGTCACAAGAGTCGGGTTCGACTTAGTGACTGAGCGCGTGCAAACACACACACACTCACACACTGGTTCCCATCAACAACATACACACACTGGTTCCCATCAACAACGCAGACTCGGGGCCAAGTCTAGGCACTGTGAAATCACAAAAGGGGGCCACATATTAAGTGTCTCTCAGTAAATGTGGGGACAGGTTGCTGGTCTGAGTGTTAGTCCTTTGCTGTCTGGAGCCTGCCTCTGCCAGACGGAGCCCTCAGGCAGGAGCGTGTATCTCCAGTAGGCACCAGTGCAGCCCCCTCCGCTGGGCGCATCCTCCCTTCCTGCCTCGGCTGCTTCTTCCGCCTGCAGGGTTCTTCCCCTGCCACCCTCACCACCAGCCTCCTCACGCCCTGCTTCAGATCGTTACTCAAATATCTCAACCAGGCCTTTCTGTCTCTTGAAAGTCGCAGCCCTCTGGCCCCGGCCATTCCCTGTCGCCCCTCTGGTAGCTCAGCTGGTAAAGAATCCACCTGCAGTGCAGGAGACCCTGGTTCGATTCCTGGCTTGAGAAGATCCGCTGGAGAAGGGATAGCCTACCCACTCCAGTATTCTTGGGCTTCCCTGGTGGCTCAGCTGGTAAAGAATCCACCTGCAATGCAGGAGACCCTGGTTCGATTCCTGGGTTGGGAAGATCCGTGGGAGAAGGGATAGGCTACCCACTCCAGTACTCTTGGGCTTCCCTGGTGGCTCAGATGGTAGAGTCCATCTGCAATGTGGGAGACCTGGGTTCCGCCCCTGGGTTAGGAAGATCCCCTGGAGGAGGTTATGGCGACCCACTCCAGTATTCTTGCTTGGAGAATCCCATGGACAGAGAAGCCTGGCAGGTACAGCCCATGGGGTCGTAAAGAGTCGGACATGACTGAGCAACTTTCACTTTCTGCTTTATTCTTCTCCCTACACTTACCACCATCCATGTCACTTATTTATTTATTACCTCCTTTTTGGTTAGATTGTGAATTCCTGTGACCGGGGGCTGTGTCCCCTTATTTTCTGCTGTATCCATAGCATCTCAGACAGACCTGGCATTTAGGAGAAGTCCCATGAACATATGGTGAGTGAATGAATGAATGAGCATAGAGAAACATGAATGAAGACTTTAGGAACCGTTTTCAGCCTGGTGCCCACCTGCTTTCTCGTCTTGCCCACCGTGCACCTGTGCCCTCTGGCGAAGGCCCTGCCCCTCTGGCTGCAGGGTAGGATTCAGCCCCACCTGGCTCTCCCTCCTCCCCCACCTGAAAAGGCTCTCCAATCTCCCTTGGGACTCCTTGCTTCCTTTCTCTTGGTCCCCGTGGCATCCTCCACTTGCCTGGGTGTTGGCTCTTTTGTTGTTGTATTGTTGCCATAACTTGTTTCCAAGCCGGTCTCTCCCAGTAAATGGGAGCACCCCGAAAGTGTTGCAGGAAAGAGGACCCCTTCCAGGGCCCGGAACTGGGCTCTTGTCTAACACTCAGAAATGTATTGTCCGAGGAGACACATGTGCTGACAAAGCAAGAGATTTTATGGGGAAAGGGCACCCGGGTGGAGAGCAGTAGGGGAAGGGAACCCAGGAGAACTGCTCTGCCGCGTGGCTCACAGTCTCGGGTTTTATGGTGATGGGATTAGTTTCCGGGTGGTCTTTGGCCAATCATTCTAATCCAGAGTCTTTCCTGGTGGCGCATGCATTGCTCAGCCAAGATGGATGCTAGTGAGAGAGATTGCAGGAAGTGGAGGGACACGCGGTGTCTCCTTTAGACCTTTCCCAAACTCTTCGGTTGGTGGTGGCTTATTAGTCCCACATTCCTTATCAGGATCGCCTGTCATAAAACACCTCATGCAAATGGTTGCTATGGTGCCTGGCCGGGGTGGGCAGTCTCAATCAGTGTGCTTCCCTTAACAAAAGGACAGGTGGCGCGAGTGGTAAAGAACCCAGCTGCCAGTGCAGGAGATGTAAGAGACGCAGGTTTGCCCCCTGGGTTGGGAAGATCCCTTGAGGGAGGGCCCGGCGACCCACTCCAGTATTCTTGCTTGGAGAATCCCCTGGACAGAGGAGCCCCGAGGGCTGCAGTCCATGGGGTCTCAAAGAGTTGAACATGACTGAACAGCTTCACATGCATGCTCTGAAAGGACTATAGTTTTGGTTTTGGGGAAAGTACATGAGTTTTGAGTCAGAGTTCAAATTCCAGCTTTACTAGTGACTGCTGTAGGACTTCGGCAAGTCACTTAATTGTTCTTAGCCTCCGTTTTCTCGTCTGTCAAATAGGGATAATCATCTGTAAGACTGCCGCGAACAGAAAGACGCCTCTGCCAGCGGATATAAAGAAGCCTTTATTGGGCCAGCGCTCTCGGGCAGAACTCCCTGGGAAGCGCGGGCAGGAGTCTGCAAAGAAGGGCGGGCCGATCAAGGGTTTTATAGCATGGGGCAGCTTGTTCGAGGGGGTTTTTTCCTAAAAAGGCAATCGCCAGCGGTTGCTGCGGGGATTGGGCTGCTTAAAGTTGTGTGTCCATGTCTGATTGGCTGCTTCAATTGATGCGACGGTTGATGTCGGGGCAGTTGTTTCAGGAGCTGGCCCCTTCTTGTCAGCTCTCGGGGGCTTTCCGTTTGGGCGTGCCTTGGAGTGCCGCGGTCTCACATCATCTTAATTTGACAGGATGGCTGGGAATTGTAGGGGCAGTGCATACGATGTCCTTAGCAGAATGCATGGCATGTGGTAGTCAGGACATGACATAACGGGATTGAGTGAAAAATGGCCACATCGCCAGAGTTCACCTCCCACTCTGGTGGACAGGTTTTGTTCTTTGACCTCCTGGGAGTATCTGTTTTAAATTTGTGTCAGTGCCATGAAGAAAAAAGGGGGAAGAAGGGGGCCACTGTTTTACACTAAAGGACAATATAATGGAATATGTGAGCCTTGATATTGGGCCAAAACAAAAGTTATAAAAGACGTTTTGGGGGAAAATGAAAATTTTAAATAAGGGTTAATTACTTGCTAACAGTGAATCAAGTACATTTCTTGGTTGGGATTTTAAAAAGGATTGTTTAATGAGTGCAGATCGTGTGCTAGGCATTGTGAAAGCATTTTATAGGTATTCCATCATCTCCATGACATAGATATTTTTATCCCATTTTATAATGTGGAACTGAGGCTTAGAGAGGGAAAATCATTTCCCCAAAGTTATACCACTATTAAGTGCCCAGGACCAGTTATTATTATCATATTTTTAATAAACATTTTATTTCAGACTAGTTTTAGATTTACAAAATTACTGCAGAGGTGTTACTGAGAGTTACCATATATCCCATACCCCATTTCTCGTATTGTTAACACTTCACAATGTGGAACATTGTGGAACATCTCATATTGTTAACACTACCCAATTGTGGAACATTTGTCACAATTTATGAACCAGTATCGATTCATTATTATTAACCAAAATCCATACCTTATCATATTACCTTTTTTTTTTTTTCTAACATCCTTTTTCTGTTCCATGATCCCATCCAGGACATGGCTTTGATTTTAGTCATCATGTGTCCTTAGACTTGTTTAGACTGTCTGCCTTTCAGACTTGTTTTTGGTGACCTTGACCATTTTGAGGAACACTGGTCAGGCATTTTGTAGAATGTTAAGCTATATAGTCCATGGAATTCTCCAGGCCAGAATACTGGACGGGATAGCCTATCCCTTCTCAGTGGATCTTCCCAACCCAGGAATCGAACCAGGGTCCCCTGCATTGCAGGTGGATTCTTTACCAACTGAGCTATCAGGGAAGCCCTATTTTGTAGAATGAATGGAACCAATTCTGATCTCAAATCTGTTTTATTCCAGAGCTCCTTCTGTTTCCATCAGACCCTCTGTCTCTTCATTGAGAGAGAGAGGGGTGGAGGGGGACGGGGAGTGAGATTGATTTACCCTTAGAGCAATTTGCCAGAGGCCGAGGGGCTTCCCAGGTGGCCCTAGAGGTAAGAACCTGCCTGTCAGTGCAGGAGGCGTAAGTGACAAGGGTTCCATCCCTGGGTTGGGAAAAGCTCCAAGAGGAGAGCATGGCAACCCACTCCAATTTTTTTTTTTTATTTTTTTTAATTGGAGGATAATTGCTTTACAACATTGTGTTGATTTCTGCCACACATCGATGTGAGTCAGCCACAGGGATACTTATGTCCCCTCCCTCCTGAACCCACTTCCCGTCTGCTACCCCATCCCACCCCTCCAGGCTGTCACAGAGCACTGGGCTGAGATCCTGGTGTCACACAGCAAATTCACACTTGCTCTCTAGTTTCCATAAGGTAGTGTATATGTTTCCCTGCTATTCTCTCCATTTGACACCCCCCCTCCTTCCCCTACTGTGCCTACAAATCTGTTCCCATTGCTTACCATCTTTCTAGATTCCATACGCATGCATACTTATACAACATTTGCCTTTCTCTTTCTTACTTCACTCTGTATAATAGGCTCCAGTTTCATCTATCTCATTAGGACTGACTTGAATGCATTCTTTTTTATAGCTGAGTAATATTCCATTGTGTGTGTGTGTGTGTATATATTATATATGTATATATGTACCACAACTTCTTTATCCATATCTGTCGATGGACATCTAGGTTGCTTCCGTGTCCTGGCTATTGTAAAAGTGCTGCCATGAACACTGGGGTACCTATGTCTCTTTTAATTATGGTTTCCTCAGGGTATATGCCCAGTAGTGGAATTGTTGGGTCGTATGTTAGTTCTATGTGTAGTTTTTAAAGAAATCTCTGTACAGTTCTCCATAGTGGCTATATCAATTTACATTTCCACCAGCAGTGCAAGAGGGCTCCCTTTTCTGCACACTCTCTCCAGCATTTATTGTTCGTAGATTTTTAAATGATGGCCATTCTGACTGGTGTGAGGTGATACCTCATCACAGTTTTGATCTGCATTTCTCTAATAGTACAAGGATATCCAACCAGTCCATTCTGAAGAAAATCAGCCTTGGGATTTCTTTGGAAGGAATGATGCTAAAGCTGCAACTCCAGTACTTTGGCCACCTCATGCAAAGAGTTGACNAGTCCTTCAGGCCCTCACTCTTTTTGAGCTAGAAGGTCTTCATGAGGTAAGCCAGTGTCTCTCAGCTTAGGGAGCCCCAGGCCTGGAATGGATTCTTAGGATCTGGGGGTATGAGTTGAGCAGCTTGACCCATGGTTTCTCTGGGGCTCCCAGCTGCCACTAGGCCCAGATGGATGTGTTATGTCGGGCATGGAGCCCTTGTGGGCCAGGGACAGGAAGTGGGGAAGGGCACCTCTCTGAGAGAGGGACTTGAAGAGACCCCTGATGTAGTTCACAGGATTTTCGCAGTCGGCCGCCCTGCTTGAGAGTCCACCTCCTCTTTTGGCCTTGGGTACACACTGGAACTGAGTGGGAGACAAAGCTGGCATGGTGGGGGACGTGGTGGAGGACCGGGCAGAAGAGGTCGGGCTAGATTCTGTAGAAGGAGGAGCCGTGGAGGGCGTTTGAGCAGGACAAGCACAGGAGAAGGAAATGAAAGAGAGGTTGACTCAACTACGCCAGAACCTGGTTGGAGCAGAGCTGCGTCGTCCTGCTCCCTGGGTGGACCTCACGGTCAGAAGTGAGCATCAGTCCCCGAGGAAGGCGGACGCGTGCTTCCTGCTCCTGTCTCTCGGGGAGCCCGCATTGCTTTGCTCAGGGGAGCCCCGCACACCCCAGCTCGGCCGCCCGCCCCTGTGGCCTCAGGACCCTGCCTTGCCCGTCACCCCACTCACCTGAGCGCTAGCTCTTCTGCCTCTGGGGAAGAGGAGCAAGGGGGCCTGGGAGGAAGGCAGGGGCGTCCCTGGTGCTGACGTGGCCGCCGTTGTAGCCACAGTGACCAGATGAGACATGTGTGGATGTCTTTCCTTTGGTTTCATTTCCTGCTTCTTTCACCAAGTGTGCTTTGTTTGGGGGAAAGAAGAGCTGACTCCACCAGCCCGCTGCCTTCTGTGGGTTTGGTAGAATCTGTTCTGCGCCCGGCTCATCACTATTGATAGCAGTGATGATCATAGCTGGCTGGCAGCAATGTTAACAGTTTTATTTCTTGGTGCCTGTGAAAGGCTGTAGGGGAGGGCTGACCTGATGGAAGGGAAGTACTGGCTCCAGGCATCAGATGAACCCTGGGACCCAGGCTTTACTGCCAGACCCACAGAAGCCCTCGTGTTATCATCTGGTCTTGAGGCTGACATATTACTTAAGATGCATTTAGCAGCAGGAGCAGAATAACCAACTAACGGAAGCTTAATGAGAAAGGCATTTAATTATATTACATAACAGAATGCTAGAGATGGGCATTTCTAAGAACTGTTTAGTAGTTGGAAAATGTTAGGATGTTGGACCCCTGTCTCTGCAACTCTCCTAGCCTGACCCTCATGCACATGAAGTGGCTGCCACAGCTCCCGTGATCAGAGCAGCGTCCCAGGCTGGATCTAAGGGAACAGGTATATAACATGAACTTGTTCCTTAGCAGCTCCTTCATTTTGCTGAGGAGCACAACCCTAACCAGAAGCCACCTAGCAGGGTTCTTCTTAGGGTTCATTGGCCAGAATCTGGTTATATGTCCACTTCTACACTAATCACCAGAAAAGAGAAACAGGAGTAATTGCTTGACTGAAACCAATCCTGTTCATTCCCTGGGTTGGAGGAGGAGCCCACTTTCTCCACTTTGCAGCTGGAACAGAGATGAGTTTCTGTAAACTAAGGGAGAAGAGGGAGATGGCTTCTTGCTGGTTAACCTGCCGAGGCAGCCACTGAAAGCCCCAAGACAGGAATGCCTGCTTGTTCTGCAAGTTCTTCAAGGGAAGAAATCCCATAGCTCCTATCAGTAGTGTACCTCCAGGCTCTCTGTGACTTCTGAGCCTTTACACATGCTGTGTCCTCTGATTGAAACCCCAGACCCTGCTCCTCTGGATCTGGCCAGCATGAGTCTGCAGGTGCCAGCTCGCAGAGAAGTCCCCTTTTACTCGGCTCCTGTCTCCCAGCACTCTGTACGTCCACGGATGCCTTGCTGTGTATCACTTGGTGGCTTATTTTTCTCTCTCACATCATAGAATGTATTTTATTTCCCATCGTAGTCCATTCTGGGAAGACAGATAAAATATCTTGGTCATACTGGTGTCTCCAGTGACTGATGTGTCTTAGAGCATCCAATATACAAAGAAAGGAGTGAGCAATGAAAACGGTGGTCCCCAGGCGGATGCCTTCTTCTCTAAGCCAGGGTTGCCCACACTGGGCACTGTGTGAATGAATGATTCATTCATTCATTCATTGCAGCAAAGGCCACATCACTGGCTCTCTTGCTTGTGTTCTTTCCCTCCCCAGCCCATTTCTCACTCCACTCCCTAGTGAATCAATCATTCCATCAACCTCTGTCTCCCACATTTTTCTTCCTTCTATCTTTGAAAACATTTTCATTGTAAGTTATAACGTCCGTCGTAGAAACTGAGAAACACAAGTATGTAAAGGAAGACAATAAAATGGCATCTCATGGTTCAGAAATAATCACTGTTAACAGTTTGATTCATATCTTTTAATAATTGTGCTAGCATAAATGTGTATGTTTAACATAACACAACATATTATGTTTTTCATTAAACAGAATGTTGTCGCATATTTCTGTGTTAATGCACACCCGTCTCACTGTTTTTTATTGTGATGAAGTACACATCATATGGGCTTCCCAAGTGACTCCAGTGGTAAAGAACACGCCTGCCAATGCAGGAAACATAAGAGATGTGGATTCAATCCTTGGGTCGGGAAGATCCCTGAAGAGGGCATGGCCACCCATTCCAGCTTTCTTGCCTGGAGAATCCCAGCACTGCTTAGCAGCAATGACCCTTTTTTGTCACTAGAGGGCGCCAGGGCAGTAAGGCTGTGCAGGGGCTTGGTTCCTGTACCTTCTCAGTTCAGTTCAGTCGTTCAGTCGTGTCCAACTCTTTGCGACCCCATGGATTGTAGCGTGCCAGTCTTCTCTGTCCATCAACAACTCCCGGAGCCTACTCAAACTCATGTCCATCGCGTCAGTGATGTCATCCAACCATCTCATCCTCTGTCATCCCCTTCTCCTCCTGCCTTCAATCTTTCCCAGCATCAGGGTCTTTTCAAATGAGTCGGTTCTTTGCACCAGGTGGCCAAAGCATTAGAGTTTCAGCTTCCGCATCAGTCCTTCCAATGAATATTCAGGACTGATCTCCTTTTGGATGGGCTGGTTGGATCTCCTTGCAGTCCAAGGGACTCTCAAGAGTCTTCTCCAACACCACAGTTCAAAAGCATCAATTCTTTTGGTGCTCAGCTTTCTTTATGGCCCAACTCTCACATCCATACATGACTACTGGAGAAACTATAGTTTTGACTAGATGGACCTTTGTTAGTAAAGCAATGTCTCTGCTTTTTAATATGTTGTCTAGGTTATTCAAACACGCTTCTTGGCTTGGCAACTCTGGGAAATACTACTTCACCTCTGTCAGGCTGTATTTTTCATCAGTAACTTGAGTGTGTTGGGTTAGGTGTTTCTCTAGGCTTCTCCAAGGATAGAACTTTCTGGTCGTCCTCACAGATGGACATCTCTGTTAGCTGCTCGTGGTCTGGGCATTTAGACAACTTCCTCTTTCACATTTCTCTTAATTCTCTAAATTGTCAGTGTATAAGTACCTGAAAGTTCTCCCAGTTGACCTTAAATCCTTTGGTCCTGGGAGAAGCCTTCTTGACTATGCTCTTGACTTCATGCTGGCCTGGAGCTGAGTATCTCTTGCTGTCCTGAGAGTGATTGATGGGGCTCCATCTGCACACACTGATGGGTTCCATCTACAGACACTGATGCCTACCCCATCCACAGGAAGAGAGTCAGTTGCTTTAAAGCTTCCCCTCAGCTCATTTATATACAACCTAAAGAGGTCCAGAACAAGACTCATTTCTCCACCTCCATGGGCTGCCTCACTGTTGGGTCAGATATGTAAAACAGCTTTTATTCAGAACTTTAAATAAATTTTGTTGTCCAGGAAGAGACTCTTTGCCCCTCATTGTGTTGGCCCAACTCTTCTCTTTTGAAATGAGAAATCTGGTGGTCATCGCTTCATTTCTTTAAACATTTTTGTTCTGGAAAGAAAAAAGCATAAAGAGAAAGCTCTCACTGATAAACCCTCAGCCCAGAAATATCTGTCAACATTTCGCCTAGTTTTATTTTTGTGTTTTCATTCACATTACTGAGATCATACTATAAATACAATCTGCATACTGGGTTTTTCTCTTAACATCATGTTTTGAGCATTTTCTCATATCAATAAAACAGAATTTGAATGCTTGCACATAACTTCATAGAAGAGATGAATCACAATTTGGCCATATCCTCAACGTTGGGTATTGAACTTGCCTCCAGTTTCTCCATGTCATAACGCAATGCCATGAGCTAACTGAAATTCCCCTTACTTACTGTTATTAAGATGTGTTTGAAAGAGTGAGATAGCTGGGCTTAGGAAGGGGAAGAAAAGGGTTTCTGTTACCTTCCAGTTGTGGGGTACCTTTGTACCTTATGTTTATTCTTAGGACAGTCATGGGAGCCAGGTTTTGCAGATGGGAAACTGAGACTGTGCGAGACTTAGGAATTCGAGTGTCACGTCCCATGGCTAGTTAGCAGCTGTGCAGGATCTGACCTTGAATTAGTCTGCTTCTCAGCCTTTGCTACCATGCTGCTCAGTTGCAGATAGAGCAGAGTCTGGGGGGGTCTGGGCTGCAGGGAGCTTGTGGTCTCACCACCAAGGGGTGCTCAGGTCTTAGCTCATCTGTGAGGCCCTGGGGGACTGGATCCACACTGGGGGCAGTGGGGTAAATGAGTGCCCCAGCTTGGAGAACTGGGAGAGGTGACTCTGCTGGGGTGTGGGGTCGAGTGTCTGCCAAAGTTTCCAGCCTGCTTTGCTGAAAACGAGCTTGGGTCCCCGTATCTTGTCCACCACTTTTCTGTACCGCTCTTAATAAACCTGAACCACAGAGTTTGGCTTTGTGCTCATAAATTTGAAGTGGAGTTCTTACCAGGCCTGTCAGCGAGATGGAGAAGGGCAAGTGAGAAGGAGAACTGAATTCTAGGAATCCGGACTATTTTTAAACACATCCTTGTTATTCTAGATCTTACAGGTCACTGGTACCAGAGAGGAATTTTACAGACCTGACAGCTGGTGTTAAAACAGTGAGGCTCAAAATGATAGCCAAGGCATATGTGTGTGGTGTAGCCACACTTCCTCTTTCTCCTCCTTGTATCGTGGGGCAGATTTCCTAGACGTGTCTGAGGTGGAGCCAGCTGGGCCGGTGGGAGGACGGGTGATTTGGGGAGTGAGCTCCAGACTGGGTTTTAGGGGGAAGTTGTGACACCCACTCTGTCACACACAGAGACGTCACCCCAGACCTGCACTCCCCTCCCTGACCTCAGCCTTCTCTTCCATAAACGGCAGGGCAGGGGTGAGGGGAATTAGGACCTCTCTAACGCAGAGGAATTGATGCTTTTGAACTGTGGTGTTGGAAAAGACTCTTGAGAGTCCCTTGGACGGTAAGGAGATCAAACCAGTCAATCCTAAAGGAAATCAGTCCTGAATATTCTTTGGAAGGACTGATGCTGAAGCTGAAACTCAATACTTTGGCCACCTGATGCGAAGAGCTGACTATTTGAAAAGACCCTGATGCTGGGAAAGATTGAAGGCAGGAGGAGAAGGGGACGAGAGGATGAGATGGTTGGATGGCATCACCGACTCAATGGACATGAATTTGGGTAAGCCCCATGAGTTGGTGATGGACAGGGAAGCCTGGCGTGCTGCAGTCCATGAGTCAGGCACAACTTAGCAACTGAACAACAACAAAATTCCCCCTTCATCCCCAGATCTGGATCCTGTGATTGGGACCGCAGATGCCTCTTGGCACACTAGTTTATCATCATCTTGAGCCCCAGTCATCCCCTACTCACCCTGGTCATGCCTACCACTCTGCTTTAAGAGTCTAAGCCTTGGCCATTCATTTTAGCAGGAATTCTCTGGGAGGGACAAGAGGCAGCTTTGTCTGTTTCCTGGTCCTCCATGATCTCAGCCACATTTCCTTATCTGGACACAGCTTGCCTCTTGTTTTCATTTCCCCCAGCACTTCCCGGGCTTCCCCGGTGGCTGAGTGGTAAAGAATCTGCCTGCAGTGTGGGAGACCTGAGTTCGATCCCTGGGTTGGGAAGATCCCCTAGAGGAGGGCACAGCAACCCACCCCAATATTCTTGCCTGGAGAATCCCCACGGACAGAGGAGCTGGCAGGCTGCAGCCCATGGGGTCGCAAAGAGTCGGACATGACCGAGTGACTAGGCACACAGCACTTCCCGCCCATCTTGACCAGAGTTCTCCAGAGAAATAGAACCAGTATAAATAGCGACAGAGGCAAGGAGATGCTTGTTATGAGGACTGACGCACACAGGCACGGAGGCTGATGAGCCCCCATGGTCTGTAGCTGGCAAGCTGGAGACCCAGGAGAGCTGCTGTGTAATCCCAGTCTGAGTCTGAGGCCAGCAGGCCCCAAACCTGAGCTGATGTTTCAGTGAGAGTCTGAAGGCAGGAAAAAGTCATCATCCCAGTTCAAAGGCTGTCAGGTGGGAAGAGTTTTCTCTCATTCACGAAAAGTCAGCCTTTTTGTCCTATTCAGATCTTCACCCAATTGGATGAAGCCCACCCACGTTAGGAAGGGCAATCTGCTTTACTCCTGTCTACTGATTGAGATGCTAATCCCATCCAGAATCCCTCACAGCCACACCCAGCATAATGTTTGAGCAAATGTCTCAGCACCCCGTGGCCCAGTCAGTTGACACATACCGTTAACATCACACCACCCAGTATTCTTCAGCCAGCCACACACTCAGGGATTTTCATGCCCCGTTACAGAAGTTCATGTCCTCAGGCCATTGCACTTACTATCCCCTCCCCCTGGAATGGTCCCCTCTTTTATAAGAAATTCTATTCTTGGTGCCTTAGTTTTTTTTTTAGTGATTTTATTTATTTTTGACTGTGGTAGGTCTTAAAGCTGCATGGACTTTTCTCTAGTTGCGGAGAGCGGGGGCTACTCTCTTGGTGGTGTGCAGGTTTCCCATTGCGGCGGCTTCTCCTGTTGCAGAGCACGGGTGCTGGGTGCGCGGGCTTCGGTAGCTGAGGCACGTGGGCTCAGCAGTTGCAGCTCCCGGGCTCGAGAGCACAGGCTCAGCAGTTGTGGTACGCGGGTTTAGTTGTCCCATCGCATGTGAGATCTTCCTGGATCAGGGATCGAATCTATGTGTCCTGCTTTGGCAGGCGGATGCTTTACCACTGAGCCACTGGGAAAGCCCCTGATTATTTTTTCAAAAGGCATTTCACCAGCTAGAAGGAGAAAGCAAGGTCTGCAATATGCGGAAGTGGCTGAGAGCGCAGACCGGTGCACACCCCGGCTCTTCTGTTTACTAGCTCTCTGGCTTCCCGTTAATCTGTGCTCCCTCGTCTTGACCTCCCTGTAGCTGCTTCATGGGGAGGTTGTGAGGATGGAGGGAGCTAAAGCAGGTAAAACGCTTAGGACAGTATCTGACACACCCTGTTGTGGTCCCAGGACTAAGCAAGGTGCCTGACATATACTGGATGCCCCTAAGTTTTTGTTGAGTGGAATCATTTTTAATGAAGTGAATATAGAAAATACGAGGGACTTCCCTGGCAGCCCCGCGGTTAAGACTTTGCCTTCTGGGGCAGGGGCTGTGGTTTCGATCCCTGGTCAGGGAGCTAGGATCCCCCATACCTTGGGGCCCAAAAGCCAAAACACGTACACATCTGTCTAGTTGGTGGAGAAAGACTTTGCTTATTTCGCTCCCCCTCCCCTAAGACCAGTCCTTTTCTTATGGACAGGAGCTGTCTTTACACAGCCACATATGCACATTTCTGTTGACACCACCAGGAGACAAAAAGCTAAGAAAACAGGGATGGGTGGTTCTCACGTTTCATTCTTTTCCAAGGAGGGAAACTTGCAAAGGAAATCTGTCATTGGGGAAAATGTTATTTCTTGCTCTCAACAGAATAGAGGCACGCTCTGCTCCTTAACACCTAACTTCCGCCATATATGGAGAACATTTAAGAGAAAAGCAAGTGTCTGTAGAAAAGCTGCTCAAAGCCTTTGCTCAAATTACCTGGAGGCCATCCGAAAATATTGTCAGGAGAGGACAGAACCACTGGCAACGTAGGAAGGTGACGTCTGGAGCTTTGGGCACCCAGATGTAATAAAATGCTGTGTGCCCACTGATCCACTCACCCCCCAGAAAAGCCTCTTAATAGAACAGAGAGAGTCATGGTGAGTTACCAAGGTATATTTTAATCAGTATCCATGAAAAATGTCATTGACCTGAGAGGTTGCTAACAGATAATGATGACCAAAGAAAACACGTAATTTTTGAGCCATTGCCTCCTTTAAAATTTCTCTCTACATTTAGATTTCTGTGGATCTGTAGCATAGGCTCCCAAAACTTAGTCCTGAAGGGGTTTTCAAGTGGATATAGTTCACCCTCTGTGAGCATGTAAGTAAGGAAACTGAGGCCCAAGAGGCTGACTTGCTGGAGGACACATGGCCAGTGTGACTCGCACCTTTTTCATTGATCCATCACGTTCACTCAGCCCTCACTTGACCAGGTTCAGCAAAGAGATGCTGCTGTTGCTGCTGCTGCTGCTAAGTTGCTTCAGTCGTGTCCAACTCTGTGCGACCCCATAGACGGCAGTCCACCAGACTCCTCTGTCCCTGGGATTCTCCAGGCAAGAGTACTGGAGTGGGTTGCCATTTCCTTCTCCAGTGCATAAAAGTGAAAAGTCAAAGTGAAGTTGCTCAGTCATGCCCGACTCAAAGAGATGAAGTATTGTCAAAAAGATCCCAACACTTGGAGCCAAACCAATGCGAGATTTGTGGGTAATATGATAAATGGTGTGTGAATGTGGTTGTACACACAGGTGTAACCTCTTAAGACTTCCCAGCCCTACCTGGAAGTACCAGATTCCAGGAGACTGCGGTGATCCCCCTGTGCTCGCCCAGTCTGGATCAGCCTCTATCATATGGCCAAAATCCCACCCGGTGTTTCACTCACTGCTGCAGCCAGAAACACTGGAGATTGCGTGCTCCTTGGCTGGACACCTGAAAGGCCTGCCAGGCCCTGGCTGGGACCTCAAACCCTATCTGGGAGCTGAGGTCCCTCTAGAAGCGCCCGTGAGGCAGTGTGGCCACCCACTTTGGCTCCAGGCCTGAGGAGCTGGCCCCGTGAGGGCAGTGCAGCCTCTCCAGACAGCGTCTGGAGGTGTGTGACCAGCCCGGGCCTGANAAAGACTTTGCTTATTTCGCTCCCCCTCCCCTAAGACCAGTCCTTTTCTTATGGACAGGAGCTGTCTTTACACAGCCACATATGCACATTTCTGTTGACACCACCAGGAGACAAAAAGCTAAGAAAACAGGGATGGGTGGTTCTCACGTTTCATTCTTTTCCAAGGAGGGAAACTTGCAAAGGAAATCTGTCATTGGGGAAAATGTTATTTCTTGCTCTCAACAGAATAGAGGCACGCTCTGCTCCTTAACACCTAACTTCCGCCATATATGGAGAACATTTAAGAGAAAAGCAAGTGTCTGTAGAAAAGCTGCTCAAAGCCTTTGCTCAAATTACCTGGAGGCCATCCGAAAATATTGTCAGGAGAGGACAGAACCACTGGCAACGTAGGAAGGTGACGTCTGGAGCTTTGGGCACCCAGATGTAATAAAATGCTGTGTGCCCACTGATCCACTCACCCCCCAGAAAAGCCTCTTAATAGAACAGAGAGAGTCATGGTGAGTTACCAAGGTATATTTTAATCAGTATCCATGAAAAATGTCATTGACCTGAGAGGTTGCTAACAGATAATGATGACCAAAGAAAACACGTAATTTTTGAGCCATTGCCTCCTTTAAAATTTCTCTCTACATTTAGATTTCTGTGGATCTGTAGCATAGGCTCCCAAAACTTAGTCCTGAAGGGGTTTTCAAGTGGATATAGTTCACCCTCTGTGAGCATATAAGTAAGGAAACTGAGGCCCAAGAGGCTGACTTGCTGGAGGACACATGGCCAGTGTGACTCGCACCTTTTTCATTGATCCATCACGTTCACTCAGCCCTCACTTGACCAGGTTCAGCAAAGAGATGCTGCTGTTGCTGCTGCTGCTGCTAAGTTGCTTCAGTCGTGTCCAACTCTGTGCGACCCCATAGACGGCAGTCCACCAGACTCCTCTGTCCCTGGGATTCTCCAGGCAAGAGTACTGGAGTGGGTTGCCATTTCCTTCTCCAGTGCATAAAAGTGAAAAGTCAAAGTGAAGTTGCTCAGTCATGCCCGACTCAAAGAGATGAAGTATTGTCAAAAAGATCCCAACACTTGGAGCCAAACCAATGCGAGATTTGTGGGTAATATGATAAATGGTGTGTGAATGTGGTTGTACACACAGGTGTAACCTCTTAAGACTTCCCAGCCCTACCTGGAAGTACCAGATTCCAGGAGACTGCGGTGATCCCCCTGTGCTCGCCCAGTCTGGATCAGCCTCTATCATATGGCCAAAATCCCACCCGGTGTTTCACTCACTGCTGCAGCCAGAAACACTGGAGATTGCGTGCTCCTTGGCTGGACACCTGAAAGGCCTGCCAGGCCCTGGCTGGGACCTCAAACCCTATCTGGGAGCTGAGGTCCCTCTAGAAGCGCCCGTGAGGCAGTGTGGCCACCCACTTTGGCTCCAGGCCTGAGGAGCTGGCCCCGTGAGGGCAGTGCAGCCTCTCCAGACAGCGTCTGGAGGTGTGTGACCAGCCCGGGCCTGAATCCGATGGCGCTGGTCTCCCTGGAGCCTCTGGCGTGGTGATGCTGGCAGGTGGCCACGTTGTATGCAACTAGAGGGACCTCAGCTAGAGGGTGTTTCTAGAGGGGCCTCAGCTCCCTGCTGGGGGATGCGTTCAGAGCCAGGGCCTGGCAGGCCTCTCAGATGCCCAGCCAAGGAGGATGCAGTCTCCACTGTTTCTGGCTGCAGCAGTAAGTGAAATACGAAGTGGAATTACAGCCATGTGGCAAGGGCTGACCCAGACCGGGTGAACACAGGGGTTTGCGGAGCTCAGAATTCATCCCAGACTGCACCCTGACAGCTTGCGGGTGGGCTGAGGTTGCAGGTGTGGAGTGAGGTGCAGGTGAGGCTGCTTCTGTGGCTACGGCTGAGTGGACCGGGGCGCCCTCAACCCTCTTTGGAAGAACTTGGCTTTTGGGTGATTGAAGCGCCAATGGGTACCTCCCAAGTGACCACAGAGGAGGAGCCCGGGGTTCCAATGTGTAGGGAGTCAAGAGGGCTGGGGGAAGGACTCCATGACTGCAGGGCTCCAGGCAAGGGAGAGGATGAGGCCGAGGCTGGGAAGGAGAGAGCAGAGGGAAGACACAGGGGCCAGCCACTGGCCCTCTCTCCTCCTCCACGCCCCCTACCAACCCCGTGAATCAGGAGCTTCATTGCAGGGACACCTGCTATTTGAGCCAGAGCTTTGCGATGTGCCCCCGCTGGAGACGCAGGCCCTGCCCCCTCGCCTTGCGGTTCAGCCCCCCGCCTCGCTGAGTCACACCCGCCAAGGAGGGTCCATTCACAGCGAGAGAGGTGGAGTCAGAGGGGTCTCCGAGGCTGGGCCTGCACCTCCTGCCCCACCCGAGCAGCTCTTGGCCCTACCCCCTTCTTCTCCTTCCTTCCTTTCATGACGTCACCTCTCGCCACTGCCCTCACAGCCCGTCCGACCCCTCTGCCGTCTGCTTCTCTGCTTCCTGACTGCAGAGATGCCGCGAGTGGTAGGTGCTGATTAAGATGGATGGATTCGTAAGAGGCATTCAATGTGACTAGAATAAAAAGCACCACAGCCTCGCCTGGACGCGAGGGCTCGCGGCCAGAAAGTAGCATCACTCAGGAGATTACTTTACGACTGCAGCTCATCCTTAAAATAGCCCGGGCCCCTCCACGTTCCATTTCGGTTGCTATTTATATAAATGTAGATACACGCACATATACATTTTTAAACAGAATTTTTTCTCGATTTCCCACCTACCGTCTTCTCTCACTCCTTATAACGGAGACACCTTTTTTTTTTTTTTTTTTTTAAAAAATGTAAGAATCCAAGGTCACTGGGGAAAGGTGACATTCTCTGACCTTCCAAGGGGCTTTTCGGCTTCAGGTCAGCATAAGGGTGGCACCATGCAGGAATTTAGTGGAGCGGGGCTCGAGGTCATCCGTGTCTATTTGGTGATGCTCTGCCCAGACTGTAGAGGATATAACCCAAGCACCACTCCCTTCTCCATCTCCCATGGGACAGTCACAGCATCACCTGTCCTTTAGGAGGCTTGCTCTCCAGATAGAGAGTTGACTTGTTTGATACACAGTCGCTGCTTTGTTAGCAAGATGGAGGAGGTCGGGAAATCGGTTCAAGGTCAGCTAAAAGCGGAAGCTCCCCTCCCCAGGTCCTTCCTCCTTATGTCTGGTCTGGACCTCACTTTATGATGGGAACTAGAGGGGTGAGAGTTCCCGTTAACACATCAGATTTATTTTACTTTTTAATATTATTACATTTATTTGTTATTCTTAAAATACTTTATTTGCTTATTTAGTTGGCTGTGCTGGATCTTTGTTGCAACACGCAGGGCCTTGACTGCAGCACACTGGTTTTTTTTGTTAACTGTGGCTTGTGGGATCTAGTTCAGTGACCAGGGATCAAACGCGGGCCCCTGGCCTTGGGAGCAGGGAGTCTTAGCCATTGGACCACCAGGGAAGTCTCAGATGTATTTTAAAGGATCATAGGCTGCTACTCACTCAAAGTTGAACCCAAGTTTCAAGTTTCTCACTGTTCAAAGAAATAGAGACCTTTTTTAGAGACAGTGCCAAGGAATTATTGAGAGAAGCACTCTGCCCCTTTAGACAAGAAGAGGGCATTAGGGGTTAGTTAGACTCAAGATCTCCAGCATACATTCAGAGGAGTGGGCTAGATGAAGCCTTTATTCTAATAAGCACACAGAGTGAAAGTTGCTCAGCCGTGTCTGACTCTTTGTGACACCATGAACTATACATACAGTCCACAAAATTCTCCAAGTCAGAATGCTGGAGTGGGTAGCCTATCCCTTCCCCAGGGGATCTTTCCAACCCAGGAATCCAGCTGGGGTTTCGTGCATTGCAGGCGGATTCTTTACCAACTGAGCTATCAGGGAAGCCCTTTTATTCTAAAAAGTAGCCACTAAAATCTGTTGGCCTGCAGGATGTGTGTGTGTGTGTTTATGGCTAAACAATGCTGTAGAATTTCCTACCATCTATTAATTTTTTTGTAAGCTCTTTAAAAAGTATAATTGATAGCTGAACAACACCAGGCTGGAAGAAGATGATGTCACTACTCAGCTATTTATAGATCTCCATTCCCTGAAGAGTGCAGAGCTTGATATTTAGACTGTGAAGGCCTGTGGGTAGGACTCCAGCCCAGCTCTGTGCTTCCTGCTGTATGCATCACACGGCTGTCTCATGATATCCGTTGTTAACCACCTGTTTATAAGCAGGAAGCTGAAATATGGAGCCAGCATCTAAATGGAGAATGGAATTACCCAGTTCTATTTTCCCACATTTTTTTCACTAAGCTTTTCCATATATGCATATATATACACACCAGAGAAAAACAGTGTTTGAACCAATTCCAATCTAGATGTACGGTCAGGAGTAAAAATAAATAGTGCTGTCTTTCACTGAATGAAGAAAGAAAGTTGAGTGGACAGAGAGAGATATTGAAGATCAGTTACTGAAGACAGTAATCCTGCGACTTTGCCTTTAATGGTTCTTGTTCTGGGTCCAAAGGTTCGCTGACTGCTATTCAAGTCCATAGAGAACCTTCTGGAACCTGGGTCATTCTTTGTGTAGAAGGCCCCCTGGAGTCTGCTTTTCTATTGATTTGAGCTGTTGTTTTGCTGCTAATTGAGACCTGTAGCGATCCTGTTCTTTGTTGTTGCAGTTGCTAAGTCATGTCAACTCTTTTGGAACCCCATGGACTGTAGCCCACCAGGCTTCTCTGTCCATGGGATTCTCCAGGCAAGAATACTGGAGTGGGTTGCCGTGCCTCCTCCAGGGGATCTTCCCGACCCAGGGATCGAACCTGAGTCTCCTGAATTGACAGGCAGATTCTTTACTGCTGAGCCACCAGAGAAGTCCCATAGCAATCCTGAGGACCCAGAAAAGATAGACTCATCTTGTTCAGAAAACATCCAAATTAATCCTGAAATAGAACTGGCTTCTTTGATTCCTCTGAATCAGCATGACCCGCAGGAAAGTCTGTTAGCAAGAGGGTCAAGGAAGAACTAACTAGAACTCTCAAGGGAAGTGAGGAAGGCAACTTCAGCTAGAGGAAATCTTTGAATGCTGAGAACAAGTCTGAGCCACAGTGGGTTGTGACCACAGACAGGAACTCTCTGGACCAGAGAAGGCTTTTCAGAACCATGGTCAGCAACTTCTGCTACTATCTCGGTATAGGAAGAGCTACAGTAAAATATCCTGCTCCATATCCTGTCTCCCAACCATACTGGCTTGTGACTAAGAGCAGCTTTGGTGGGGAAGGTGGGCGCACAGAGCCGATTTTTCAGAACCACAGCCAGCAGCAGCCCACACTAAAAGCCCCAGATAGAGACTCCTTTGTACAGGAACAGTTCTTTGCTGACACTGCATTGAAAATCACTTCGAGTATAACTACTGCCCATCCAGATACTATGCTGTTTCAAAACTTTACACACACACACACACACACACACACACACACACACACAAATTTATATAAAATGGGTCTGTCCCTTTTATAGCCTCCTCTATGAGGTGAGGAGTATCGTGATCTCAATCAGAATTTTACAAGGAATGCCATTGCTTTCTAGGAGAGCATGGTAACCTCCTGTAGGTCACATGGTGCAAAAGTGACAATAACCTGATTTTCTGGTTCGTGATCTTCTCTGCAGACCATTTGATCACATGAATACCTACTGATCAGGGTGGAATCATAACACTTTGTTGCCATCACATGTAGCAGAGAGAAGTTAGTGAAAAGATACCAGGAAGGAGGGACTGATTTGGCTAGATCATTTCTCACATAATCTTTCCAGACAACTTCCCATTTATAAGGAAACTCTTTTTTCTAATAGTCTGCAACCTAGATAGGATATGTACATGTGTATTTTGCCTCCCCCCTGCATCATTACAATGTTATAAATAATACCTTCTCAGGAGCAATAATACTTTCTCAATAGCATAATAATAGTACTAGATTCTATTCTAAATGTTTTACATGCGTGGTCTCATTAATTTTCATAACTTCGGTTCTGTGAGGTGCACATATTGCCCCATTTGTGGTTAATTTAAGACTAAAATTTAGAGAGGCTGAGCAACTGCTGCAGGGGATCTTCCCAACCCAGGGATCAAACCGGGGTCTCTCACATTGCAGACAGATTTTTTGCCCTCTGAGCCACCCGGGAAGCCCCAAGGAACTATTAAATGCTGCCTATCCAGCTACTAAATGTTACCTATCCAACATATAGCAAAGCCAGGATTGAAACTATTCTTCCAGCCACTGTACTATATTAAGAGCTATTATTTTAGCCTCCTCTCCCTTCCTCATGACTTCTTTCAACTACTGAAATGGAGTTGGTGTTTAGGATTCTATCTCATGTAGATATTGGCGATCTCGTGTCTCACATGGTTTGAGACTTTGGCTTCGCCGAGTTTCAGCCGACTCTCACATCCACTTGTAAGCCATTGTGTAATGACCCCTCTGGCTGTCTTATTTTTATCACAAACAGTTCAACCAAGGGAATGATAAGAATAAGCGTTCACCCGCGTACAGTCTTTCTATCAGCCTTGGTGCTATCTCACTCTTCATTGCCCTTAATTCAAGCAGATGAATCAGTCACTCATACTTTCTGTTTAACTACTGGGTTCTCCAGGTGATCGCTCTCACCTTGCTGTCAGCTCTCCTGGACATTACCCCACTCTCTGTATAATATAACCATCACAGAGCCCATGCCCATTAACTAGGCTGTAGATGCACCCCCTCGTCTATGTCTTGATACTTAAACACAGCTAGTTGCAGGGAATCAACAGAAGAATGTACTGGTTCCCAGTGGTGTTCAGTGACTGTCAGGGCTGAATCTCATTGCCAGTGTCAAGACAGTCCTTCATGTCTGTGGTGGTGTCCTCTGTCTCTTCCTGTGAGTGACCTAGAATGCTGTGACTTCTTATCATTGGGAAACACTCCACAGTCGCTGGATAGAAGGGTAACTCTGCACCTTAGGTCCACAGCAGGGCCTATGGCAGGTTATAGACCTTGCATTCAGAGAGCCATGAGTCTTTTTTTTTTTTTTTTTTTTTTTTTTGCAAGTTTATTTCGCGAAGAATTGGGACCAGTCTCTCTCTGACCTCTTTCTTCCTTTGGCATCCTCAGGTGATGCCAGCTTCCATGGCTGTGATACATTCTCCCCCTCTTTGCTCTGAGGTACTGATGGGCCTCAGAACAGGCCCAGACTCCTTAACCTTTGTGTGTAACGTGTAATGACATCTATACAGTCTGCTCCTCAAGAGCTCCCATGGTCTGTGTGCACCTTGCATGGGAAAGCAGAAAGGTGATGGGGAAATAGAATAGAGCTTAGGGTCCTGCTCCTTCAGATTGTGGGTGGCGCTTACATGCAGTGGGGTTCTCAGCTCTCCTGGAAGCGATAGTGGTACCTGTAGGTCTACATAATGTCTGTAAGACCTGCTGGGGATTTCCAAAGCATGAAAAGCAAAAGGTTCCAAAGGAGACCAGGATTCACCAAACAAAAGGAATTCACCATTCATCATCGCTAGGGGGTTTCCAGGTGGTCTAGTGGTAAAGAATCCGCCTGCCAATGCAAGAGACGAGGAGACGTTGGTGTGATCCCTGGGTCAAGAAGATCCCCTGGAGTAAAAAATGGCAACTCTCTCCAGTATTCTTGCTTTGAAAATGCTATGGATAGAGGAGCCTAGCGGGCTGGGCTCAGTCCATGGGGCCTCAAAGAGTCAGACATGACTGAGCAACTGAGCACACAGCTACACATCACTGGATGTCTTAGGGAGAATGACTGGGTCTATTCACCTACTTGTTTATTCAGCAAAACTTTATTGAGCAGCCTTTTGTGTGTGTGCCAGGAGTTGTGCTAAATAATGGAGAGATAATAGCAAACAAAACAGGTTAAAAACTCATGGTCTCATGGCACTTATATTCAGATAATAGATAAAATAAATAAATAAAATGTTAGTAACAAGGAACAAAAATCAAAGCAAGGGATGCAGATATGAAGTATCATTGGAGGGGAGTGCTAAAATTTTAGATGGGCTAGCCAGAGAAAACTCCAGCAAGAAACTGACTTAACTAATATTTTAACGGAAAATTTTAAATACACTCCAAAGTAGAGAAGAGAGCATCATTAACTTCATGTACACATGACCCAGAGGAAGTGGTTCTTGAGTAAAAAGACCTGAGAGTAGTGAGACGTGAGGCACACAAATGTTGGGGAGAGAGTGTTGCAGGTTCCTTCAAAGACCCTGGGGCAGAAGCTCGCCTAGAATGTTTGAGGAACAGCAAGGAGGCCGTTCAGGCTGGATGGGGGAAGACGGCAAGGGAGGGTGGTGGGAGAGGATGTCAGAGGGGAAATTGGGCTGGTATCATGGGGAAGGGGTCTTGGGGACCATAATACAAACTTTGCGTTTTTTTTTTTTTAACTTTGGTCACCATGTTGCACATTAGATTCTTGGACCTTATTGATCTTGAGCTGAAAGTTTGTACTGTTTTTCCAAATTCACCCTATTTCTCCCAGTCCCTCCCTAGTCCCTGGCAACCTATTCTATTGTTTCTCTGAGTTCTATCTTAATTTTTTAAGATTGCACATGTAAGTGAGATCATGCAGGATTTGTCTTTCTGTACTGGCTTATTTCGAGTCCTTCTGTGCTAGAAGGACTGATGCTGAAGCTGAAACTCCAATATTTTGGTCACCCATGCAAACAGCCGACTCATTGCAACTGTCCCTGCAGCTGGAAAAGACTGAGGGCAAGAGGAGAAGAGGCGTCAGAGGATGAGGTGGCTGGATGGCATCACCGATGCCCTGGACTTGAACTTGGACAAACTCCAGGAAATGGTGAGGGATAGGGAGGCCTGGCGTGCTGCAGTCCATGGGGTCACAGAGTCAGACATGACTCGGCAAGGGAGCAACAACAACACTGACTTGTTTCACTTAACATAATGCCCTCAAGCTCTATCCACATTGTCACAAATGGTAGAATTTTCTTTCATCTCATGGCCGCATAATATGGTGTTTTATATATAGTCACTGCATTTTGGTTATCCATGTATTTGTTGATGGATGCCTAGGCTGTTTCCATATCTTGGCAACTGTGAATAATGCTGCAGTGAACATGGAGTGGGTACAAATATCTCTTTGAGACAGTGATTTCATTTCCTTTAGACAGTCTATCTGAGTGACTTCACTTTCACTTTTCACTTTATGCACTGGAGAAGGAAATGGCAACCCACTCCAGTGTTCTTGCCCAGAGAATCCCAGGGACAGGGGATCCTGGCGGGCTGCCGTCTGTGGGGTCGCACAGAGCCGGACACGACTGAAGTGACTTAGCAGCAGCAGCAGCAGTCTATCCAGAAGTGGGATCACTGGACTGTGTATGGTAGTTCTACTTTTAGTTTTTGAGAAACTCCCATACTGTTTTTCCGTAGTGGCTGTACCAATCTACTTTCCCACCAGTAGTACACAAAGGCTACTTTTTCTCCATGTCCTCACCAACACTCGTTAATTATTGTCTTTGATGATAGTCATTCTAACAGGTATGGTATAAGAGGTCATTGTGGTTTTGATTTGCATTTGCCTGACGAGTCATTGATGTTGAGCATCTTTTCATATTCCTTTTGGCCACTAGAATATCTTCTTTTTTAAATTGTCTATTCAGTTCCTCTGCTCAGTTTTAAATCAGATTATTATTCTTATTATTTTTGCTGTTGTGTGGGTTCTTTATGTACTTTGAATATTAATCCCTTATCAGATAGGATTTGAAAATATTTTCTCTCATTCTGTAGGTTGCCTTTTCATTTTGTTGATGGTTTCCTTTGCTGTGCAGAAGTAAGGTCTTTGGATTTAGAAGGAAGATCTCTAGGTTTTGATCTCACTGACATGGGGAGTCACTGCAGATTATTAAAGAGATGAGATGATTCACACTTTAACAGGATCCTTCTCATTTCAGTGAAGGATAGACTATGGGGACAAATGTAGCAATTTTTTTTCCTTCAGGGAAGATCTGTTGCATGGTAATAATCCAGGTGAAAGAGAAGGGTATTGGATTAAAACAGTCACATGAGGGCTAGTAAGGAGTGGTTGAAATATGGATATAGGTTTGAGGTCTAAAATAATAATAGACTGGTTGTGGATATGAAAGAAAAAATTCAAGTCCGACTCCAAGGTTTTGGGCCTGAACAGCTGGAATGGTGGCTTTCCCCATTTTCTCAACTGTAAATTGCTGATGCTGCTGCTGCTCTTAACAAATGGATTACTGAGAGACTCTGAGTTGAATGGATGAGCCAGCAATGCCATTTTAGATTCCTTGGGCAGAAGGCACCTCTTCAGGAGATGGTATTGTGGCACCTAATTGGTCATCTCTACATAGATGTGTTTATCGTGTTTTGGAATTTCTTAAAGATTTGAAGCTGGTTAAACATTACTTTCTGAACACATAGGTACTCTTTGCAGATTGCTATATATCATGCATGCAGCTAATCCAATCACATACATTTTGTTTAATCCTTAAAGCAAACCTGTTGAAAAGATCTTGGTAAACTTCCCTGGTGGCTCAGACAGTAAAGTGTCTGCCTACAATGCGGGAGACCTGGGTTCAGTCCCTGGGTTGGGAAGATCACCTGGAGAAGGAAATGGCAACCCACTCCAATATTCTTGCCTGGAAAATCCCATGGTTGGAGGAGCCTGACTGGCTACTCAAACCAGGGTCGCAAAGAGTCGGACACGACTGAGCGACTTCACTATGTATCTATCTATCCTTACTGTGGGGCTTCCTAAGCTGGCACTAATGGTAAAGAACCCGCCTGCCAATGCAGACACAGGTTTGATCCCTGGGTCGGGAAGATCCCCTAGAGGAGGAAATGGCTCTTCAGTGTTCAAGAACCCCCTCCCGTGTTCTTGCCTGGAGAATCCCATGGACAGAGGAGGCTGGGAGGCCACGGTCCACGGTGTGGCAGAGTGGGACACGACTGAGCTACTTAGCACACATGCACATCCTTACTTTACAGATAAGAAGACTGCAGATCAGTGAATTTTAAGGAAAAATGGCCACAATCACTCAGCCTGTCTGTGGTACAGCTGCCATTTAAACCTAAGTGTGTCTAATCCTAAAGTTTTTTTCTCTGAACTCTTGACAGTCTACTGCAGGGGCCCCGTACTTCTGGGATCTAATGCCTGATGATCTGAGGTGGAGCTGATGTAATAATCGAAATAAAGTACGCAATAAATGTAACATGCTTGAATCATCCCCAAACCATCCACACCTTACTCCCTGGTCTGTGGAAGAACTGTCTTCCACAAAACTGGTCCCTGGTGCCAAAATGGTTGTGGGTCGCTGGTCTACTGCCTTCCACTTCCTTTTTTTGCTCAAAACCCCAAAGCACCCACCTCTTTTGATCAGAGTTCTCCCACCTCTTTGTAGCAAAAAAGTATTTTAAAACTTCTCCATAATACCACAGTCTTGACATATAAAGATGATAGTGGTCCTTTTATCTTTAATGTGAGTTATAAAATTGTTCCCGGTTGATTATTTGTCTTGATTTTATGGTATTTTGTTTCATGGAAAAATTTACTTAAAAATCACATCTGTAGATTCTTTTTATGGGGTTAGGGCATAGTGTCGTATTTAGCAAGGCTGTCTGAATGATGAGATTATAAAATAATTTCCTGATTCTAACCATTTCATGTTTAACTGTTTGCTTCATCTGAAATTTGCTTGGTGAATGTTGTGAAGCAGTGTCCATTTTTCACTTTTCTCGGGTTCTAAAGATCTGTGTGGGGCTTCCCTGGTGACTCAGTCGTAAAGAATCTGTCTGCAGTGTAGGAGCAACAGGGGACACGGGTTCAGTCCCTGAGTGGGAAAGATCCCCTGGAAGAGGGCATGACAACCCACTCCAGTAATCTCATCTGGAGAATCCCCATGGACAGAGGACCCTGACGGGCTATGGTCCGTAGGGTCGAAAAGAATCAGATATGACTGGGGCTGCTTAACACGCAAAGACCTGTGTGATCATCACTTACTGAGTAATTCCTCCCTGTCCCCACTGACTTGAAATAAATGTTGCCTTTGTGGTTTATCATATATTCCAATATGCTTTTTAGTCTATTTCTGGCCTTTCTATTCAGTAGATCTATCTGTACCTTGTCAGGGCTACACTGTTTTAACTATTAATATTATATAGCTTTGTAATTAAAAAATTTTTTTTGATGTATATCATTTTTAAAGTCTTTTTTTGAATTTGTTACAACATTGCTTCTATTTTTTTTTTTTAATGTTTTTGGCTTTTTGGCCACAAGGCATATGAGATTTTAGCTCCCCAGACCAGAACCCACACCTCCTGCACTGAATGATGAAGTCTTGACTGCTGGACGGCCAGGGAAGTCCCCTGTAATGTTTTTTTAAAATCATTTATTAGTAGTCTGCTATTACTCCTGTTTTTCCAGAAATTTCCTAAGTATTCTTAATTGTTTATTTTTCCATGTGAATTTGAGAGCCTGCTCATCTAGTTATACAAATATCTGTTAGTATTTTTATTGGAGTCAAGTGAAATTTACAGATTGACTTAGGGAGAATTTTAAATCTTTGTGGTGTTGGAACTTCCTGGTCAAGAACACAGGATGCCTTTCCATTTGTTAAGTTTTAATATTTTCTTCATACGCATTTCCCAGTGAGTATATCTCTGTGTATTTTAGCTTTTGTGTTACTATTATACAGCACTCTCGTTCACTGGTTGTTTGCATTTGGAAAGCTGATGACTACTGCTTATTAATTCTGTACTTAACAACCCAGTTGGATTCCTTCACTGGTACCTTCAGACCAATGCTAAAAATTCGTATTTCTTGGCATTTCAAAGCATTCTTGTGATACTTCGAATGTTTCCCAAACAAGCATGAAGCAGCCTTTTGAGTTGAGGGAGGTGTGTATGTGTGATCATATATGCAAGTTAAGTATTTTATTGTATTTTAAGATGAAAGCAAGAGTTTTATTTTGATTGAGAATGCTTGTTGAATTTTATAAAGTGTTTTTTTCAGTGTCTATGGAGATGATCATATGATTTTTCTCTTTTGATCCATTAGTATGAAAAGTATGGTAGTAGACTTCTTAACATATCCCCATGTTTGCAGGATACGTAACTTGTTTGTCTGAGGTATGTCTTTTACTGTCCCGATGGATTCCGTTTGTGAATATCTTAGTTGAATTTGCAGTACTATTTTAAGTAAGGTTGGTCTGTAGTTTTAATTTATGTTATTGTTTTTTAGGTCTTGTTGCCAGTGTTTTACTGGCTTTATGAAACATTTTGTAAGCTTTCCTTCTTTTTCTGTGCTCCACAATAGTTTAAATGGCATGGCAGTTGTCTATTCCTTCAGGATTAAATAGAATTTTCTGTTAAACTAATCGGGCTCAGTTTTTTTTAGTGGGTTCAACTCTCTAACAACTTTTTTCTATGACCATTATTTTCTTTACTTATAGCTTTCTAAAGATTGGTTTTGGTAATTTGTACATCTCTATAAAATAGTTCATTTCATTCCGGATTGCAGGTTTAGCTGTGTAGCATGGAGCAAATAAGTCATTGTTTCTTCACCCCATTTCTTATCTTGTGCATTTTGCTTTCTTCCCTTCTTTCCTTGATTGTGATAGATAGCAATTTATTTTACATTTTCTCAAAGAAACAGGTCTTAAATTTATATATCAGTTCATTTAAAAAATCATTGATGGTCCAGTGTTTAGAACTCCACACTTTCACTGTTCAGGGCCTGGGAACTAAGATCCCACAAGCCACATGATGGGGTTAAAAAAAAATTATAAAATAAAATGTTGATTAATTAATTCTTTATTGAATTAATTCTGCTTTTACATTCCTTCAGTTCAATTCAGTCGCTCAGTCGTGTCCGACTCTTTGTGACCCCATGAATCGCAGCACGCCAGGCCTCCCTGTCCATCACCAACTCCCGGAGTTCACTCAGACTCACGTCCATCGAGTCAGTGATGCCATCCAGCCATCTCATCTTCTGTCATCCCCTTCTCCTCCTGCCCCCAATCCCTCCCAGCATCAGAGTCTTTTCCAATGAGTCAACTCTTCACATGAGGTGGCCAGAGTACTGGAGTTTCAGCTTTAGCATCATTCCTTCCAAAGAAATCCCAGGGCTGATCTCCTTCAGAATTTGGTTTATTTTATTACTTAGTTTTCTTCTCCAGATCTACCTCAGAGCTTACATTTATACAATATTATTTACAAGTTGCAGGACATAGTTCATATATCTTTCATCTGATTCTTATGAACCCCTAAGGTAATTGGCAAGTACCCCTGTTGTACAAATTAGAAATCGGAGAAGTTAGATGACTTGCCCAAAGTTACACAGTGAGAAAGGAGCAGAGATGGGACTCCAATGGTGCCCACCCTCCCCAGGGGCTCTTTTCCCAGCTTGTCCGTGGGTCATTCCCCATCCCAGTACCTTCCGGCATTTGTGCCAAACTCCACTCTCCTTCAGCCACTTCAGCATCTGCAAAGGAACATCACAGCATGTGGAGGTTCAGAGAGATGAAAGTGAGTCACTCAGTCGTGTCCGACTCTGCGACCCCATGGACTATACAGTCCATGGAATTCTCCTGGCCAGAATACTGGAGTGGGTAGCCGTTCCCTTCCCCAGGGGATCTCCCCAACTTAGGGATCAAATCCAGGTCTCCCATATTGCGGGCGGATTCTTTACCAGCTGAGCCACAAGAGAAATGCCAGACCTTCTAATTCCAGCCACAAAGCAGTTGCTGATTCTTTCCTACACTTGCACCCAAGTCCTTCCTTATAAGCTCATGAAGCTGACCCAGGAAGGATCTCTCCTGGGCTGTGGCCTTTCCCTCAACGCTACCTGGGCAGCCAAGAGAACATTTTCTGTGTTTTCCTCTTTGTCGCACCACAGCCACCAGAATTCCTTCTTGGCCTTGGGGGTGGATCAAACATAGGTTCGTGGCCCGCGAATGGAGTCCTGGAGCAGCAGAGTAGGAGGGGGTGTTGCTCATAAAAAGCATGCGTGTCCTGTTTCTCCAGGTGGGGCTGCACCTAGCTAGCAGGTGTCCCTCTCACTTTCACATTCATTGTACGAAGGCATCTTAGAGAAAACGGGACACAAAGCGCATCTCCCCAGATGCCCTGTCTTGTAAAAGTCAACAGTTCATCTGCTCTCTTGGCAGTGATTTTCAACTGGGAAAAATCAAAGGGAAACTGCAGTTCTCCCTGTATCTTTTATTTATCTTTGAGTTGTTGCCCCGTATTTGTTTTACCCTCCGCCATTTGCCTTTGAAAGAGTTGGTTGGAGGGACGTCATAAAGGGTTGAGTTGACATGTGCAGACTTTACGGTTTTTGTTCTTAAACTGCTTTTTTGTTTGAAACTACTCTCTTTTGTTCTTAAACTACTTCTGTCCCATCCCTCTGACAGTGAAGCTCAGCAGGACCTGGGCACTTCCTGAAACCGCTTCATCCCTTCCCAAAGCCTTGTCCTCACCCTCATGTCTGATCTGTCACCAGGGCTTGCTGGCTCTGTCGTGGAAATGTCCTCTCTACTTAGTTCGTCCTTCTCTCCTGTGCCTCTGGGTTCTGTGAGGTGCTTTGGTTCAGAATGCCCCATGCCAACTGCTGTGGATCCCAAACCCCATGGACAATGGGTGGAATCGATCCTGCTGCTCTTGTTCAGCTGCTAAGTCATGTCCAACTCTGTGACCCCTTGGACTGCAGCATGCCAGGCTCCTCTGTCCCCCACTTTCTCCCTGAGTTCTCTCAGGTTCGTGTCCATTGAATCGGTGATGCTATCTAATCATCTCTTTCTCTGCCTCTCCCTTCTCCTCCTGCCCTCAATCTTTCCCAGCATCAGGATCTTTTCCAATGAGCTTCTTCTTCGCATCAGGTGGCTAAAGTATTAGAGTTTCAACTTCAGCATCAGTCCTTCCAATGAATATTCAGGATTGATTTCCTTTAGGATTGACTGGTTTGATCTCATTCAGTCCATTTAGGATTACTGGTTTGATCTCTTTTCAGTCCATTTGGGATTGACTGGTTTGATCTCCTTTCAGTCCGAGGAACTCTCAAGTGTCTTCTCTGGCACTACAATTTGAAAGCATCAATTCTTCGGCACTCAGCCTTCTTTATGTTCGAACTCTCACATCCAAACACGATTACTGGAAAAACCATAGCATTAACTCTGTGGACCTTTGTCACCAAAGTGAAGTCTCTGCTTTTTAATAAACTGTCTAGGTTTACCATAGCTTTCCTTCCATGGAGCAAACATCTTTTAATTTCATAGCTGCAGTCACTGTCTGCAGTGATTTTGGAGACCAAGAAAAGAAAATCTGTCACTACTTCTGCTTTTCCCCCTTCTGTTTGCCATGAAGTGATGGGAACAGAGGCCAAGATCTTAGTTTTTTGAACTGAGTTTTAAACCATCTTTTCCGCTCTCCTCATTTACCCTCATTAAGGGTCTGGTAGTTCCTCTTCACTTTCTGCCATTACAATGGTATCATCTGCATATCTGAGATTATTGATATTTCTCCAAGAAATCTTGATTCCAGCTTGTGATTCATCCATCTGGCATTTCACATGATGTACTCTGCATAGAAGTTAAATAAGCAGGGTTACGATATAGAGTCTTGTCATATTTCTTTACCAGTTTGGAACCAGTCAGTTGTTCCACGCCTGTTTCACTGTTGACCCACATACAGGTTTCTTAGGAGGCAGGTAAGGTGGTCTGGAACTCTCATCTCCTTAAGCCTTTTCCATAGTTTGCTGTGATCCATAGTCAAAGTCTTTAGCGTAGTCAGTGAAGCAGAAGTAGATGTTCTTCTGGAACTCTCTTGCTTTTTCCCATGATCCACTGAATCCTGCTGTGGGAGCACTTAATGATTTCACTCTCAGAAAACTGATTCACATCCTGTGTGTGCAGTCAGACCCACATCCATGAGCACACAGGTCTGTCTCTCCGTGTCTGTGTATGAGCTGTGGCTTTCTCTCTGCTCATTCATCCTTTTACCTGGGCCTACNTTAATGATTTCACTCTCAGAAAACTGATTCACATCCTGTGTGTGCAGTCAGACCCACATCCATGAGCACACAGGTCTGTCTCTCCGTGTCTGTGTATGAGCTGTGGCTTTCTCTCTGCTCATTCATCCTTTTACCTGGGCCTACCTGACAGTGGATGAATGGTAGCAGATGACAAAGGGTTTAGGGGGAGATGGGGTAGGAATTTAAAGTTGAAAAAAAAAATCTGCATGTACCTGGCATTTTCCCCTATTAACATAATTTTGGGATCCTTTTTGCTGCAACAACTTAAAGGTTCCTACTGCTCCCCAGAAGTTTCCGTGACTCTGGTCCCTCCAGTCTCAAGGTGGCTAGAGAGACAGGAGCCTTTGCACAGGCCGTGGCTGGCAGGAGAGGAGATGTCAGAGGGACCGGGTCTGACATGGTGATGCTGTTGCCTCATCTCCCTGGCAGCTTCCAGACAGGGCCGCCCAGGAACCTGGAACATGCTGGCTGCCGTCTGCTGGCTGGGACTGAATGTTCCCAGAGCCACCAGGACTCTGGAACTTGCTTCCTTTTTCTGCAGATACAAAGGCACATTTGTTGGTTTTCTTTATGTGTTACTTAAGCAAATGCGTATTGAGCCCCACTGGGCCCCGCAGGGGTGGGGGGACAGGGTGAATGGGCCTCAGTCCTTCCTGACACCCTTCCTGGTGAGAGAGAGTGGGAAGAGAGGTGGTTAGACATGCTGTGAGACCCCCAGAGGCCTCAGGGAAGGACTAGCTCTTATTCAGCTGGGGATTCAGAGAGGCTTCAGGGAGAAGATTGAAGATGGGGCTAAACCTTGATACTCAGGGAGGACTTAAATAGGAGGAGGGGAATGGTGGGAATTCCAGGCAAGGGGAAGGTCAGCTGGCTGGGTGTGGCGGTGGGAGGCCCAGCCAGTGCTGGTCATGGCAGCAGAGTGATTTGCCTAGAGCGAACCTTCTTATGGGGTCACTTGGAGCTGTGGCTGGGAAGGTGGCAGGGAGATGTTTGGGAGGCCTGAAATGTCCAGCTCAGGAGTGTGGCCTTGCCCATAGGCCACGTGGGTGCATGCTCAGTAGTGCCTGACTCTTTTGTGACCCCATGAACTGTAGCCCACCAGGCTCCTCTGTCCATGGAATTTTCCAAGCAAGAGTACTAGAGTGGGTTGCCATTTCCTCCTCCAGGGGATCTTCCTGACTCAGGGATAGAACCCATGTCTCCTGCGTCTCCTGCGTCGACAGGCAGATTCTTTACCACTGGACCACCTGGGAAGCTCCTACAGCCGAGGGAGCCAGCTGATGTCCTAGGCAGCAAGTGGCAGGACAAGGCTGTGCGTCAGCCTCTGGGGGGGCAGGGGAGAGTTGTCTAGCCACCTCTGGGGCCAGGGAGGGTGGCTGGTGCCCAGCGCCTCACAGCCGCACTGACTGGGGTGGAGAAGCCCCGGCAGCCTGTGGATGTGGGCGTATCCATGGAGATACAGGATGACACCTTTGTCACAGCCAAGGAGCAATGCAGAGAAGAGAGGGGGCCCAGGACAGAGCTGGGAAGGCCGGGCAAGAGCAGCTCGTCTCCTTCTGTGTTTGGGTCAGAGGCTATCACTGCAGCTGACGTGGCCGTGGTGAGCAGGCTGCCCACGTGCCGCTCTCTGTCTTTGGAAGAGAATGCACAAGAGTTTCTAAGAAGAACCTCATAAAATTCCTCTATTTCCTATTAAATTAAGCTCTAATAAATTGTCCTGCGCTGCCCCCCCCCACCATATCACATGCATTATTTAATTTGTTTTAGATGGGGTATATTCCCCAGGATGTATAAATCCATGGAAATTTATTAAGTTTTGACAAGAGTTACTGAATGTCATATCAAGTTTTTCAAACTGGCAAATGTTGGATGGTTTGAAAAATTATTAATTAATGCATAACATTAAATACCAATAAATTGCATGGTGTATTTATGGACTATCTTTGAAGGTCATTAAATATGCATATCGGGCAGTAAATCTGTTCTCTCCTATAAATCTGTTCTGAATTGAGGCAAGTGACGGTTTAAGTGGTGGTGGGGGGAGGGGTAGGCATCCCTGGACATCCCTGGGGGCCCAGGTGGTACACAGGAACAAGGGACCAATCTCCTTCATCTCCATCACTCCCTCTAATGGAATGGGAAGCAGACTTGAGTCAGTGGGCCATTTAGGTTTCAGATGTGGAATCAGGAGAGCAAAACTCTGGAAGCTGGAGAGATGGAGGTGACAGTGTCTGCTCCAAAATCTATGTCTTCAGTGGTTATCGCCTGTATCACTGTCAGCTGCTGAAATAAGAGCTGTCTAGAGCTGAGGGCCTGTCATGCGTTCTGATGTGTGTTAGTTGCTCAGTCGTGTCCGACTCTTTGCGACCCCATGGGCTATAGTCCACCAGGTTCCTCCATCCATGGGATTCTCCAGGCAAGAATACTGGGGTGGGTTGCCAATCCTTTTTTCAGGGGATCTTCCCAACCCAGGGATCAAACCTGGGTCTCCCGCACTGCAGGCAAAGTCTTTACCACATGAGCCACCAGCGAAGCATCTGGTCCTAGCCCAGTCACGGAGGTTAAATGCCTTTCCTACACAGCTCATTCCCCAGGGGAGGGCTCTGGGTCCTGCCCACTCAGGGCATGAAGGGTGGGGATGTGTTGCTTCTTGTATCTGCTTGTCAGTGTAGCTTTCTCTGCATGTCACTTTTGCAAGAGCTGGGGGATCTGCCAGAGCTGCTTTCTTTCCTGGGCAGCTGACACCGCTGTGCCCTTCCTGCTCGGGGAAGCAGGTCGGTCTGTGACTCCTTCGTCAAGTTGTGTGGGTTGTGTCAGCCACGCCCCCTCCACAGCACTCTGTGGGGACTGCCCAGGGACTCTGCCAGCACATGGCTGCGAGTTCCTTCCTGTACCCTGTAGCTTTTGGCCTACCTGAGGGAGCCTTGCTGGGGTCAGGCATCATGGGGCCGCTTGACAGAGGAAGAAACTGAGGCTCGGAGACGCTAGGCTGCCCCCCAGCCTGGTGTGAGTTTGGGGCCCAAGTGTTCTTTTAAAGCGTTTATCTTGTAAGCTGCGGCAAAGTTGACATAGTGTGCTGTATTAACCACATGTTGCTCTGAGGTGTTAAGTCCCTTAACCTTCTCTGCTGTCTCCACAACACATCTCCAGGCTTCTGTCATCCTCTCAGCGGAGACTCTGTACACACTAAACTATCACGGCCCGTCTGTCTTAGCTCAGGCTGCTGTAACAGAAAACCATAGGCTGGGTGGTTTAAGCAACAGAGAGTTAGCTGTCACAGTTCTGGGAGCTGGGATGTTCAAGATCAAGGCACCAGCAGATTGGGCTCCCAGTGAGGGCTCACTTCCCGGCTTGCAGGCAGCCGTCTTCTTGCTGTGCCTCTGCATAGCCCTTCCAGTGTGTTCATGGAAGGAAAGAGAGCTCTCTTCCTCTCTTTTAAGGGCGCTAATTGCATCATGAGGACCCCAGCCTCATGACCTCAACTTGACCTCATCACCTCTCAAAGGCCCCACCTTTTAATACCATCACATTGGGACCATGGAGAAAACTGAGCCCTGAAGAATTGATGCTTTCGAACTGTGCTGGAGAAGACTCTTGAGAGTCCCTTGGACAACAAGGAGATTAAACCAGTCAATCCTAAAGGAAATCAACCCTGAATATTCATTGGAAGGACTGATGCTGAAGCTCCAATACTTTGGCCACCTGATGCGAAGAGCTGACTCACTGGAAAGACCTTGATGCTGGGAAAGATTAAGGGCAAGGGGAGAAGGGGGTGGCCAAGGATCAAATGGTGGGATGGCACCACTGACTCAATGGACATGTGTTTGAGCAAACTCTGGGAGGTGGTGAGTTTGAAGGACAGGGAAGCCTGGCATCCATGGGGTTGCAAAGAGTCAGACACAACTTAGCTACTGAACAACAGCAAGGGGCTAGGGCTTCAGCATATAAATTTTGGGAGACAAACACCATCTCCCCTCCCCTCACGGACCCTGATGTACTGACATCAATTTCCGTACTCTTTCCTCTGTTGCTTGGTACAGATGGAGGCTTTTTCTAGGGAAGCAGCTCTTGGAGAGGAAATAGAATCTCGTGAAGGTGACATTTCCTGGTAAGATGGAGACATGGGAATGGTGATGAAAGTGAGACTGTTTTCTAGACACCCTAGGTGGCAATCCAGCTATTCACCGGGCACCTCTCCCCCCACCAAAGCTGCGGATGGGAGTGAAATAAGAAATAATTTTTTTCCTGCCAAGGCCAGAGCCCAGGATGTGGCTGGGGCTTCCCCAAGACCAGAGTCTGGCAGGGCCTGTGGTCCAGGTTTAGGGCCAAAGAGGGGAACTCTGACCTCTCCTGGGATATCTACCTCTGCCAAACTGGTGGTCCCGTGCTGTGCTGCCCAAGCGCTATTCTGAAGAGAGACACAGGAAGGAATCGGGCAGCAGCTGGTTGACTGACAGCTGGGGGCTGTCCTGTGTGTCCACCCATCCTTCTATCAATGGAAAGTCCTCCATGCGCCTAAGGAGACCTGTTTCTCTCTAATTCTTGGTTTATTTGGTAAAGCTAGAAAGCACGCTGTTCTCTTAGGACTGGGGTATCAGAGTCTGCTAGCGTCCCTGGGCCCCAGCTCCCAGCACTTTCTGAAGTATCTGCTTCTCTCTTCTGCCCCACTGTCTCGCAGAGGCAACTGGGACACAAAGGGAGGCCTCACTGGGCAGTTAGAAAGATACGTTTTCCAATTTGGCTTTATCATTCATTTGCTATGTGACCTGAAGCAAACGGCTTCACCTCTCTGAACTTCAATTTCTTACTTGTGGGGGGAAAAAAAGGAATGGTATTAATATCTCCAAAAAGGAAAGCCTATTTGGAAAGCACCTGTTCATGATACCAACGCAAAGTGGTGCTGAAGAATTACCGGCAGCCCTCTGCTCTCCCTGGGCCTCAGTTTTTTCATCTGTGAAGTGGGGATAAAGTAGGTTTCAGAGGGCAGTTGGGAAGATTGAAGGAGAGAGCGTGTGGAAAGTCTGGTACATTGAGGCTTGGGTAATATCACTCCTTCCACTGTTCGCAGTGTGGAGCCCAGCAGGCGTGGATTCTAAATGTAGGGGATGCTTCACAGGCTTTCTGGGCAGTGGACGTTTCCATGCGTGTCCCAGGAGGAATAGTCAGCATAGTGTCTTACTCCTCCACCGTGGTTTTCTTATACTTGGTGATGGTCACCGAGACACTGGGAGGCCCATGGCAGTCAGCATGGGGTTACTTTAAATTCTTAGCTTAGAACATGGGTCAAGTTCATTCTTTCAGAATGGGTGGTCCCTCAGTTCCTGTTAATTTGGTCTCTGCTCCTGTGATATGTGTTCTCAAGGAACCTTTCTGCATAATGTGCAGTAATACACTCCTGACCTGGAAGAATCAAACCTGAAGCCTCGTCTATCAGGTACATTCTCAAGGACTGAGAAAGAGCAAAGCTACTACCGAATGACCAAATGAACTGCTGCAAACTCCATGTGCAAAAACTTAGGCAGATTCCTCCCAGAGATTTACCAGGCTTTCCCTAGGGACTTACGGAGTGTGGCTCTTGGCATAGTTTTTTTAAGCTGTATGTGTGTGTGGTAAGCATGTGTGTGTTAGTCTCTCAGTTGTGTTTGACTCTTTGTGGCCCTATGGACTGTAGCCCACCAGGCTCCTCTGTCGATGGGATTCTCCAGGCAAGAATACTGGAGTGGGTTGCCATGCCCTCCTCCAGGGGATCTTTCTGACCTAGGCACTGAACCTGTGTCTCATATGTCTCCTGCAATGGCAAACGGGTTCTTTACTACTGAGTCCCCAGGGAAGACCCTCTGAAATGTCAAGGAGCATCAGACTCACCTGGAGAGTGAGTTCAAACCCAGATCCCTGATCCTGCCCCCAGAGATGCTCTTCCAGAGGTCTGAGAACGGGCCCTGAGAACTTGAATGACTGACAAATGCCTGGCCGATGCCCACCTTGCTGGCACAGAATGGTGCCCTGAGTGGCCAGATCTGACAGACCAGCGTCTCAAAGGTGGTCTCTGGACCAGCAGCATCCTTTGGGAGCTTGTTAGAAATGCAGATTGTCGGGCCCCACTGAANTGGGTCATAAGGCAGTTCTATTTCCAGATTTTTAAGGAATCTCCACACTGTTCTCCATAGTGGCTGTACTAGTTTGCATTCCCACCATCAGTGTAAGAGCGTTCCCTTTTCTCCACACCCTCTCCAGCATTTATTGTTTGTAGACTTTTTGATAGCAGCCATCTGACCAGCATGAGATGGTACCTCATTGTGGTTTTGATTTGCATTTCTCTGATAATGAGTGCTGTTAAGCAGTCCAGTATTCTTGCCTGGAGAATTCTATGGACAGAGGAGCCTGGCGGACTATAGACCATGGGTCACAAAGAGTCGCACATGCCTGAGCAACTAAGACTTACTCAGTGGATCGAGGCACNTTGCATTTCTCTGATAATGAGTGCTGTTAAGCAGTCCAGTATTCTTGCCTGGAGAATTCTATGGACAGAGGAGCCTGGCGGACTATAGACCATGGGTCACAAAGAGTCGCACATGCCTGAGCAACTAAGACTTACTCAGTGGATCGAGGCACTGGAGTATTATTCAGTGACAGAAACGCCTAGAGCAGTCCAAACCCGTTGGCAGTCACTTGCCACCCCTCGCACCACAGCCCCATGTAAGGAAGCAGAGAGATAAAGGCATGAAGATCAGCAAGAAACAACGTGATGTGCAACGTACAAGACGCTGTTCCTCTTACTTGGCACTAAAACCAGGTTCCTCTGTGATGAGCCCCAGGTCGTCCTGTCCCCACACGCCTGCCCAGCCTGCAGGTCCCCAGCATTCCCACAACCGCTGCTCAAGTCCATTTCTGTCCCTGATCTGTGGACTGTCTGTTCCTTCCTCATGGCTCAGCCCCTAGCTCCACGCCGGCCTGTGCTCCACCTGGACACACACGCATCCACTCACGCTCCTCCGTCTCTACCTTTCTGTTTTATTCATACTGGGCACTTATCACCCTGGGCATAATGCTACATAATTATCTTCTCCTTCGGTCATTCTCTACCTCAGTCTGGAACATGAGTTCTAAAGGTGTGGGCTTAAGATGCTGTGTTCTCCTGGCTTCCGGAACCGCTGGTACAAGAAGCTGCTTGGCATAGCTGTCCCTGGGGATGTTGGTGGACTCCAATTGGGCAGCTCTTTGTGATTTTGAGGGGCTTCCCTTGCAGCTCAGTTGATAAATAATCTGCCTGCAGTGCAGGAGACCCGGGTTCAATCCCTGGGTTGGGAAGACCCCCTGGAGAAGGAAATGGCAACCCATTCCAGTATCCTTGGCTGGAAAATCTCATGGATAGAGGAGCCTGGTGGGCTGCAGTCCATGGGGTTGCAGAGTTGGGCATGACTGAGCGACTAACACTTACTTACTTACTTTGTGATTTTGAAGGCATCTTCACAGGGAGACATGTTGCTGAGATTCTGGGACTCAGCCAGTCCCAGGTGTGACTCCCAGCTCCTCCATCCTTGCTGTGTGACCTCGGGCACATAGCATGCCGTCTCTGGGCCAGCCTCAGGTTGCTTATGTAGAGAATAGCCCAGTAATAGTGCCTGCTTGATGGGGCAGGCATGATAGCTACTTATGATGGCCCATGAGAAACTTCCAGCAAACTGCCTGCCTTATAGAAAATGATCAGCAATTGCTCATGGATGACCTTGGGAGGGGGGTGGTTTAGTCAGTGAACAAGGGTCTGCAGTGCTGGCCAGCTGTGTCATATGCTCTGGTAGCTCAGATTCTGCTCCGAATGTGCTGAGGTGTGAATTAGTAGTTGAGCCCTCTGTGTCTGAGGGGCAGGCGAGGCTCTCCGTTCCTCTTTTGTTTTTGGCTGTGCTGCACCTTCGTTGCTGTGCAGGCTTTTCTCTAGCTGCGGCGAGCGAGGGCTACGCTTCCATGGGCTTCCCATTGCCGTGGCTTCCCTTGTCGCAGAGCGCAGACTCCAGGTCACACGGGCTTCGATAGCTGCGGTTCTCGGGCTCAATAGTTGCGGTGCACAGGCTTAGTTGCTCTGAGGCACGTGGGAACTTCCCAGACCAGGGATCGAACCTGCATCTCCTGCATTGCCAGGCAGAGTCTTTACCACTGCGCCACCAGGGACGCCCCTAAGCTCTTTACTCCTGTCACGCGCTCTTAGACCAGAGGCGGTTGTGTGGATGTGCCACCTTCTTCACTCGCCTGTGCAGGAAGCCACAAGAGGCTCCACAGAGGGCCTCATTCCCCCCGTGTGGGTGATGCAGGAGGGGCTGCAGGTGTTGATGTGATTCGGGCCATCTCAGGCCTGGCCAGCAGGGAGGACAGGAAAGGCCTGGGGTCCTGGGCCCTGCTGCAGCCACCCTCTGCCCTGTCCAGGGCTGCTGGCCCGGGATGGGTGCTCTCTGCTCTGACTGGCTCCTCGGAGGAGCGCTTGCTGCCTCTGGGCCTCAGGAGCCCATGGGGGATGCGGCATCTGAGGCCTGGCTGGGAGGGTGCCCTGGGCCACACTGGCTTCAGGGGGCATCCTCTTAGCAGGCCTTAGAAGGGATGGTGTGCCCAGTCGTGGCCGACTGTTTGTGACTCTGTGGGCTGTAGCCTGCCAGGCTCCTCTGTCCATGGAATTCTCCCGGCAAAAATACTGGAGTGGGTAGCCATGCCCTTCTCCAGGGGATCTTCCTGACCCAGGGATCGAACCCAGGTCTCCTGCATTATAGGCAGATGCTGTACCATCTGAGCCACCAGGAGGCAGAAGGAATAGTGACTGAAAGTAAAGCAGAACCCCCACACTACCTACCAGCCGGGCCCAGCCCACCTGCTGGAGGAGGCAGAGTCCCACCCTCCCCTGCTCAAAAGCGGCTCCTCCCTCTTGATGTGGACCTTTGCTGGTCCCAGCCACTCCCTCTTCATCCATCTATCCATTCTTTCATGGGCTAGGAAGGATGGAAAGGTGAGGATGACCCGGCTCCTCACCTTCCAGTTTCAGCCCCACGGGTTGAAACCTCTCACCAGAAAGATTCAGGAGAGGGCCACGATGAAGAAGCCATAAGCTTGGCCCCATGCCCGCTGGGTGAAGGCAGACGGGATTGGGAAAGGGGCTTATGGCCTGTAGAATTAGTCTCTTGAGTATCTGAGATTCTGCCCAGACTTCACCTCCTCCTGGAACCTTGCCCACTTCCCTCATTGTGTTGGGAACGTCCTTTTCTTTACCCAGAGCCCTTCCTGCTTTGGGGGACTGTGCAGTCCATAGCCTTTGGCCCCTGACTAAGTGCCCTCGCCTCTCCCTGCTGAGCAGGAGCTCCTGCGGGCCTGGACCGCGCCTGGCTCTGTGTCTGGCCCGTGGGAAGCCTCCAGCACTCCTCTCAGGTAATTGCTCCTTGAGTGATATACCTTCCCGGCCACGAGAGCAAGAGGTCAGAGCCGCGTGGAAGAGGCGGGGCCCGGGGCTGTCTCCTCATACAGCCTGTGCCCTGTGCTGCCGGGGAGCCCTGCTTTCCACCCTGACTTCAGGGGAGAGTCCAGACCACCTTGCTGGAAGCTTAAGAAGGCAATGAGGAAAAGTCTGGTGTGTCAGAGGGGTAAAAAAGTGTACCCACAGGCGAAAGATGCTAGAGTCATTGTACTGTGCGTTATTCTTAAGCCCCATCTGGCGTGGGCCGGAGTAGTGCTGCTGCCTGAAAACGGGGGCTGGGGGGCAGTGACCTCAGAAACGCCTCTCTGGCAGCCAATCTGAGCTCCAGGTCAGATGCTGCTTCTCGCCCCACCCCTCCTCCAGCCCGGGTGGAAGCAGCCAGCTCCCCCGGCCCACACACCTGAGGGGTTGCCCCGGCGCCATGGCTCCGTCCAAGTCACGCTGCCAACACCACAATCATCACCCTGCCACAGAGGGTGTCTGCTCGCTGTCCACTCAGATGTGGAGATCTGGAAAGAAGTTATATGATCGAAGCTATGGTTTTTCCAGTAGTTATGTACGGATCAGAGTTGGAGTATAAAGGAGGCTGAGCACTGAAGAACTGATGCTTTCAAGCTGTGGTGCTGGAGAAGACCTTCGAGAGTCCCTTGGACTGCAAGGAGAGCCAACCAGTCAATCCTAAAGGAAGTTAACCCTGAATATTCATTGGAAGGACTGATGCTGAAGCTCCAATACTTTGGCTACCTGATACGAAGAGCTGACTCATTGGAAAAGACTGATGCTGGGAAAGACTGAGGGCAGGTGGAGAAGGGGATGACAGAGGATGAGATGGTTGGATGGCATCATAGACTCAATGGACCTGAGTTTGAGTGAACTCTGGGAAATGGAGAAGGACAGAGAAGCCTGGCAGGCTGCAGTCCTTGAGGTCACAAAGTCGGACACAACTGAGCGACTGAACAATAACACCACCACTCTGGGGTAGAAAAGGGACACGGGGATGTGCTGGCCACACCCTGCCCCCGAGGCTTCCGACAAAGGCACAGGCGTGTCCTCCTACCCGGGCCCAGGGATCCTCGGCGCCGTTGCCCTGGGCAGGCCGTGCTTATATGTAGGTCACATGATTCAGAACTCATACTGGAATGCATGTGACTTTACTGTGGGCCAGTGGATCCATGCTGAGGTGGTGAGGCACTCTGAACGTGGCCTTCGCTGGGCAGGGCCAACCTCCTCCCATGGTGCTCGGGTGCAGACCAGTAAATCCATTCCAGCAAAAGGCAGGCAAAGCAAGCGCTGGAGGGCCATCGTCAGAGTCTTCAGTTCTCATCCGGATGAAGCTGAAGCGGCCTTTCCACGGTGGGCACAGCAGCGGTTCCAGCTCCCAGCAGAGACCCACAGAGACTCACAAGGCTGGGTGGGGCCAGCGATGGGCTTGCTCACTTGGTTAAGAGAGAAAGGCAGTCCCTTGTTCATTCAGGACTGGGGACTTAGCAAGCCAGAGAGTGAGGCTTGAGGATGAGTTGGGGGCAGATGAGGAGGCCGGAGAGGAGCAGGAAAGAGGGCTCCAGCTTCTGCTCTGGGCTGTAGCTCCTGGACGCCCCTGTGGACACTCCGAGCTGACACGGAGCTTGGAGAAGAGAGGGGTTTTCCTTATACCTGACCAGGGAGATTGCACTCTACACTTCCCAGGGCGCAAGGATTTGACTAGCAGGCTGACCAGTTGGTTCACTCATTCATGAGACAAACACGGAATGTCCACCAGGCGTCCAGCAGTGTGCCGTGCACCAGGCGTGCAGATAAACCCACACCTCAACCCACTTGGCTCTCTGTCCTTCTGGGAGCTGATGAGAAACAGCGTTCCTCCAACATGTACGTTTGCAAAGACATTTTGATTTTTTTATGTCAGGTGTCTTGCAGAATCTCAGAGAATTGCTCAGGGCCCCCTGTGCCAGTGGGGAATTGAGGCAGGTGGGGCACTTCACACCCATGCTCTGAGGGCTGCTGAGGCCACCTTGCCACCAGGACCTGATACCCAGGAAGACGCCCGGGTGACACCCAGCATGGCCACCTCCCTTCCCTGAAGCTTTGGGGGGCTTTCCCCATCATCTCCCTGGGCCCCCATGAAGACATGCTCTCTTAGATGCGTGCCCCAAGCTGGCCACCACTGCTCAGCTGATGTTAGACGCTGGAGAGAAGGGCTAAAAATAGCTCCGATTTGATGCGCTGCTCTTTGGGGCTGAGCCGGCATCTGGCCCCTCCACCTTTCCTGGGAACTGAAGACGTCTCAGCTGGAGTGCGGGGAGGGGAGGCTTGAGGGGCTTCCAGGCCAACCAGGCAGTGGAAGTTTCCTGAATCCGTTCTCACACTCAGAGAGGGCCCAGAGCCCTCAGCCGGGGCTGTGTTGGTACACTCTTCCCAGCGTGCCAGCCTAGGGTCCCCGTGAGCCACCCACATCGGCGTTTGGGCAGTGTGAGGGGGCCCTCGGCTAGGACTTCTGTGTGGACACCCACGTGTATATGCCCCGGTGGGCCGTGCCTGTGATACACTGGAAAGACAGCTTCAGCCCCTCCGCTCGGTGAGCTGGCAGCCTCTGGCCCCGCACAGCCCCGGAGCCTCGCTTCTCTCTGGAACTGTCCAGAGAGGGCAGAAACCCGCCTCGGCGTAGTACTGTCCTGCCAGGCTGGTAGGTTCTCTCGTCTCCAGCCCAGGTCATTCCTGCTTTCATTGTGCTCCCCACTCCCGCTCTGGCCGTCTGCCTGGGGAACACGTATGTTATGAATTTGAAGGTGGTGTTGCAGGCATCTCTTGGTCAAACGAGACCATCAGAGCAGGGGATAAGTGCACTGTAGCACCCTCTGCGTGGATGCTTACCCTGGTGGGGTAGGGGCAGCGGCTGTACAGCAGCTTAACCCGGGGGTTAAGATCTAGCTGGACAGGCCTCTGAGTCTGTGACTCCAGTACGGATGGGCTGTGAGCAGGGAGGGACCTCTAGGGCTGGAAACCAGGCATGTGGTGCAACTAATCAAATCAAGGCTGAAATCTGACATTCCACCCTGGTGTGCTGTGTAACCCCCCTGAGCCTCAGTTTTCTGATTCTGTAAAATGGGGCCGATAGATGACCTAATTCATAGAATTGGAAGTGAAGTGGGAGGAGAGGGAAGGGGGACATGATGAGGAATAGAAGAATGTAGCGCCTCTGGGTTAGAAGCACCGCCTCTGGAGTCCAGAGTTTGGACGAGGCTGGCAGCCTGGGCCCAGGACTTCCTCTCGCTTCGGTTTCTTAATCTGCCAATGATCGTGACATTCTCAGGTAAAATGACGTAATTTGTGTAGAAGGTTCGCACTGTGCCTGTTATGTAGGGAGATCCCCACAAATAGGAGCGGTGACTGTACTGAGGACCCAGTATAACGGGTGGGGACGGGAAATGCTGTGACCTGGGCATGGAGTGAGGCACGTGGGGAGAACTGGGCGCTTCGGGGATGATGGGGATGGCAGAAGCCGAGACACGGAGCCAAGCACGAGCCAGGAAGGCCCGGGGCTGGAGGCCAGCAGGGGAGGCCAGGCCGGGGAGCACGTGTGTGCGGGGTGGGGCGGAGGCAGGAGGCTGGATGCCCCACTGCACAGCCACGAGGGAGCCCGCTGGGTTACTGGATCCAGGCTAGCCTCGATTTGCCTCCTCTGTAAAAATGGGAGTATCGGTATCTGGCAGAGGTTAGGCAGGCAGGCTGAACCCCGATCCTGTCTGCCACAGCTTGGGTGCCCCCCAGATCTGTGATGGCCTGGGAGAGCTTGAAGGACTTTTCTCGGTACTGACCTGGGGCCCCAGGGAAGACTCTCAGGGGTTCCCACCTGGGCATGGAGTCAGTATCCTACAGGTGGGAGCACCCCCTTTTTGATACGATGGCCCTGGAGCCCCTGTTAATGCCGGGGGACCCAGGTCAGCTTCCATCCTCAGCAGGTGACAGACCCCAGACCAGCGAGGTTCCTGCACAAGTGCCACGCAGCCCAGAACCCTGAAACTGCCCCACCTTGCTTTGGGGGCACAGCCAGCTGGCCCTGGGCCCCTGGGATGCAGTCAGCGATGCAGAGGACACACGGGAAGGAGCCCCTCCATCTAGAAGGAGGGACCTGATGGGGGTGCAGATCAGGCATCATCATCATGACAGCTCTCAACAGCTTCCCCGCTACCACAAGCCAGGCTTACCCGATCTGCCAGGCTCGGGTGGCGGGGAAGCGGGACGGGTGTGAGCAGGGCTCGGGTGGCGGGGAAGCAGGACGGGTGTGAGCAGGGCTCGGGCGGCAGGGGCTGTCTCTTATACACATCTCAGTGACCTCAGAAACGCCTCTCTGGCAGCCAATCTGAGCTCCAGGTCAGATGCTGCTTCTCGCCCCACCCCTCCTCCAGCCCGGGTGGAAGCAGCCAGCTCCCCCGGCCCACACACCTGAGGGGTTGCCCCGGCGCCATGGCTCCGTCCAAGTCACGCTGCCAACACCACAATCATCACCCTGCCACAGAGGGTGTCTGCTCGCTGTCCACTCAGATGTGGAGATCTGGAAAGAAGTTATATGATCGAAGCTATGGTTTTTCCAGTAGTTATGTACGGATCAGAGTTGGAGTATAAAGGAGGCTGAGCACTGAAGAA